>UYJD01000002.1:1241715-1335852 GCA_900618795.1 Cyanodermella asteris
TGGCATTGAAGGGGGTAAATTTGTCTTACTAAGTTCCCGTGGCCTAAACTGAATCAAGTTGCAAGACTACATAATCGGCGTCACAATAAGGACGATTGCGGCGTCTCGTGCTCCTCGCCATAGAATAATGTCAATGTTGGCCGTGGTCGAGGTCGATATGGTGGCACCCCCTACCTGCCTCTCCGTGCCTTGGCGTCAGGTAGTTCTTGAGCTCCTCGCTCGTGACCACAACTGACATATAAAAGACCACGAGGACACCCTTTCAAACCTCCACACTGTAAGCACGTGCAGTCAGACGCATATTCTGGTGTTCGATGCTACTTCAGTCGCCACTAGAGACAACACGATCAGAGACTGCTGAGGATCTCAACCCTACGAAGTGGTGGTTATGAACATATCCTCTCATAATTGTCAGTTGCAAAAGTTCCTCAAACACGCACTACACAGTCCCCACTTCCGACTTCGCATATCCTTCCAGCTGAGACACTCTTTTCCAGTGCAGCATTTTGTCCCTTAAAGTCCTTGTTGCATTCCAGCCGCATTTAGCCGAGCAGCCGAGCGCGAAGCTCACGTGCTCATACGAACACGCGCTTGATCAACACCACAACTTCCTAATGAAGTTAAATTTGAAGCTGCGATCGACAACGCAGCTCGGCCTGCTCCCCTCACCGTGAACTGCTCTCTGCAATTTTCCCTGCCAGCTTGGCCGCATCTTCGACCGCGATTTGCGGGGTTCTACAGCTGCGGTGGAAGCAGATATGCCGTCCTAGTGTCTTTGATCACTGCAGCTTTGTCCTCGCTGGGAGGCGATCATGTCTTATTGGCTAGCCTAGACGGGACAAAGTTATGATCACCAGCGCCTCGCCGTTGGAAGCTTCCATTCCAAGCATGGTGAGCCCTGTCCCTGGGCCATGGAAGCTATGGAATTCGACCTACTAACCCATATTGGTGCCTTTCACCTGCGGGGTGAGTAGCGCGACCCCGGATCAGCAGGTACTTGCAGGGAAATTTGAGCGCATCGGTCGAGCTGCTCCCAGCTTGCATTTCTTCTTGCGTTGCGCTCGTTCTTTTGTTCCACTTCTCTTTTTTTTCTTGTCCTTGGTCTGTTGTGCATGTAGACGGCGGTCAGCTCGTCGTTTGACAACAATTTCAACAGCTCTCCGAATCCCGTACCAACGAGGCAAGCTCTCAAGATGAAGCTCTCCACCCAAGTTGTGATTGGCAACCTCGCCCTTGCCTCATCACAGTGTTTCGACCCTACCACCTATTACCAGTCGAAGCATGCCCCGTTCTCCTCTGGCGCCTATCAGCTGTCATACATGAGACCCGACGTTTCGTGTCGAACAGCAGCCGACCCTCAAGTCGAGGCCAGCTTGACCAAGTTCGAGTCGATCATAACCGATCCAGATCTATACAGGCTGTTCTACAACTCCTGTGAGCTCCGCCTGCAGCCACGTCGAGAGAGAGAATTTCGCTAATCGTGCAGTTCCCAACACCCTCGATACAGCCGTGAAGTGGACAGGCTATGCCGCGAACAATTCAGAGGAAGAGCTGGCGTTCCTGATCACTGGAGACATGTGAGCGCACTTGCAGTGTTTCTGTACGCAACCAATTGGCTGATATCGGTGTTTAGCAACGCAATGTGGCTCCGCGACTCTGCAAACCAGATGCAGTCCTACATCTCTTTCCTCTCAAACTCCACAAATCCTGCCGACCAGGCAAAGAGCTCGCGATCAATCCCTCAACCACGTTACGCTCTCGCAAACACGACAAGTAACTCAACAGACACAATTGCAAAGCTACACCGCGGAGTCATCAACCTGCAAAGCCGCTACGTGAACTCCTTCCCTTTCTGCAACTCGTTCCAGCCTCCGCCAGAATCGGGACTCGCGCCGGATACCCGGAACACCGGCGACAAGGTGAAGCCCGCAGTGGACAACAAGGTCGTCTTCGAATGCAAGTACGAGCTCGACTCGCTCGCCGCGTTCCTCGAAATCAGCCACAACTACTACTACGGCACCAACGATCTCGCCTTCTTCGGCAAATTCCAATGGGTCGCCGCCGTCCAGACGGTGCTCAACACGGCCAAATCGATGATGACGCCCACCTACAACGACGACGGCTCGGTCGCCGACAGCCCCTACACCTGGAACCGCCAGACCGACTCGGCGACGGAGACGCAAGACAACAGCGGCAAAGGCAACCCGGTCAAGGGCGGCATCGGGCTCGTGCGGTCCTTCTTCCGGCCCTCCGACGACAGCACCACCTTCCAGTACTTCATCCCGGCAAACATGATGTTCAGCCGCTACCTCGGCAGCACCGCCGCGATCATGCAGGGGCTCGGACACGCCGACGTCGCCGACGAAATGACCTCGCTGTCCGCGTCCATCAAGGCCGCGATCCAAAAGTACGCCCTCGTGCAGGACCCGGACCACGGCGCCATCTACGCCTACGAAATCGACGGCTACGGCGGCCGCAACATGATGGACGACGCCAACATCCCCTCGCTGCTCAGCATGCCCGTCTTCGGCTACGTGGGCGACTCGAAGCTGTACGAGGCCACGCGCAACAAGCTGCTCTCCGCGGACAACCCGTATTTCATGCGCGGCCCGGTCATCAACGCCGTCGGCGGGCCGCACGCCGGCGAGGGCCAGGCGTGGCCGATGGCCAGCATCGTGCGTATCCTGACCAGTTACAACGAGACGGAGGTGTACACGACGCTGAAGGAGATTGTGTCGAGCACGGCGGGCCTGGGCCTGATCCACGAGAGCGTCAACAGTTTCAACCAGACCAATTGGACGAGGCAGTGGTTCAGTTGGGCGAATGGACTCTTCGGACAGATGATCCTGGATGTGTACGAGCGATACCCCGATGTCCTGGAGCGGAGCTTCCAGCCTTGAATTTGCTGAAAATCGGTCGACTTTTCCCCTTTTGAATAGAGGCGCTGAGAGTTTCGTGGCATTCCTGCCAATTCTCTCTTCCCCGTTTTTTGGACCGTACATATATAGTCCCGGCCAGGTATGCCTACGATCTCGAAATGAATAAATTTTGCGTTTCACGATTCTGGATATTCTCATCTGTACCTATTGTTGTATTGGTGTACCAGTGTATCGGTCCATCGGTTGACTTTGTGATATGGCCGCCCCTTCCTTCACATGCCAAAGCAACGACGAGGACCCCCACCTTTTCGACCACTTGTCGCCAAAAAAAAACAAAAAATAAAAAAAAAACAAAAAAAAAACTGTAGACGATCTTTCTGGCAAGGGGACATATGAAAAAGATACCAATGCACGAACCCGACAACGGGTCGAACAACCAGTTTTCATTTCAGTCGTTCCGATACCCGACCGGAACGCGTCACAGGTCGAAGGGAAAACAGGCTTTGTGTGATGGGGGCGACTTCGGTCGGGCTACCTGCGGTAGCTACTCGAAGTTACCACCGACCCTTATCGATCCTTCCGGCACGAAAACTTTTCTACCTGTCGAACCAGAAAAAGAGGGGGTATCAACATCAAATAATCAGCTTACGCGTAGCGGGAGTGTGGTCACGTTTTGCGGCTGTGGCGAGCTGGTTTAGTGCCTGACTTTCTGCACTATACTACCTCATGCGCACTAACGAGACAATGATCGGAGCCATTCACAAGCGACAAGTGTCCTCGTGGAGCTGGAATGATGACTTTAAACGTTGGGAGTGCCCGAACTTTAACCTCGCAATCACAAGTAAAAGGACCTTAACTGAAGGGGATCTGCAGGAGGGGCTGTGAGTGTCGTTGTCCAATGATTATCATTATTTTGAGCTCCAGCCTCTTTTTTGAAGCGGTAATGGTGGTATCGCTCTATGTTCTATTCTCTATTCGTGGCCGTGTCTTCCACTGTCGTAAACTCTATCGCTTCTTCTTTTCAACCTTAAGTCTTCGTTGGACTTTTCTTCGGACCCCTTTCCATTCGCTATGCAAGAACCAACCAACGCCACGCCATGCTTCGAAATGCGGAGAATTCAAGAAGACCGTTCCAAATCGGACAGTAAAACAAAACGTCCAACATGTTGTCATCAATGTCGAATCCCAAGGACCAGAGCCGACATCAGAATCCAATACAAAACGATGGCCATGCCATGACCGATTACCTAAAACGAAAAAAGCCCACCCCGACTCTTCTTCCCATGCCCAATACTCCCGCCCTTCCCCGTCGGATAAACAATGATATTACCAATGAACAATCCGATCGTGATTCCAATCGCCACTTGCACCACGCTCGCCGCAACCGTGAAGGAGATGTTAGCCGTGACGTTCCCGTTGCTGGCCGTCACGTCCGTAGCGCTGACGATGCCGCTGCCCGCCGTGGATGTTGTCGTAGAGTTGGTGTTCTTGTTGAGTTGGTTGGCGGCTTCGATGCCGGAGACTAGGGAACCCGCCACGGAGACGCCACTAGGGACTTGCACGAAGATGGCGGGGAGCATCATGGCGGCGGCGAGGACGTAGTTGACGTGTTTGGCTTTGCCGTCGCGGCCGATGCGGACGCCTTTGGCGGTGCGAGCATTGGGGGCGGAGAGGGGTTCGGTGGAATTGGTGTCTGTTTGGGGGTTTGGTGTTGAGGTGGTTTCGGGGGAAGTGTCACCGCTGCTGTCGGGATGCTCCTCAGGATCGGTACTCTTGGATTCTGGGTGAGGAGTAGTTGACTCGTTGTCTGTGGCGGTGGAGGGACTAACATCCGGTAGGCCTGATGCCTTTTCATCCGAGTCTGCCGTGGTTGTTCCTTCGACGTCGGGTTCTGTTTCTTTTACTCTCTTAGGGCGGATTGGGCCCGGAATCAGGCTGAGGAGTGAGTCCGCGATGCTATCCTTCCTACGCTGTGTGCCTTTGCCATTGTAGACAGTTCTCTGTTTGCCCTTGTAGCCAAAGAATCTCGGTATGAAATCCTTCCTCAACCAAGTCTCAAGCCTAGCAAAATTCTCTTCAAGTATCCTTCCCATGCGAGAATATCCGTTGGCGAGAAAGGCAACGGCGGCTGCACCGAGGGTTGATGCGATTTGGGCATTGCCTTGAAACTTGATCGAGGCCCAGTAGTTGACTTGGTAGCCGACGAAAGAGATCAGGATCATCATGGGCATTTGACGCCATTTGGCTTGATTGATGATTGCGAGGCAGAAGGTGTAGACTGGAACGAAAAGAAAGATCCATTTGCGACTGTTGCTGCTCAGCGGATTGGTGCAGTAGGCATCAGAGCTGGCGTTTTCATCGAAAGCTCCATAGATCGCGGTGCCGATTGTGAGACCGTAGCCTAAACGGGACAGGTTAGCCTGAGACCGGGCGGAAGTGTGTCCAAAGAGGCAGATACGTACCAATCCATAAGCTGTAGACTATGGCGTAGACTATGCGCACGCTGCCAGCGACGATAGATCGTGCTTGTAGCTCCAAAGCAGCGCACAAAACAGTAAATCCCGGAAGGATCAATGCAATTGAACTTTGAGCCATAGCAGAGAAGCAAAAGTAGAAAGCACCATCGGAATTCTTGATTGATCCGAGCCCGCGTGCGAGTAAGCTGGTAATAATCGTAGCAGCAATCTCGAACACGGCTGCGTATAGATCAGACTTTGGGGCGACGATCAATTGCAGGAAACCCAGTATCAATCCGAGTCCGAAGCACATGGGCATGTCGATGAGCCTCGCCTCGAAGGCGAACGGAGCCACAGTGGCTGAGCCAGCCCCATAAGCCAGGATTCGAAGCCAGATGGGGTACTGGTCCTTCTTCTCCGAAAGCTCGGCCAGACGCTGTATGCCTTCTTCGACACCGATCATATCGTGGCTTACATCTTTGTAGACGTTGTGCGTGTCTTTCATCTTGCCAAGATCGACTCCTTGGTTCACCCGCACAAGCTTCATCTCGGCGGTGTGTGTGTTGGCGTCATCGAAAGAGATGATCATGGTGCCAGGAAAATAAAGAAACTGGGCCTCGATTTGGAGCACTCGAGAAGTCATGGCGAGGTAAGCCTCCAGACGATGAGTAGGTGCACCGTATTCCATCAGGGCACGACAGAGTTTCAGCATATACTTCTTCCGAATTGTGGTTTCCTGAACATGCTTTTTGATGGTGACATCAAAGTCATGCGGCTTTTTCCGCTTCTTCGATTGGGTCCAGGGCTGGTTCCAGCGGTCGACGAGACTGGTCGTACTGGATGTCCGACTATGTTGCCCCAGTCCCCTCGCAACTTGCTTCCTGTATTCAGAACTGATGTCAGACCCGCCAATGGCTGTTGACGAGGCTGTTGCCGAGACCAGACTGTTTATGCCAAACTCGGATTTCCTCGGGCTTCGGTTCCAGGGCCATGACGATGGAACTTTAGGCTTGGTGTGATCCGGAGGAGTCTCTCCACCCGGCGGCGTTATGTGAAAGGATGGTGTCAGAGTACCTGGAGACGGAGGGGCGCTGCCACTTATACTAGAGGCACGTGAATGGCCAGCGCTAACAGTGCCAGCTCTGTACCAAGTGCTCATTAGATGAGCTGTCAAACCTCCCGCACGATACTTTTGTGGCTCGGGGAAGTATTCGTCAAGCTCTCCCACATCCGGTGTATTCTGTCCGGTACTGATTCCTGGACGATGGAATAGACTGCTGAGTGCCGGATGGGACGAATCGCTTCCTCGTTGTCCTCTGCTCTCTCGCGGCAATGCATCTTTATCTCGGGTCCCGAAAGGGTTTCTGAATCTGTGTGGAGAGCCGGACCGTGAAGCAGGAGCAGACGCAACATCCCTTTCGAGGCCCGTAGCTCTTGCACGAGCATTGTGTTCGGCGGCAAGCTTCGAGGGGAGATCGTTGATTCCATGGAGATCCAGTGCCTCGGGTCGGTTGTCTCTACTACCCATCCCTTTCCTCATAGCCGACTTCAGGACCGTAGGCGTTGAATCATCTTTGAGCTTGTTGAGAGACCTAGTCAACTGAAGCTCGTTGAAGCCAGGATTTGGGGCACTATCATTCGAAGGACCTTGTGGCAGGGGGTCTAAAGCTGTAACAGAGGCATTTCGAGAAGCTGTAGACGAAGCGTTAGCTAAGATTTGGTGGTCACCACGAGAATTTTCACCTTGCTCAATATCCAGAGGCGGAGATTGCCCCTCGGTCGGGGAATTAGCCCCATCGAGGCCCGCATAGAAGCCGACTCTCTTCTTGCCTTTTACCCCCACCGTGTTGAGGATGTTTGGTGGAGACAGATGACGGCGTCGCTCCTCCGTAGGCGGATCTGCCGCCAGGCTTTCTTGCGACGACGCCATGGCGCGTTGGTGAGAGGGAGTAAGTGTACGCTTTGAAAGAATGTACACTGCAAGAACGTGGACAAATGTCAAGAAGGATGATCAGAACAAGATGATCGACCTCCCGGCCGGCAGCATCCGAGGGAATACAACTGAAAGCAGAGGGATCTGCAGAGAGTTTTGCGCTGTGAAATATGCCTGGTACGTGCAGAAAAGTGGATAGAGGGGCGAACGATGAAGGACGAGTGATGAAGTCTGCTAAAGTAGACCGGATCCACTGGTCGACGGGAAGGAATGGAGAGAAGGTGCGATTGGTACCATAACGAATGCAGGCATGTCGTTGCTCACCAAAGGTATCTGGACTGACGAAAGAGCCGACGCCAACTCTGCTTGCTTGGAGGCGAGACTGGATGAAAAGGATGATAACGATGCCCAGGGTCGCCGCCGGTGGGTCGAGGCGAACCTTGGAACAGTCACAAGTTTTGATCAGAGCTCCAAGCTGGCAATAAAAAAAAGGCGAATGAAATAGCGCAAACTCACCTGGAGCTCGCTCGATGTGACGGAAGCAGCATTTAGGGGCAGGCCGCTGGCAGAGCATAATTCCCAGACCAGAGCCGGTCAAAGAACAGTCGTCACACGTGGTTCTGTCCAGGCACGACCGGGGAATGCGCGCTCGGAATTCGCTATTCTGATATGGCAATACATGGTGGAGCCAGGAGTTTGCAGATGGCAGTACTATGGGTCCGGCATCGCCGCCGTTCCAAGGACGACCGAAGGACGACCGCCCGGCAGACCTGCATCGGAGTGCTGTTGAGGAAGAGTGCTGACTGCGAGACTGCGAATTCAGGAAGGGAAAACCGAGAGCAGCCCTACGATGCCGATAAGCAAGCTTTGTTGGGTGTGCGGCTGTGGCGTCGCGAAAATTTGGCGTGCTTATGAATAGTAACAACGACGCTCCAGGAACTCGACGACTTGCTGCGGCCGATCAAACGCCATGCGGGTCAAGCAAACATTGCAGACGAGTCATATCTAGATGCGACGAAGCAGAGATGCATGGTAGAGATAACAGTGTCTCTCGCCCCGATCCACCAAGATGACGAATGGCTGCATTCCTTCTGACGTTGCTCTCTCTCTCTCTACATACTGCTTCGCATCTCTGCCACCGGTCACGCTGCGAGTGGGACGCCTTGACGCCATCTGCTTACGAACTGACATCTGACGCTCGCTTATCGATCGGCAAACCATGCATCAAGGATTCTCCCTTCTCGCCCTGAGGAACGCCGACGCGTCCATTTCTTGGCCCGCTCTGTCGGCTTGTAGAAAACGTCGTCTTCGGCACTTTCTTTCCCTTGAATCCATTTGCTATGTGCGCTGCCAATGCTAGTGGTATTGCAAAAGTTCAGAAGGACAGGGCTGGCCTCGTGGTCTTGCCCGATTGGCGGGTCATTCGATCTGCGCACAGTCGATGCTTTTTCCGTCATTCCTATTCCGAATTTCCATCTTCGTCTTCGTCAAGAAGCCGGACATTCGACGTTGTATTATGGTAACCTGACCAATGCCAGTACGCCCGCATGCTTGCATGCCGCCAACAAAGCACTTTTGTTGTCTTCTAATTTCAAATGTTTCCCAAAACGCCGCTCTTTACGTGCTTGAATCACTGCGCCACAGCCGACCAGTCTCTCTTCTTGAACGAGAGAAGGCAGTCATCCTGGTCATTGTTAGCTCGGCCGCATGTCAAAGTCCCAAAGTCAACGTACCTCGGGGAAAATGGTGGCAAAGACCTTGATGTCTTCGCTAATTTTCGTGATCTCATGAGTCCAGTCCATCTCCACGCTGGCCTTTCCGATCATCGCAATCAGGTTGAGCTGAGCATAAGTTTGGCCGAGACAGTAGTGAGGGCCGGTTCCAAAGACGAGCCAGTTCTTCGTCTGCAACTCTGCGTCGCCGCTGATCCAGCGCTCGGGGTCCCACGAATCAGGATTGGGGTAGGCTTCCGGGTCGTGGAGGGCAGGCCAGCAGGAAGGAATGACCATGCTGCCCTTGGGTGCCGTGTAGCTCTCGGTAATGGGAAAGTCCTTCTTTGCCACGTACGGGACCATGATGACGGGAGGACGGTAGCGAAGAGTCTCCTTCACCACGGCACGCGTGATTGGCAGGTTCTCAAGCAGTTCGAGGGAAAGCTTCTGATGGGGATCTCCGCCACGCGCCGCAAGGTTTTCAGCGCGCACCTTGTCGAGCCAGTCGGGGCGGTCGGCCAGGAGCTGAAACAACCAGGTACAAGCGGACGAGGTCGCGTCTTGCGAGGCGAACAAGAAGGTGAACAGAGTCATGGAGATCTCGAGATCGGTGAACTCGCGCAGCAGCTGGGCCGGCTTTTCCTTTGTGTCATCGACAATCTCACCCTTGGCCTTCTTTTGCCTGTAGCGTTCGCTGTTCTGGATCTGCTCGACCCAGGCGTCGAGAATGCAAGTTACTTCGTCTCCGGCTGCCATGCGAACCTTGGACTTGGCGGCGCACTTGGCGAACTCTTCGAGAACCATGTCCGAAGCCTTTTTGCCATACCACGGCTTTGTGAACGGCAGAATGAAGGGGAAGTTGACGAGCTCGAGAGCAGCGGTGATGCAGTAGTAGTCATCGGCGATCTTCTTCACCGCGCTCTCAGGCATGTAGTATCCGACAAAGACACGAATGGACACGGCACACATGAGCTCTCTGAATTCGGGCATGAAAGGCACGTGTTTCCCCTTGTTCTTGCTGCTGATGTCCATGAATCTTGCAAAGTACTTGTCGTAGCATTCCTGCTGGCGAGGAATATATCGTTCGAGGGCCTGACGAGTGAAAAGGCCGTTCAAGCCCTTGCGGTAGTCGACGTGTGCTTTGCCGTCGAGGAAGACCCAGTTCTCGGGCCGCAGGAGCTTTGTCGCAATATCAACGACGCAGGGTTTGACAAAGGTGGGCGAATTGAAGACTTTGCGGGCCATGTCGCGAGTAGAAGCAATGACTACGAATCTATCCAGATCAGCGCTGATTTGCAGTCACGGGCGGCTGTGGCACGTACTTATGGAAGACTGAGACGCAGCTCAAGGGACCGCTCGCCCACTTGGCCTTGTACTTGTCCATCTTGGGGTTCACCGACTCGAGGAAAGGACCGATGAAGGGCATTTTCCACGCCGGGCCAACGATAGAGCCCTTGTTGGAAATGTACGCAAACTGGTCGTAGACGACAGCTACCAAGAGCAGACTCAGGAGGACGGTCCAGACGTTCATGTTGGCCGAGAGGTGCTGCATGACACTCATGGGGGTGACATAGGACGCATGCGAAGCGTCGACGGTGGGTGAGGCGAAGCTGCCTTGGACGGTCGCCATGGTTGCTGAGAGTGCTCACGACGGAGCATCAACTGCCAGTGTTGGCGAGGAGTGAAGCTGTGGGAGAGCCCACTGGGTATATTCTGGTGGCGACCGGGGCTGCTACAGGGGCAGATGGGAGGGTGGAGGGAATGAAGGTCTAGCAAGTGGTCAACTTTCTTTTGCCAAATGCACTTAGCACGGAAGCGGGTCAGCTCAGGGTCAGGGACAGCAGCTCGCGCTCTCGAATCACGTCGGATCTTTCTCTTCCGAAAAGTAATCTCCCACCTCGGCTTTATTGCTAATCGCCGGCCTGTCGCTGCAGTGCAGTGCATTCCACGGCCAGGCTGAGTGCCTTTGTGCACTTGTCGAAGCATACACAGACTGCCTTCAAATCGTTATGAGCTCGATGTCTTCGCTACCTTGCCGGGCCATCGTCAAACACCATTCGAGGCCTGCTTGGCTATCATAGCTTAATAACTCATCCCTCGACGCAGCAAGGTCCGAAGGACCCACTTGCCATGCCCGTGCCTCTTTGCACCAGCGGCTAGCCAACGCATCGTGACAGGGTACAAGCGACCTCGTTTCAGCAGGAGAATACCTTTTTTCGGTATAATGTGTTGATAGATACCTGGTCTCGCTATGGTCATGCGGCGAAGGCTGCGAATGACGAAGCATTCAGACGACAATCCAACAGCCGAGCGGCACCCAACGGCAATTATTCAGTAGAATCGTCGAATCTTAAGTGAACTGGCAGAATTTTAGTTTGCTAATACATTGGGGTATGGATGCAGCGGCTCGGTTCTTTAATGTGCTCGCCGACGTATTCATGGACCGCCGTTCTCCTCATCAGCTTCTGCCGAATCCAAACCAACCAGATCGTTTGGCGGCTGGCGCACTTTCCGTTGCATTCTGCTGTACCGCTTCCTTCTCTTGCTCCGGGTACTGTATATAATTCCATGCGAGATCCAGGAAAATCGGTTTGACGGGAACAGGTCGAAGTTTAGGTGGGTAAGTGACCAAGTTCGTCAGATCTGCTCCTCCAGCGGGATACTCGTCCATCCTCTCGATCATTGGTGCCGCCCATGCAGCCTTCGCTCGTTCCGCCTTGATCGCCTCGCCTTCAAGATTGTCCATCTCCACCAATCCGCGAAAGCGAATGACAAGCCCCTGGATCAGCTGCTGCACCGAACTTGCCTGCGCCGAGGTCAGATAGTGACGCGGTATTCCCGACTGAGCCCCTGGCTCGTCGTCGTCGAAGCTGTCCATGACCGATGCATGTTGCGAAGCACGCGCGAACAACGCCAGTGCTTTCTTGTTCTCGCCTTGCAACGCATAAGCACGAGCGATGGAGACGCAGCGCAGGGCTGAGAAATACCCTTTGCGACTGACAAGCTTCTTGAGTAACGCCTGATCTGCAGCCACGCCTGCCAACTCTCGGATCGAATCGATGCTCTGCAGAGTAGCGTCGTACAAGACCACACGCTCACGTAGCCGAGCAATTTTCCGGCCAGTCCCCTCTTTCCTCTCTGACCCGGCCTTGCTGTCTTTCTTCGCTTTCGAAGGGGCATGTCGACTCTTCGGCGCACGAGGAGGCTCGGGCTGAAATGAGGCTCCGTCATCGCCACCACACAAGACCCGGTTTCGTCCAATTCGCCAGCCGATCAGATCGTAGCTCACAGCAGTACTCGTGATTTGTAGTGACTGCATCCGGGAGTCGCTTGATGCCACGCCTTCAGCTGCGAGCTCGTCAATGGCAGTCTTCGTGGCATCAACAGCGTCCTGGCTGGGGGTGAGGATTGTTTCAAACGCCGCAGCTTTCTCTTGTGAGCTCGAGTCGCTGGAAAGCTGCTCCCTGACCGTCTTCTCGGCCGTAGTGACAGCAGCCAGAGCCTGTGCCACTCGAGCATCCTCCAGCTTGACCGTGCGTCCGCGCCATTGGATTTGTGTCGGTAGGTCTTGGCGACCCGACGACTGTACGTTGGAGGCGTCCGCCGGCTGCTCTTCATCAATGGCCGATGGTGACGTCTTTGACGCGGCCTGGATGTAGTCTGCATCTTTCGAAACAAATTGAGCGACAATCTTGGGAATGGCAAGCGTGCGTGGTAGTCGCTGCTTGTAAGCGGCATATCGCAAGCTAGGTTCAATATTCTCCGAGATCCATTCTTGATACAGTGTTGTGTTTCTGGAATCGCCGAGTGCTGTGTATATGACATGAGCATCTGAGTAGGCAGAAAGACACTGCTCCCACTTCTGAGATTCGAACGCCACTGCTCCGTCCAACGAGCGCTTGTAGGCAGCAGCAGCAATCTGGTCTTCTTCGCTGCCGTCCTCCTTCGTCAAAGGATACAGATTCGAGGCTGTCTTTGTAGCTTTTGCTAGTCGAGAGATGATATGAGCCCTAGTGGGACCGGTGATTGCGGGGCCGCCTGTCTCTACTGCCTGTAAAGACTTCATCTGCATTGCATGTGCCCACGCGCGCTCCGAGGAAAGGATCATATATTCTCGCCATTCGGACTGGTGTTCCTTGTCGTTGCATGAGAGGACGTCCAGCTTCTTCGTCTCGAATTTGCGTCCTTTCGGGGTCACTATTCGGAGCTTCCGTCGGAGTTGAAGGAGTTTTGATGCGCAGAGCTTTCTGTACACACTGTAGTCGCCGACCGAGAGAGTCTCGCTGCGGCCCTTCTGTATGAGTGCTGTGATGTTATCCATTTTCACCAGATCCTGGCTCCAGCTTGCCTGAGCAATCCACACTCAAAGCTTCGAGGGGCAGCTTGAGCGGGCAAACAAGAATCACACGAGGCGGAATCCAGATCGATTGGTTCGTTTCGAAAAGCCACCAGAATTGGAATTCAAGAGCCTTGAAGCTGTGAGATGGAATTCTCATTCGCAGTCTCGCGTTTCGCCTTGACTTGAGGTTCTGAGCCACGGCCTATTTCTCGCATGCGGGCTTGATGGTGGTGCCGGCGAACTGCGGGCGAATCTTTTGCCGCGCCGACATGAAGTCAGAGACTGCTCCATCCCGGCTCGCCCGAGAAACTTATTCGGCACATGCTCCATGACTTCTTTGAATCGCCACATCTCTAACAACTTCGCGTCTGTCTTCTTCCGATAAAGCCCATTCACGCTGGGCCACCTTGGATTCACTGGCACGCTCAGCATAGCTTCCATCTTGAGCTGGACGTGGCCCCGAATCTCCTATATGCGCGATTCCATGACCGCTTTCGCCCCCCGACGGTTTTAACTAATCGAGCTCTGGCTTGGAATGCTAGAGCGTGCTAAGGGATGCCTTGAGCACAACGGTCGTCGACTGTTCCGTCCGCAATCAGATTGCGTTCGCGCGCGCCGACTACACAACACGTTCTGGTCCCATGGTGCCGGAGACATCGAAGTACCGGGATGGTGGACAGATCAGCTGGCGAAGTCTGCGTCGCAGGAGAAAGAGAAGAGCAACGCAGGCCCGGATATCAAGCAGCATCAACTAGCAGCTGGTATCCCAGGCGGTCTCTTCCTGGACTTTCTATACCCTCCGAAAACACAAAAATTTATTGCCAAACTGGGCAATCGTACCGACAAGCTTCAAAGACTTATGCGTTGTAAGAGAACCTCGGGAACTCTTTACAGCCCTCACGCAAGCTACCGAACGTCCGCGCCGCATCGAGACAGCACTGCGGCTCCTGGTGCGCAACAGACTGTCCACGATGGTCCATCACCAAGCACTTCGACAACCGTGGAAAAGGTCTACGAGAATGACTTTGGCGACCGGCTGAAAGAGCTTGAGAGCAAGCATAGGGACTATGAACAGCTGTGCCGAGCATACTGGTTGTTGGTTGAGCATGGAGGGGATGCTGTTGTCAGTGGTGGCGATATCATGGAAGCTACACAACGAGTCTTAGAATTCGGAGACGTTGTCATCAACAGTGTCCGGATGCTACTCAGCGCTCATTCGCGCGACAAAGTTTCGTCTGGAGTGTTGCCCGCTTTCGACATTTGCGTTGCTAAGCCGTCCTCTGGCGGAGGACCTGCAGAAGGGTCTCGACATCCGGCACTACGTGACAGCTTGACGAAGTATGATAAGTCACGAACAGCTTATGAACGACTCATGCGTACGACTGATTTTGTTGACCCCGAACTCGAGTCTAAACCAATTCTCAGAGACTTGTTGCAAGTGGCAGAACAAGTTGTCAACGACGGAGACTCTGCAATAGCCGTCGCCCGCGGGCTTGTCCTCGAAGCTTTGTACGAGCGTAAGGGAATCGAACACTGGGTCCAACGTGATTGGGCGGTCGCACTCCAAACCCACTTCAGGCAGAGCAACACCGACGGCCCTCGGATCACAGAGTTGTTGGAAAAAATGCTAGAGGGTGGTTGGGCCAATGTCGGAATGCCAGCGGCAATATGCCTGTTGGTGACAGATCAGTCGATGGGCAACGATCGGTTTCATTTATGCCATCAGCTATACATAGGATACACTTCCTGGCGAAACACCTTGCCTGACGAAGAAAGACATGCGACGAAGCCCTTCTGGGACCATATAGTTGGCACTGGGCAGCCGACACTTTATCAACTGCGTCTTTTCTACAAGTTGCTCAAAAATCGATGGGTCGCTGAACATGTCGCAGCTTCGAGAGGTGAGACGTCGCAGCAGAGCCACAATGCGCAGAATCCACCGGACCGAAACACTCGTGCACGGGCAAAGGATCAGAAAGGCCCGGTTAGCGAGTATCTGACAGCGCTTGGTGTGCGCCTCGGCCAGGCAGAAGATATCATTGCCCTGGGCGAGGTAGTCATTACTCACCCAAATTTTCAAAAGTTAGACAGTCACGCGGCCTTGGATGTCTTTCAATGGCTGACCGAAGTGATGAAAGAGGCGCCGGCAAGATACGAAGTTATGAGAAGACTACTGAGAGTCCTTTTATTCACTGATTTCAGTGGCCAGAAACGAATTTACGCCGATTTGCAGGCGTTCAGATTGTTTCAAGCCATGGAAGTACACGGTGGATACACCGGCGAGGGCAGGGTCGGTGCACGTGCGCCCGATCTAGCTCGAAAGCTGTATTTTCATCTCAACAAGTCAGACCTTGGAAAGCAAATGGAGGTTGTCATGGCGCACCTACAGCAGCGCGGCATGGATCGTCCGGAGGACTACGAGTCATTGCGATTTCGATTAGCCAAGAATCGTGATCTTGAAGGCCTCGCAGCACAGCAGGCGGCTTTCGCGCAGGCGGAAAACCGGCTTAAAGAGCATGATCGTGAAGCCTACGAGCGACGCAAACTCCCACCAATTCTTCTCTACCGAGATAGACTCGAGACTCATCGGCGTCGTCGAGAGCCTGGCGAGATGCTCAAGGTAATGGATGAGCTGAAAGCTGATCCTGACTGTGAACCAGACCAGCAATGTTACAACCTTGTCATATCTGGGCATGCGAGGCTGAACGACCTTATTGGAGCGGACTTGGCCTTTCAAGATCTTGTAGAGGCCGGTTTCCAGCCCGACATCTACGCATACATCCCAGTCATCGAGGCTCTTGCTCGACAAGGCAATATAAGTGCAGTACAAGATCTCACTAAACAGATCGAGTTGAAGGGCATTCCAATCAACGACTGGGTCGTCAATGCCCATGTCACTGCTTTAGTGCAACGTGGCCAGCTCACGCGCGCAGAAGCGTTGATCCGGAGAGCACTGACATTCAAGCTGGCAAATCGCACACCTATGTGGAATCAGGTCATTCTCCACTGGGCGCTGCGAGGTCACCGTGCAAAGGTCAATCTCTTGATGGACATTATGCGGAAAGCAAAAGTGCCCTACGATGCTTTCACGTACGCCGCTCGCATGACATTGTGGCTCACCCGAGGCAGTCCTCGTCGAGCTTGGACAATCTTACGCACGACGCTGCCCAAGCTCGGGATTCGGCCCCTCCCTCTCCACTTCGCTCTGATGGTACGCGGGTACACGAATGGGATTGGCATGCGTCAGAACAAGGTCAAGCACGTCTACAAGCATATGGTGAAAATTGGTGTGCAACCTGATTGGACTGTCAAAAAGGCTTTCTCAAACGCACATCTCCGAGCAAAGGCGACGGGACTCCCTCGAAGAATCGTCAATGACCTGCATGAAGTGGTCTTGGACTTGCAAGCGGTTCCTGGAATGGCTAACCCATTTGGCACGTCTGAAAGCGCGAGCACTAAAGATGACGAACAGTCTGAGGCATTTTACGGTGGCATGTTCGACTTGATCTACGGATTGTCTTCGGAGGAACCGCACGAGGCTTTCGACAGAGTTTGGGAGTCGTACGTTGAACGACCGCAAGGCTCTCTGCCTTCACCTGCCAGTCCTCCTATGCAGCTGCTATACCGCATGATGGCAAACTTCAGCCGAAGACAAGCCTGGGCTGATATCGAGCACTGTTGGACCTCGATCGTAAGCAAAGTCGAAAGTGTGGCGAAAAGACCAGACGGAAGCGTCATACCGATACATCGATCCATGTTGGCAGGCCCCTTGAACCAGTATTTGAACTGTCTTCAGGAGGAAGAAGCGCCGATCGATCGTGTCAAGGAAGTTGTCAACGATGTTTTGCAGAGAGGATTCGAGCTTGACAATCGCTGCTGGAATCACTATGTTCGACTTTTGTGCAGCAGTGGGACCCAGAACCATCTTTTGGCCTTGCAAACTGCAGAGGAACAAATCGTATTTGGTCAATTCTTCTACCCACCCGTGCTTGGCGATGTCAAGGATCCCGATAACCAGGCCGACATCGTTCGAAGCAAATTTCAAAGACGATTGACGAGATCCGCCAAGGCTAGACGCGACATGGCAAAACCACACTTCCCATTTCGCATGGAAAGTACCATTGGTCGAAAAACACGCATAAACCTCACAAAGACCGCAGCCAGTATAAATCGAGCTCTAAAACTTACGGAGCCCCGGTCTTGGTCGGAAGTCGGAGATGCAGCCGGGCAGCCGGCGGTCGACCTCAAGACCCGGGACAGGCACACAGCATACCTTGAAGTGGATAAGGAGATCCTCGCCGAATTCGACATGGATGATGCTCCAGAGGTCACTCGCGCGATGATGGGACGCCTCGATGCTGGCCAAACTGTGAGTAGGAAGAGTGGCCTCATTGGCGTGAGAAGCTTTCTCGATGAAGGCAGCCTTCTTCGAAGGCCCGAGTACGATACACTTGTGTACTTGGCCGGAGTCTACCTGCAACTGCGACGTCGACTTTCCTTCGAAGATGAAGGGGCAAAATTACTCAGAGAAGTTCATCAAACCGTACCGAGGGTCATGAAAATGATTCTTCGGTTACCTCGTATGGAAGACCGATTGCAGAAGGTGCTTCTACACGACTGAGGGGGGCGTTTTTTCTTGCGCTGCATTGTTTGGAGTTGTGGTTGTTTGTTCCGCATTTGGAGCGAGGAATTGTACAATAGAGTAGCAACGAGTCTGCAAAGCAGCGCTCGGATGCCCTATATGATATGAAGTCAACTAACGAATCATCACTATAACTTCATTAGCTGTTGTTGCAGCTTTTCAGAGAAAGGTGTCGATCCTGTGATCCTGGAGACTATTTGGCCCAATTTTGGCTTCCACCAATTTCTGTCACCTATTTTGTTTCATGGTTGTATGTGTTTGGCACAAATAGCCGAGCAACTAATTCCGATGATTCAATTTGCAATGCGCGTGCTGCATGGCTGGGGTAACATAAAATCGTTCATCGAGCTTTATGGACCATGTTCGAATCACGACGTCGCCATCGCAGCGCTCTCCTCACTCCCCTACATCTCCTCCATCACTTCCCCCTCCTCTCCAGCATCCTCACTCTTCTCCCGTTGCGAGCTCGAATCTCCATCCTCCCCTTCTTCATCCTCGCCATCCTCCTCACTATCCTCCCCATCATCCCCACCCCCCAACCAACCCTCCCAATCAACCTGCCCACCCCCCTCAACTCCCATCGTCTTCTCAAAATCGTCATCCTCCACCATCCCACTAACCCCGTGCCCCCACTGCGCGAAACTGTACAAATGCCTCATTGTCGGCCGTCCGTGCGGGCAATTCCACGGCTTCTCCATCCGACCCATGTTGCACACCAGACCCGCCATTTGTTTGCGATTCAGCGTCTTTCCAATCATGACGCTGGAGCGGCAGGCGCGCATGGCGAACATTTTCCGGACAGCGGAGGGGCGGGTTACGGGGGTCAGGAACGATGAGGAGGAGGAGGAGGAGGAGGAGGAGGTAGACGGGGAGATTGAGGATGGATTTCGTGTTGATGTCGGAGCGGTCAGGGAGAGTGAAGGTTGCGGTTGGTGCCGGACTGAGGTCGATGGACTTTCGGCGAGCAAAGCGATCAGCTCTTCCAGATCGCGGGTCGAGAAGGTCACTTCCTTGCTCATCGGAAGCCGGAGCAATGTGCAGCGTTTGCCGACTGGTTTATCCCCGGACTCGTCGATTTCGACTTCGAAGCCGTTTTTCTGGAGGACGGGTTGGTTTTCGAGGATGATCTCCTCTTCAATGGCGGTGAGGTCGAGGGTTTGGGGGTGCACGAGCGGTTGGTTCTGGACTGCGGTCGTGGCTTGTAGACGCTCGAAGTTGAATTTCTCGTCTGAGGCGTGTTGGTCGATGATGAAGAGCTCATTGTTTGCGTGGGAGCGATCGGGGGCTTGGGAGGAGGGGACGGCTGGTCTGAGAGCGATGATGAAGCCTAGGTTGAACTGTCCGGCAATTCGCATGCGGGTGAAGTCGTCTTTTGAGACCGACAGGGAGAGCCTCTCTTCGGCGGTTGATTCGTTGTCGAGATGCTCGATGATGGTGTCGGGTTTCTCGCTCTCTGTATTATCACGGAAATCGAGTTTGCTGGCGAGCTTCGTAATTTGCTCGGTGCTGTCAGCAAGTGTCAATAGTAGGTTTTTTGTTGCAGCGCGTCCTCCTTTTAGCAATCTACCGGCTCTTCTGATGCCTTCGTCACTTGGTCGTGCGGCCTTTGTCTCGGCTTCTTGAATCAATCGAGCAACACGAGCGTCCTCCTTTTGCCTTTTTGCATCATCGTCGAGATATTCACCATCAGAGTCATCTTCGGATAGAGGTTCAGGTACAGGCTCGTCTTCTTGCGCACTGCTGTCTTCCGCTTCATTTCCGTCCGATTCAGATGACCGAGATCGTTCAGATTCCGATTTTGCCACCTTGTCAAGTAAAGTCTGCTGCCGGAATGGCCTTAGTGTGGTAAAGCTTGCCGCTTCTTCCGCGTCACTCTCATCGATCTCTTCCTCAGCATCTTGCTGTATCTGAGTCCCGGGGGCTGCAAATGCCCGCAACGAACTCTGAATGGTGGGCATACTAGGGGCTCTTGAGGCGGTCTTTGATTTTACCTTTGAGTTCGCTTTATCTGTTTTGAAACTCCAGAGCTTCTGAGACGATGAGCCGATAGTGGTTGTGGTGACTTGATCGCCAATCGTTATTGTTGCTTTCTGAGCAGGTGTACGAAGCGGCCGCATACGGTCAAAGGCGCTGGGAACTGGACCCGGCGTTGCCTTTACTGGTGTCGTTCGAGCCGAAGGGATGGGTTCTTCAACAAATGGGCCAGTGGTAGACGCATCGGGTTGCAGTGAATCACGCTGCGTTGCTGTCGTATTGGAGGCTGGTGCTTCTAATTGGCCGTGGGCAGTCGCGGAAGGATTTTGACTGCTCAGGGGCTCATGAGTGCTGTCTGCCTGAGTCTTCTTAAGACCAGTAGTGTTCGAATGATCTGAGAAGGGAATGTCGCTCCCAGTCACATTCTCCTCCTGAGCTGGTAGTTCAGCAGCAGGGTCAGCCTCAAGGAACAGTGAAGCCTCATCTTGTTCAGCAGGCCTCTCAGTGCTCTGGCCGGCGTCATCTTCCAGGTCTCCTCTAGCCCGATTGAGCTGCTGGGCGTTTAAAAGCCGGTTGGCGGGCAATCTTGTTCTGTCCTGCACTTTGTGCGTGAACAGCTCCTGTATGAGATCGCTTTGGCCAACGTGTTCACCATCCGGTACAAGACGAGATTCGTGTCCCCGCGACTGTCCTTGCTCATGTGGCTCATTCTCGGCTGCGGCCAAGTCTTCATCAGCAGGACGCTGTTGGACAGCTTGCCTCTCACCGAAAGCAGCCAAAGTGGAAGGACTTGCTTGAGAGGGTGACTGTCGCGGTCTGCTGACTGTCAGAGGGTTGAAAGCTGGAAGCCTCGCAGGCGTCGTCGCAACCTTTGCTTGGGGTACCGATTGCCTCTGGTTGTCGAAAAGCTCTGCCAGAGACTCCTTCAATGATTCCAGCAGCTCATTCTGCTCGTGAAGCATGATCGTTCGCTTGTCCGGTGATACGTTGACATCGTAGTCGTTAGTATCGAGCTGTACATCTGCGAAGATGAAGGGCGATTGAGACACGTTGAATGTTTTGTAAACTTCATTCATGGCTTTAGCTATTTGGGGGAGAACGCAAGGCCGACCGTTAACGAAGAACATTTGACGATCGGTGGTCTGGCGGCCTTCGCCCAAGGTTGGTCTGGAGACATGGCCAACGATACGCACTTGTTTTGATCTGGAAATGTTAATTTGCTGCGTGATCTGGCGGTGTGGAGGGCTTACCTTTGAGTCAAGTCTCCTCCTGTCTTCTGCATCTCTAAGAGAAGATCGAGAGGTATTAGCATAGCTGTAGTCTTTGTGCCATAGACATTTGCGATGTTCTCCCGGGTTGTCTGGTTCGCTTTGGTGGTAAATTGGGTATTCTTCTTTCCATTCGGCGCAACATTGCTGACAGACATTTTGATGGTGGTGGAAATGCATGCATACAATTGGAGTAGGTTCACAACTTTCAGAAACTCTCGTTTGATATTCTTGGTCAGCTCCTGCCGCCTCACAGGCAGGTTCTTGAAGATGGTCTCCACGTAAACCGTGGTCCCCCTCTGAGCCGCAACCGTACTCGTCCCCTTGAGCTTCCCACTCTGCTCAAAGTCAAGCCTGGTACCTTTAGGCGCCTCATCTTCCTGAGCGGTAACGATATGTAAGTCGGATAATGCGCAAAGCGAGGACAGAGCCTCCCCTCGAAATCCAAAAGTATCCAAGAGCGAAAGGTCGTCGTAGCTTCTCAGCTTGGACGTGTAGTGCTTGAGCGCCACGGACTCGTAGTCCTCCTGGGCGATTCCGGAGCCATTGTCGGCGACCTCGATGGCGTCGAGCCCGCTGTTCTTAAATCGGACATCGACTGAGGTTGCACCGGCATCGATGCTGTTTTCGACCAGTTCCTTGACTACGGAGCAGAGGTCGACGATGACCTGGCCGGACTGAATGCGATGGACGGAGCTGCTCTCGATGGGTTTGATGGATGCCATTAAGACATGGTTCGCATCGTCAAAATATTTCACGTGGCGAGAGCTTCCGCAGACCAGATGAAGCTCGGTCTGGTCTCGGCCTGAAGTTGGCGCGAGCCGGACGCGTGGCGTTTTGACCGGCGTGTCGCGCAATTGGGGCTGATGTCAGTGGATGGTTTAGCGGTTCCAGGGCGGCTTACAGGGGCTTTTGCCGGACGCCGCCAGCCATGAGCCCCCAATCTTTGCCCCTATTACGGTACCAAGCAATCTTCTATGCTTTCACTCGCATGTGCTGGGATCTTATGTGATCGACGACATATAAAGGCCTCCTTTGCTTCGATATTGGTTATCATTTATCTAATATGTGATTTCTATTGCCTCGAAATGACATATCTAGCCTTGGCTCCAAACGGCTGACCTTTCTTCAACAAAGCCATGCTCCTCCAATCCTTGTTACCCGCTGCATTGACATATCTACTGGGCTCAATGCACAACCCAGAGTGTGCCTTGTAACCATCACCAGGGCCCCAAGAAGAACTGCCCTCGGATCCAGCGTCCCAAGCAGGCACATCAATGTACTTTCCAGTATAGAACTGGAACGCCGGCTCCGTGCTTTCAACCACAAGATGAATCCCCGAGACATTACCGTGAAGTTCTGCCAAAGTCTGCAACGGCCACTTCCTCGTGTCCGTAGGGATGTTTTTGAACTCCTCATCGACAATGAAGCAATCGTCCACGTCCAGTATCTTCCCATCCTCCTCGAGCGGGAAGCTGTTGAACGGCGCCTTCGGGATACCGGGGTAGAACTCGATCTTCCCATTCGGAATGCCCGGGAGGTCGTCGCGGATGGGCAGGTATCTGCTAGTTGCCAAGCGAGCCGAATGTTCCTTGAGCGTCTTCTCAGAAGGTTTGTTCGCGGGATTCAGATTGAAGTAGGCGTGGTTTGTCATTCCCACGGCGGTTTCGAGGTTGTCTTCGACCAGCTCTGCCTCCCATTCGACCTCGACGACGTTCTCGCCTTTCGATCCTGTGCCTTCGCTGTACCAGCATCGCGCTTCGACTGTTCCGGGGAACCCCTCGTCGCCGTCGGGGCTGGTCAGGGCAAACTCTCTCGCATTCCTCTTTCCGGATCCGTCGTCTCCAACCCATTTGATTGAGTCACCAGCCTGGGTTTCGTATGCTCGCTTGACTTCGCCATTGTCTCGCCAGTTCTTGGAGCTTCAGCCGACTTTGCCGCCGTGGAGATTGTTTGTTCCGTTGTTGGCGGCCAGCTCGTAGGTCTTGCCGTTGAGATCCTCGAGCTTGGCGTGGGCGATGCGGTTTGTAGTTCGGCCAACGGTCTGGTGGAAGAAGGAATGTGGGTGAGTTTCGTACATTTTCTTACTTGGGAATGAGAGCAGTATGTTCTGAGGCTCGGTCTCGCCTTCCTTCACTGGCGCGTAGAGCGCTGTGAGACCAGCGCCGTAAGGCGTGACATCGTATGCTGAAGGCATGTTGGTTCTATGAGTATGTGGTGTGTAAACGTTTACGTTCAACAGAAGTTCTGCGAGAGCAATTGCTGTGGTAGAAGCTCCAGGAAGGACTTCCTTTAGATATGCTAATCGGAGCTGTCGGCTGAATGTCAATAGAAGTGGCGGACTGAGTTTCGGCCCCGCAGATGGTAATTTGGAGTGAGGTTATCGGCGGATTACGGTGAGCTTGGTCTACCAGCATATCCTTTAAGCACGAGGACAGCTTGATCGCTAGTGATAATATTAACTTGTGAGCTCTTGGAAGGTGTAGTGGGCGCGTGTCATCTCCACGCAACCACTGCCGTAGACCCGCCATCGGCCCCACAACCAAGAGGATCAATTATTTAGCCTGAATTCGGCATTCCTTTCAGCAATATTTTGAAACATTTCCTACCCGTGGAGTGCTCACAAGTGGGTTGGTCGTCGTTTGCGAGGCAATCATGGCAAGCTTTAGCTCAGACAGGCGGTACTGCTGATCACGTAAGAATGGCCCACACCCACCCCTACGGTCTGCCATCAAAGTCATCCCTTCGAGCTTATCAAGCCATAGTGCTGTGAAAGTCCTGGATGGGCATTGATGAAGATGAACGAATTGGGCTAAACGCAAGACTGGTATATGCTCTTATGAGGTATCCACTTTCAGAGAGTATGCCTTGAACCCTTCCTTACGCCAAACCCTTGAGAACACACGCTTCGGCGTTCAGTATCGAAGATCCAGCAGCGCCGATCACTGTGTTATGGCTCAATGCCGTGAACTTGATATCAAAGATGCCACTATCATCTTGTCGTACCCGGCCGACACTCACCGTGTATCCACCACCAAGATCTCGATCTAACCTGGGCTGCGGTCTGTCGTCCTCGTCAAAGACCTTAATGGCCTCCTCAGGCGCACTGGGACAGCCTAGTAACTGAGCATCGCTCTTGTAATCCCTCAACGCGGCCTTGACCGCGTCGGCCGTAGGTTTGGCGCCCGACGCAAACTTCAAGCTCACACAGGCAACATGGCCGTCAAGCACTGCGACACGGTTGCACGTTGCGCTGACCTTCAAGCCCGTCTGATACTCAAAGCCGCTCACGTCGCCGTTGACTTTGCCAAGAATCTTCTGGGCTTCGGTCTCAAGCTTGTCCTCCTCTCCAGAGATGAAGGGCACCACGTTGTCCAGAATGTCCATGCTGCTCACGCCCGGGTATCCAGCACCACTGACCGCCTGCAACGTTACGACGCTGACTTGAGCGACGGGTCCAAATGCTTTTTGTAGAGCTGCAAATGGAATTACCAGTCCAATAACGGCGCAATTGCTGTTGCAGACCAAGAAACCCTTCTCTTGCTTGAAAACGCTTCGCTGGTGTTTGATCACATCCAAGTGATGCAGGTTGACGGTCGGCACTACCAAAGGCACGATTGGGTCGCGTCTGTAATTCTTCGCATTGCTGAAGACGGGAAGGCCGGCTTTCAGGAAGTCCATCTCAACGGCACCGGCGACATCGCTGTCCAGGCCCGAGAAGACCAGGTCGCAGTCCTTGAAGTTCTCTGATTTGCATTCTTGGACAACAATCTCGCCGAGTGCCTTTGACATCGGCTGCGCTTGCTTCCATCGGACTGCATCTTTGTATTTCTTGCCGGCGGAACGTGGTGAGGCACCAATGGCGTGAAGCTTGAGGTGCGGATGGAGGGCAAGCAAGAGGATGAAGCGTTGCCCCACGCTTCCGGTCCCTCCAAGGACGGCTAGACGCTGGTTAGATTATGCTGGAAATGCATTATTCGACGCTCTTACCGCACTTCTTCTCAGGGAACGACGAAGACATCTTTGACTTGTACCACTGAACAGTTATTGCTCTCGACTCTTCAACTTTTTGCGCTCAATGACTGAATTCAGGCGGCCGGGCACTCCGAATTGCGGGCCGCTCCGCAATCGCAACCGGACCAGCCCCGATGGTCATTTAATGCCGGTCGCCATTATCGTGTGGACGGACAAGTCAAACATGCGAATATATTGCTTGCTTCTCCATTGTGGGATTGACAAGTCAGAGCCTGTGTCCGCTATGTCGAATTGTAGCTTACCAGTTCATCTATTCGTGCGGTAATTGGAAGCAGTTATGGGTGATTTTTCAGCTGTATATTATCCAGCGTTGCTAATTAAATTTACCCACGTATATGTGTGCAGTCAACTCATCAATTCTGTACGCGTTGCAACACGCCATGAAATATTTAGAGCATGAGCTAGCACTCAGCCGATGCTTGATATCGGAGCCCATGAACGCAGTGCCAAGTGGCGTGTGAACAAGGAATCGAGACTTTATCTACCCAGAGATGTCTAGCATGATAGGTCCGTAATGCCTCGTTGGTGATAATTGCCTTGCTCACCGTTCACGACTCTTGCATCGAGTCAACACAGCGTTTTGGTAACACGACATTACCCTGGAGAGGTAGAACAACAATCTTGCGTGGCATGGCATGCGTTTTGCTGTTCAAACCTCCAATATGCGTCCTGAGGTATAATTGAGCTCCAGCATGAACTCCTCCATCTCGCGCCTTGTTCTATGTAGTGGATCCGACGGAATATCAAATTGTTTCTGCGAGTTCGGAGGAGTCTCTGTCATTTGAAGTTGATTACAACCTGGTGTCTGGTTCATTCTCTGGTCGAAGCCGGTTCTGCAGCCCGTTCCTCTAGATCTCGCTCCGCGGAGAGCGATGGCGTCAGAGTCACGAGTGCCCGCTTCCTCAGAATGCAGACCTCCTCCAGGATCGCCAGCAAAGCTTCAACCCTTCTTGAGTTCCGCAGCTTTACTCAATCTGATGCGACGATCCATTTCTTTCTAGGCTCTTTTCTTCATTGGTGCGGCCCAACGGCATTTCTCGGACACGTCAGCTAAGCTTTGCTAAGCTTTGCTAAGCTTTGCCAGCACTCCCCAGGCATGCCGAACCAAGAAGACTGATGATCATCGGAGTCCGGAAAAGTCTCGTGAACCTTATCGTGTCGTTGTCCAGCTCGGTGCAAGAAGCCGACATCTTGTATACAAGAAGCGGAGACCGGACGGCAAACCGGCAGTAGAGAAAGAAAATTCTCACGACACGGGGAAGTCCTACATTACAAACGTGAACCGCAAAGCAGGCCACAGCACCTAAATCGTGAAGTCAGGTGTTGCATCTGCACGTCAGAAACCTCGTCGTTTGGTAGACACTTAACGAAGATTGTGTCGCTGAAGACGAAGACGACAAGCCTCGGCCGTACGTGTTCTTCCGGTCCGCTCGCCACAAAATCTTGACTCCACGCTCTTCACCACCACCGTTGGCTCCTGGCACAATTTGAGCCTCCAGGGATTTCGGTCGCGGCTCAACGGCAAAGAATCAGCTAGACAATCGTTGGTTGGCTCAGCGAGCCAGGACCCGCCATAGCCAAGCTTTTGACATGTTGACCGATGATGGTGGTAAACGCCGTTGCCACAGTTCGGACGGCAATTGCAAGACTTCAGCAGCATTGAAACCTCAAAGCGACCGCCGACCAAGAGTGAGGAATTTCATGGACTTTCAAAGTGTTTCTATGAGCTCGAAACTCAATCATGCTGACAGTCCAGAGTCCCTATACATCGATATGCAGTCAGCTACGATAACAGAATTGCTCATCGCTTATTGGTCGACGGCCAGAACTCTTATCGGCAGCATTCGCACAACCACAACGCGCTTAAGGGCCAGACGATAGAGGCCGAATCGCCCAATTACCGGCATTCCCAGAAGGGCTTAGGTTCGTGCAGAGGGCCTTTGAACGTCTCCATGGCGTAACACACTTCCGCGGGAGGCTATCGAGACTCCAGATCGGTCTGTGGTCCTTGTCATCTCAATTCTCGATCTCACCCACCCTCTTGTTTGCGCATGCGCTCGGGGAACCGGGCTATCCTGTGAGCAGGAAGACCGGTGAGTTTGCCAACATGGTCGTAGTGACTGGCTGTATTCAGCGAACGGTTGGAACGGTGACCAACTCTTTTATGTTACGCCTTGGTTTAACGAAAACCGGGGTCAGCCTATAACGTGCCGAGCAGCCTGTCTATATCAGTACAATACAGCGATGACAGCATTCTGGCAAGCCCGGCAGAACTCCTAGCTTTGACTTCTGCTGCTACCAAACCTTTCAATACTCAACGAGGCAACTCAGCTTCTCGTCTGCCAATCTTCGCACACCCTACGCTCTTAGTGTCTTTGACTCCGCATAATGTTCGCATCCCTCTCTCTTCAACATATTCATCCCTGAAACACAATCGACTTGCTTCCAAGCACTTTCATTGATCACCCCCTGTTTCCTTGCCCGCAACTCAATATTGCATGACAGACTTTCTTTAGCTGGTCTTGGTGTCTACCGCTCTTTCCGCTAACAGTATTGCTCGGCGCAACTACATGCGATGGAGGACACACAAAGAACGTCACAGGATTCTGCAATCGTCCAAAAGCTTGACGAGCTGCCCACAGTCCATGCTGTCGACCCAGTCGACTCAGGTTACGCCAGTCGAGCCTCTTCATCTAGGTCAGATAGTGACGCTTGCTCACAACATAGCGATTCTGCAAACTACCCCACGCCACCTCATTCCCTCGCTCCCACAAAAGTTCTTGATGTTGATCAGAAGACCCCTGACGCACATGTCCTGCGCGATCCCCGATTAATCCGCCTCACCGGCGTGCACCCTTTCAACTCCGAAGCACCACTTTCCGCCCTCTTCAACGAAGGCTTCCTGACATCACCAGAGTTGTTCTATGTTCGGAATCATGGCGCAGTTCCGCAGGTCCTTGACTCGGATGTCTTGGACTGGACATTCTCGGTCGAAGGCTTGGTCGAGAGACCCTTCGAGCTGTCGCTTCGTCAACTCATGACGGATTGGGAGCAGATCACTACACCAGTCACCCTCGTCTGCGCCGGCAATCGACGAAAAGAGCAAAACGTCGTCCGCAAATCGAAAGGGTTCTCATGGGGTGCTGCTGGCGTATCAACGGCTTTATGGACAGGCATTATGATGTCAGAAGTCATCAAGCGAGCAAAGCCTACACGGAAAGCAAAATATGTCTGCATGGAGGGTGCCGACAAGTTGCCGAATGGGTACTACGGGACCAGTGTCAAGCTGAATTGGGTGATGGACCCGAACAGGGGAATAATGCTAGCGCATGGAATGAACGGCCAGCCCTTGACACCAGACCATGGCAAACCATTGCGGGCGATCATCCCAGGGCAGATCGGAGGCCGAAGTGTCAAGTGGTTGAAGAAGTTGATCATCACCGACGCTCCTAGTGACAATTGGTACCACATCTACGACAATCGAGTGCTACCAACTATGGTCTCGCCCGAAGAGAGTGCTAACAATGTCAAGTGGTGGACGGACGAGCGTTATGCAATCTACGACCTGTCTGTGAACAGTGCAACCGCATATCCTGCTCACGATGAGCACCTGTCCCTCGACAACGCACCCGAAACTTACCGTGTAAAGGGCTATGCATATTCAGGAGGCGGGAAGCGAGTCACTCGAGTCGAAATTTCTCTTGACCAGGGAAAGTCGTGGAAACTCTCCGAAATTGACTACCCCGAAGACCGATATCGAGATACCGAAGACAGCTTTGGAGGGGGAAAGATCGACATGTGGTGGCGAGAGACAAGCAATTGTTGGTGCTTTTGGGCGCTGGACGTTCCAGTTGTTGATATTGCAAATGCCAAAGACATCATGGTACGAGCAATGGACGAGAGCATGCAGATACAGCCAAGAGACATGTATTGGAGTGTGTTGGGGATGATGAACAACCCGTGGTTCCGGGTGGTGGTCCACAAGGAGGGTAACAGCCTGAGATTTGAGCATCCTACCCAGCCTGCTCTCATTCCTGGAGGCTGGATGGAACGAGTGAAGAAAGAGGGTGGGAATTTGACTAATGGACGCTGGGGAGAGAAGCAGGAGGGAGAGGACGAAAAGGCAGAGGTTATAGAGGAGAAGAAAGAGATCGTGATGACAAAAGAAGGCGTGAAGAGAGAAATTGAGATTGATGAGTTGAGAGAACACGATGGGGAGGATGCGCCGTGGTTCGTCCTGAATGGCGAGGTATTTGATGGCACGCGGTTTCTCGAGGGCCATCCTGGCGGTGCACAAAGCATCATCAGTGCCGCGGGAATCGATGCCAGTGAGGAGTTCATGGCTATTCGTAAGTATATGTTCTTTGCTGTCAGAGCCAAAACAGCCCATGCTGACTGTTACTCAGATTCCGAAACAGCAAAGGCCATGATGCCGGAATACCACATCGGCACCCTTAGCGCGGCTGCAAAGGCCGCTCTTGCCGACGGAGAGCAAGTGGCTGTTGAGTCTACTGAAAAGAGAGCTACTTTCTTGCAATCCAAAGTCTGGACCAAGGCTGTTCTCTCGGCCAAGCAAAGCATTTCATGGGACACTCGAGTGTTCACATTCAGCCTCGAGCACCCTGAGCAGGCACTCGGGCTTCCCACGGGTCAACATCTGATGATCCGATTACGTGATCCCGTCACCCGTGAGGCCATCATTCGGTCATACACTCCCATCAGTGAGATCACGGACAAGGGGAAAGTTGAAGTGCTCGTCAAAGTCTATTTCGACAAGCCGGGACAGCAGGGCGGAAAAATGAGCCAAGCACTGGACGCACTACCCATCGGACATGGCATCGACTTCAAGGGCCCCATCGGCAAGTTCGAGTACCTCGGAAAAGGTCGATGCCTCGTAAGAGGCTTGGAACGAACTGTCAAGCGATTCCTCATGATTTGTGGTGGAAGTGGCGTCACACCACCATATCAAGTCTTCCGTGCGGTCATGCGGGATAGCGAGGACAAGACACAATGTATCATGCTGGATGGCAATCGTCTGGTCGAAGATATTCTCTGCAAAGAGGCACTGGACGCATTGGAGCTGGAGGGGGCGGGGAGAGGTCAAATCATTCACACACTCACACAAGCGCCTGAAACGTGGACGGGGTTGAGGGGAAGGATAGATGCGGCTTTGGTGAGGAAGCATTGTCCGAGGGTAAAGGACGATGGAACGATGGTTCTGGTATGTGGACCAGAGGCTTTGGAGAAGGCTATGCATAAAGCACTTTTGGAGGATGGTTGGACTGACGACGACTTGCTGTTCTTTTGAGGGTCTATTGAAGACAGCTACGCATAACTGGAGTTTGGGTGTATTTCTGACAAGGCACGACTTGACTATTTTCATGAGCTGGAGCTAGTAGCTTACTCTGGACGACAAGCCATAGTCCACGATATTCGATTTTGATCTCTTCATTCTGAATAGGGATACTAGGCTTGACGTTAATGTGACCGCTGACCTGGACAGGCGACTGGATACGACGAGCCATCTAAAAAAAGCTTCACTGAGGTCCAGGGGGTCTACTCCCGCTGTGCCCCCTGGAGTGCTCGCTGTTTCATCCCCAACTACCCTGCGTCGACGGCGGGGCTCGCCGGAAACGATCGGAAGTATGCTGAGTGGTCTAGCCAGCGCCGTTTTCATACGCAAATTTCCACTTCCACCGTGTTTCTTATCAGCAGTCCCCACCGAGCCATGTTATCAGCGCGAGCGCAGATCGCAGCATCTCCTTGCCTTCTCCGTGGAACTCAATCGGCTACAGGGGAACATTGATCTCGTTTCCCAACAGCCTCTTTGCGTCATATAAACAATGGTTTCTTAGCGCCGCGAAGAAGTGGCTTCGCGCTTCGCGTTGACTTGAGCCGCCTGATAAGGCGCTGCACGTTCAGTCGTCCCACCTGTGGGCGAGGCCTCGACCTCGTGGAAGCCAGCCGTTATCTATTCCTACACACAATGCCTCTTACGCCGGTACGTACTTGTGCATTTCGCGTCGAAACGTTCGGTACGTCGCCCACGGCCATGGCTGGACTTATCAGCCGCTGCCCGCCGACGAATGGTGGGCTTCGAGATGTCCATTACTCACGCTGTTGTCCCCGCGGCCAGCAGTAGAACCACTTTCATCGGTACAGTACGGTTGAATCTCGGAGAACCCTGTCCTGCTCTCGAGTACTGAAAGCTGCCGAGACCTGCTGTGAGTGGTCCCGCTAGCTTGGATAAGACTTACCTTCAGCTGCTCCGCGGCGATGTGGAGGGAGGCAAGCTTTACCATGATCATGCCGAGAAGCTGCTTGTAGAAGGACCTATCGAGGTTCTGGATGTGATTTTCTATTCTAGCTCCTTTGCTCCAGCTTTACTTTGTCTTTTGATGCAGTTCTCCAGCCTTGTTTCCCTGTATCGTCAAGTTCCTTGCGCCCCGTATACTTGTCAACTCCCTCACATCTTCACGAACCGCCTACCGAACCTCCGCAGGATCTCCAGTATGCTTCGCTGCATTACCACCACTACCTAAGAGACACGCCAGGTTCCTATCAGTTTTCCTTGCATTTTCGGATCCACAAGTCTTCCGCAAAGCTCCATTCCTCGACTCAGCAACGATAGAACCGTCAATTCTCTCAGCTGCGGAATTGGCATACTCTCAATATGTCGCAGTGGGGTGGCGACGCTCCGGGCATGAAGGCGCAAGCCTTGCCCAGCGGCGCGGAACCGCTCAATGGCGAGATACCGCCGCCGGAAAAGAGGAAGCGTGTGGTCGTGGTTGGACTAGGAATGGTCGGCATAGCCTTTATAGAGAAGCTTTTGAAGCTAGACGCAAAGAGGCGAGAGTACGAAATTGTGGTTATTGGCGAAGAGCCGCACCTCGCATACAACAGAGTTGGCTTGACTAGCTTCTTTCAGCACCGCCAAACTGAGAATCTTTACCTTAATGAGGAGAAATGGTACAAAAGTCACCCGGACGGCTCTTTCAATTATTACCTCAACACGCTTGTTACAGAGATCCACCCGAAAGAGAAGCTGGTCATGACTTCGAAAAACGACACAGTCCCCTACGATATTCTCGTACTTGCCACAGGGTCAGACGCGCTGCTACCAAGACATACACCGGGTCACGACGCCAAAGGAGTCTTCGTCTATCGCACAATTGAGGACTTGCAGAAACTGATCGAGTTCGCGGACACTGTCAAAGCAACAAATGGTGCGGTCGTGGGCGGTGGTCTGCTTGGTCTCGAGGCCGCGAAAGCTATGATGGACCTCGAGACATTTGGCAGTGTCAAGCTCATCGAACGGAACAGATGGGTTCTCAGCAGACAACTTGACATGGATGCCGGTAATCTTGTCGTTGAGCTGGTGCGGAATCTCGGTCTGGACGTAATGCTTAGCAAGCGCGTGGGCAAGATCGAGATCGACGAGAGCAACGCTGTGAAAGGCGTGGTGTTCGAGGATGGCGAGCGCATGGACTGCACGTGCATCATGTTCGCCATCGGTATCAAGGCGAGAGACGAGTTGGCCAGAAGAGCAGGAATCAAGTGTGCAGAGCGCGGTGGTGGAATCGTTGTCAATAATAGCCTGCAGACCAGCGATCCGGACATTTATGCAATCGGAGAATGTGCAAGCTGGGAGACGGAGACGTACGGCTTGATTGCGCCAGGTATCGAAATGGCTGACGTACTCGCTTTCAATTTCACACAGGCAAAGGTACACGCCCCGAGGATATTCAAACGGCCGGACCTGAGTACAAAGCTCAAGTTGCTGGGTGTCGAAGTGGCCAGTTTCGGAGACTTCTTCGCTGATCGTGACGGACCGAAGAGTATGCCGGGCCGGACACGGGCGACAAAGGAGGCCAGCAAGGACGAGAAAGCAGTGGAAACAGTCAAAAAGATTACCACTGGCCCAGCCCCTCCTCCCGTCAAAGCCCTCACTTATAAGGACCCTTTCAACGCTGTATACAAAAAGTACCTCTTCACGCCCGACGGCAAGTACTTGCTCGGAGGCATGATGATTGGCGACACGAAAGATTACGTCAAGCTTGTCCCCATGGTCAAGGATCAAAAAGCGCTTGATATTCCCCCAAGCGAGTTCATCCTTGGTGCCAAAAAGGAGGGTGAGGACGATGGCGACGACCTTTCAGACGACACACAAGTGTGCTCCTGCCACAACGTCACCAAGGGAAACATCATCGAAGTTGTAAAAGATGGCAGCTGCAAAAGCATTGGCGACGTAAAGTCGTGTACAAAAGCCGGATCTGGCTGCGGTGGTTGCATGCCACTGATCACAAGCATCTTCAACAAGCAAATGAAAGCGATGGGTCAGGAGGTCAGCAACCATCTGTGCCCGCATTTCAAATTTTCTCGCGCGGACTTGTTCAACGTTGTTGCCGTTAAGAAGCTGGATAATTTCAACGACATCATGAAGGAGGTTGGAAACGATCCCACGTCCCTTGGATGTGAGGCCTGCAAGCCTGCCGTGGCATCAATCCTCGCATCTCTCTACAACAAGCACATCATGACCAAGCCTCTCAATGGCCTGCAAGGCACCAACGACAGGTTCTTGGGCAACATTCAGCGAAATGGCACATTCTCAGTCGTTCCTAGAGTACCGGGCGGTGAAATCAAGCCCGAGCACCTGATTGCCATTGGTTTGTGCGCCAAAGAGTTCGGTCTCTATACCAAGATCACCGGTGGCCAGCGTATCGACATGTTTGGCGCAAAGAAATGGCAGCTACCCAAAATCTGGCAGAGACTCATCGATGCCGGAATGGAATCGGGCCACGCTTACGCCAAATCACTTCGAACGGTCAAGTCTTGCGTCGGCACTACTTGGTGCCGATTCGGTATTGGTGACTCTGTTGGTATGGCGGTGCGTCTCGAGGAGCGATACAAGTCGATACGTGGACCCCACAAGTTCAAGGGCGGCGTTTCCGGCTGTGTTCGCGAATGTGCCGAAGCTCAGAACAAGGACTTTGGTCTCATTGCCACTGACAAGGGCTTCAACATCTTCGTTGGAGGCAACGGTGGTGCGAAGCCTCGACACTCGGAGCTCCTCGCCAAAGACGTCCCGCCAGATGATGTTGTTCCTATCCTTGACCGCTACTTGATGTTCTATATCCGCACAGCCGACAAGTTGCAGCGCACTGCGCGATGGGTAGAGAACCTGCCTGGTGGAATCGAATATCTCAAAGAAGTCATCTTGAAGGACAAGCTCGGCATCGCCACTGAGCTGGAAAAGCAAATGGAAGCTCTCGTCGGAACCTTCTTCTGCGAATGGACCGCCGTCCTCAACGACAAGAACCTGATGGCCAAGTTCACCCAGTTCCAGAACACGGACGAGAACCTGCTCAACATGGACGAGGTCGAGGACCGAGGCCAGAAGCGACCGGCTTACTGGGCCAACGACGCCGCAACAGAAGACTTCCGCGGCACTGTATGGACAGAGCTGTCGTGGCAACCGATCCTCGAGACCAGCTACTTCTCCGAAGCAAAGGACTCGCCGCAGGGTATGAGCGCCACGGTCAAGCGCGGCGACACGCAACTCGCAATCTTCTCCATCAAGGGCAAGCTTTACTGCACGCAGCAGATGTGCCCGCACAAACGCTCCTTCGTCCTCTCCGACGGCCTGATCGGCGACGACAAGATTCCCGATGAGCAGAAGACCGCGTTCCCGAACTGCGATCGCAAGCTCTGGGTCAGCTGCCCGAACCACAAGCGGAATTTCGTCCTTAACGGTGACAAGGCCGGAGAGTGTGCTAATGACGATAGCTTGAATATCGCCGTGTTTCCGATTGAGGAGCGTGATGACGGTTGGATCTATGTCAAGTTGCCTCCTGTGCAGGAACTGGATGAGAGGTTGGGTACGAATAAGTGGAGGGTCAAGGAAGGTGAGACGGCGAGCCCGTTTGAGAGTCTTGATCGTAAGTTGGCGGAGGAGAAAGGGCGAAAGGGCAGAAAGCCAGTGAAGATGATTGATGAGGCGGCGGGCAAGGCGGTGCCTTTGGCTGCGAATGCGAGCCCCATGGACTGGTAGAGGCCAGGCTTCTGGGAATGGTTGGTGTTGTAAATACTTTGCGGCATGAGGAAAGGAGTATGGGATGTGTATTTAGCTGGAGATTTGGGCGTTTTGAGTGAGTTTATGTAACACAATGAAAGACTCAACATATATGAGAGTGTAACGCCCCAGTTCTGTGCATGGTCCAAGTCTGAACATGTGAGTATGTGGTTTTCTAAATGTATCTCAATCGCTCCTATGAAGGCACCTACCGGCGTCGTCTCCTAGACGTTCAGCATTGTAGCGAGGATATTAGAGGCTTCAGTGGACTTGTCCCGCTATAATGCCACCTAAGTATGTCGTCAGTTCCCTATCGGGAAAGTGCCTTGGCTCACCACACACGTAAACAAAGTACAGTCGGCCAGCAGAGACCTCTTTCTGCCCTGCCTCACACGATGGCGGTAGCAAGATGCCCTCCACTCCATGTAAGAATTCAGCCCTCTTGACCATACTCTGGTATCCAAGTTTTGTTCAGGTCCAGCTGAACGTTAAAATGGAGGGACGAGCTGGACGACGAAACGAAGAATTGAAAGCGTGGGAACAGGGCTATGTATAGAGGTAAGCACTACAAGGATCTCAACCTCCGTTGTGTCTATTTTGCAATCAGGTCCCCCAGAGACTAGATGGTGTACGATCGACCCCTGCATAGACGCATGCTTGCATTCAAGGTCCATGGGTCTGCAAGCCCGTCACGAAACGTATCAGCCTCGACCATTGGCCGGAGTGCGTAACTCTTGTAGAGTAACCTGCATGAGTTCTGACATGACTATTCCCGGGGAAATTCGACATTTCAGTAGCTTCCAGTCGTTCGTTTCCGCAAGTCGCATCGTCCTCGCTTTGCTCGCTTCAAATTCTGCCCACCAGCCTGGAAGGCCTCCGAGAGAATGTTTCACAGAACAGGACCCCTCGACGAGCCGGGGATCTTGTCACTCGGAAAACGCAATTGCTTGCTTTGAATTCTCCCGAGATGATCGCGTATCCCTCATACCCGGAGCAACGGGTGATGATATGGGTTCCTTTCTCGATAACGACCCTCATCTTCGCCCTCCTCAGCTTCGTTCGCACCAGGCTGCGAAACGTCGGTCTGGAAGACCATGTCATCGCGGCCGCTTGGGTCTGCTACACGGCCAGCATGCCCGCCGGCGAATCCTACCTCGACCTGCCCGAGAACGACCAGATCGAGCGCGCCTACTTCGCCAGCTACGTCTCCGGGTTCTTCTCGCTGCTGCTCAGCAAGATCGGGATCGCGCTGGCGCTTCGACGGTTACTCGGCAGCGTGAGAGACTGGAGGAGAAGATTCCTGGCCGTCAGCGTGGCGCTGTTCGGTCTCTTGTCGGTGCTGGCACTCGTCAGCGTGGTCGTGACGCATTACTGCAAGCGAAAACGGACCGCCTCCTTCCGGAACCTACGTGTGCGTATCCTGGAGTCCGTACGTTATCTTTGCGTTCGCCGGGGCTTTGGTCGGCACACAGTGCGTTCCTCGATCTCGCATTCGGCTTCTTGGCCGTCTTCACCGTTCAGAGACTCAACATCGTCGACGGGCGCAAGAAGATGGGGCTGTATGCCGTCTTCACGCTGGGCTGCTGTGCTTGTCCCTTTGCCATACTGCGGCAGTTCGGTCCGTATGTGCTGTTCACGTCATCGACGACGTTGGAGATTTCGCTTGTCATGTTGGGTGCGAGTATACCGGCGCTGATGCCGTTGTATGAGTGGTTGAGGCACGGGACAGCTTTGCAGCCACGAAGTGCGCCGGGCGGGAAGTCGACGGCGCAGAGCAAAGTTTATACTTACGATAGGAGACGGGTGCAGGGCGAAGACGTCGATTTGGAAAGCGTTAGGCAGGATGGGAGAGCTGGGCGAAGCACGGAGTCGACGACGGGGCTCGTCCCGCTGAAGTCGATGCCAGGTCGTGACTATTGACAACACAAAGCCCCGACAGAACACGCGCAAGCGACGAGAGATGCGAATTTTTCTTGATGCATGAAACAGGACACAAAAGATGGTCTGTTCTGTTGTCTTCTTTTTAGTGAATGGGATGCGGTCAAAGATGGCACAATATATCTTGGTTGTAGGCACACATTTCGGACATCAGCAAAATAAAGCCCCTTTAGCTCAGAGGTTTAGAGCACTGGACTTTTAATCCAGCGGCCGCGAGTTCGATCCTCGCAAGGGGCTTTCACTTCTTTTGCTTTTGCTCCGCAACAATTGGAAAGGGTTGGTCATGACCAGGACATGGGTGAGTCACTGTTTGCACCGACCGGCCACGGGTAGCTGCATCGGGCTACCAAGTTTTGAACCCACACAGACGGCGGCACGCAGTGTAATTTTCCTGGAAGGGATCAACGAGCATACGTATGAATGCCACATGCGAAGAGGGTCGGTCCTCAAGATCGTTCATCAAAAATACCTAGTAAGCCTCATCCGCCTGCTCAGGTACCCGAGTCTTCAAAACACCAGTCGTCAGGGCGCTCTTCAAGTTCGCAATGTTCCACTTCTCCATATCAGTCTGCGTCTCGACGGTCCACGTGCCCATGTGCGGAAGCAGTGTGACTTTCTCGTTGGCGATCAAGCCAGGGTGAATCTTTGGCTCGTCTTCGTAGACGTCGAGGCCGCAGCCTGCAATTTTGCCGGCGTCCAAGGCTTTGACCAGTGCGTCCTCGTCCATGACGGCTCCTCGCGCTGTATTGACGACGATCGAGGTCGGCTTCATGAGTTCGAATTCCTTGGTCGAGATGGTGTGTCTCGTCTTCGGCTGGTATCAAGTCAGCACCGTCCTCGGCGAGCATCATGCATGGACCGCAGGCATTACTCACGTTCAATGGCAGATTCAAGCTCAGTACGTCGCTAGTCTTGAGCAGCTCCTCAAAACTGACGTACCGCGCCCCGTCCGCCTCCTTATCGTCGAGCTTGTTCCTGTTGTGATAGATGACCGTCATCCCAAACGCCCTCATCTTGGCCGCAAAGTTGCGTCCGATACCACCCATACCCAAGATCCCAAGCACCTTGCCCTCCGGATCGTGTCCCAGCGGCGTCAGACCACTGCCCTGGCCCCTCCACTCTCCCCTCCTCAACGCAGCCATACTCTGCGGGAAATTTCTCAGGGTGGAAATCGTCAAGAACACGGCCGAGTCGGCGGTGGCGTTGTCGACAACCGTCGGCACGTGCGAGACGTGGATCTTGCGCTTGGTGCACGACGGCACGTCGACCTGGTCGTAGCCGGCCCCGTTGTGGCAGACGAAGCGCACGGACGACGGGAGGGTCGAGACGAGCTCGTCGTCGAAGAGGCCGGTTATGGAGACCGAGTTGAAGCTGCGGTAGATGGCCACGACGCCGTCGAGGGAGCCGCTTTTGCATTCGGCCAGGAAGTCGCCGCGGGAGGTGGACTTTGGGGTGACGAGGTCGGCGTATTCGGAGAGGGCTTCCCATTCTTTGCGGGCGGGGGCGCTGGGAAGTGTCAATTACTTCGTCACTTAATTGTAGGGGGCAATGGGTGCATCTTACTGTTCCACTTCGCCAAGAAGGAGTGCTTTGGGCTTTGTATCTGACCCCATGGTTGGAATGTTTTCTGCTTCTTTTTTGTTAGCTGTCTGTGTGGCTGGGAGGGAACAGTAAAGGCGGAGTGATCGAGACTTGTATGCCATGCTCATAGCTAACGACGCGAACTGAAGCATACATAGCAAGAAAATTTAGAAACGTATTGAAGTCCGTCCTCGAGCGGAGTTATCGTCTGGATCATCTCGGAAGGAACAACATTAATATGGTCGTACCATTGTCAATTGCCACCCCAGAAGCGAACATCGGTCGATCCGAGGCGACTCGTTCGCCCCGACAACAGATACGGGCCGCAATGCAATGATCCTCGATGCGATACAATCCAAAGGCAAAGACGATCGATCATTCGATCTACACAAGCGAAAAGGCCAGACTCACGAGAACGGTATGGGGTGTGCTGAACAGATGCGGATGCCACCGTTGGCAGGCAAAACTGGCCTTTACTTCAATTCAGAAAGAATTGCTTAACAGACAAGAAACGAGCATTTCGAGTCATCAAATATCTAGCCATCGTAGCGAGCGTCGTCACCGGCTCGTAGCGGGGTTCCGTAGACTCTGGTCCTGCGGGTGGAGGAGACATGGGGGTCCCATTTGGAATCGTTCCGCGCACGACCTGCTCTCGTCTCTTTCCGCCACCGAGGGGCATTGTTTCGTGTTGTGTAGCTTGTCAATATTTGTACGTTGGAAGGTGCTCCAATGGCGCTAAGCTTTCCCCAAATAAGGTTGTTTTCCCTCTCGTGAGCGGCCAATGGGCTGTCGCATTTTTTGCCTAGCTGCTATGGGCGGCGTGGGGGTGGGACCACGCTGTCTAGATCAACTACACCTCTCTACAACCAGTAAAAGTGCACGCGATGGTCAGTCTCTTCGATCGGTCTGAGTCCGTTGCTCCAATGTTGCAGTCATAGCTTTTGTACTGTGGTTCTACCTACCGACTCGAGATATCCGACGCAGAGGTTATGGCATCTGCCTTTGCTCTTTCATCTGAACATCTCAAATCGGCACCTCGATCCGCGCGAGAGGGTTTCATGCTGCCGCTCTCTTGGCTGCTCTTCCATACTCTAAATGGTCCGTTGGGCCCTTGCAAAGAGAGCCTTCTCATTAAGCTTCTCAGCGCATCGTCCCGACTGTCAAGTGATGACCGCAGGTGTCAGTGGTGACCATCGGATCGCGATTTTCATCACGAGAGTTCCGTAAAAAGTATATGATCAGCCCAGCCACGTCAACGAGTTCGTGTCTACTTCTATGAGGCTTCCATGACTCAGGAACAGCCGGCACCCGGAAGAATATCCCGAGATGTGTGTGGATGATATCAGCTGATTTGACAGACGCCAATGCCAGCACCATTAGCCAAGTCAAAGGTCGGGAAGTTGATCTTTGTACTCATGTGCTTGCGCAACTATTGCATGACCGGTTCGAATCGGCCGGTGCGTCATTTCGGCAAAGAGAATGAACTCGTTGCTCACTTGCCTGTCGTGCTGACTCGTTTTGATCGTCTCCGCCCTGATGTGTCCTCAGTCGTGGCCGCTTCCTCGATCTTCGCTTTCTTGCCCTTCTTCGTTGCAGCAAGTGACTGCTTTTTGGTGGCGTTCGGACCCTCTTCCACTTTGGCTTTCTTCCCTCGAGCGGCCTTTATCGGAATAGGTGCTTTCTCAGGTTCTTCCTCAACATCATCTTCAGACTCCTCCTTCAACTTCCGCTTTGCAGCCTTTCCAGACCTGGCCTTCGGCTTCTCATCCTGCTCGTCTCCGTCTATATCCGCCGTTACGGGTCCCGTCTTCTTCTGAACTGACGGAATAATCGCACTCGTCCTGCCCCCAACCGTCAGGAACTCAATCTTCTCACCATTTGGCAGATTCTTTGGCGCGTCCTTCTTGCCCTTGCCCCATCGCCACTTGAATAGCCACGTCTCCGGAAACTTGTTCGACTCCGCCAGGAGCTCACACGCTGTCCCGCAAACGTAATGTATGCTCTTGTGCAGCTGCTTGATCTGCTCTTTGTTGAGTGTGTTGCTGTACTGCTCCGGATGCATCTTGGCATTGTAAAAGATCTCGTCCCCAACCCAGTTGCCGATTCCACTAATGTTTGCCTGATCCAGCAGCACAGCCTTGATGGGCGCCTTCTTCCTCGCGCACAACCCTTGCAGCCAGTCGACCGTGACTAGCTCCTTGTCCACGACCGGATCCGGCCCATTCTCCTTCAATGGCGTCGTCATTCGCATCTCGCCAGCCGGACAATCCACAAGCCTCACCCTCGCAAACCGCCTCGAATCCACAAACGCCGCCTCTGTGCCGTCGTCCAACTCCAGGTTGAATTTCATGTACTTTGGCGGCCACTCTGTTTCAGGCTCCCGATCCTGCCCGGCTTCCCTGTAACCCGTATTCACGCCTTTGATGTGAAACCAGCCCGTCATGCCAAAGTGCATGAGCAGGTGAGGCGGCTTGTCCAACTCGATCCAGAAGTATTTCCCCTGCTGTTTGCCATCAAGGATTTTGCGGCCCGTCAGAGCGGCTTGTACTGCCGAGGCGGAGGTGCCGACTTTGCCGAAGACGCTGGCGTCTTCTGTGGCGACCGCGTTGCGGATTGTACGGTTGGTGAGGTGAGTGCGGATATAGTGAACGACGCGCGCGACTTCGGCAATCTCTGGCATCGTGAGGGCGGACGATAAAGTGCTGGATATGTGTGAATGAGGAGACTTGTCGATGAGAGCTCTGAGCTGGAGAGGTCGTTGATGCGAAGGCGGTTTGTCAGCTGGCAGCGTGAGCTCTAGATTGAGTCGAAAACGCGGTTAACGCGTTGGGACGCGCATGTGGAACGGAACTTTCCGTCCAACAGCGAGCGCTTCAGTACATACAGGACTCGGTCTGGTAGTCCGCCAGGTGTTTAGCTGGTTAGTTGGCTGGGTTCTTGGTTGCACGATTGAACAATGCACAGGTAGCGACTTCTTTCTTCCCGTCTTGCATCGAACGATCTCATCTTCACTTTACACAGCAGGCGAACTCTTCGAGCAACCTAGCAGTTCATCCCTGTATAGGCTCACGTGAGCGAAGCTGTTGGAATCAATAGAGATGCGGAACACAGGCCGGCGTCATGCACGAAGTCACACAATTCCTTACAGGGCACGTGGTGTACTGTAGCTGCTTGCATAAGTGAGTCAGGATCGCTGCTCCGGCTGCGGGGCGAAACAGTGGTTCCGAGCTGCAATAAGCGCAACACTCCTTCTGGAAAGCTTTCCGTACCTAACCACAGCCGGCACCTGACCCGACATTATTCTCTCCTTCACCGGCCTCTCGTTTACAGTGCAGTCTTCACAGCAGTGTCAGCTCCATCCAACTAATGGAACCGCTCTCCGCGAGCAACGTGATCGCATTGTGATCATGTCGCAGCTAGAGCTCATGCGGGCCGCCCAGGTTGACGACCGTGACCTTCACAGACTGAATCGCGCCTCGACGTTGAGCTTCCACGCTCCAAATGGCTCGCCACGACCCCCGCCAACCCGTCCGGGGCGCCCGAAGCTCTCCAGAGCTGCCACCGACGTCGTCGTCCGTCTCGCTCCTCAGGAAAGCGACCGCGAAGGCGATGCGGTAGCCAAGCATGACAACTGGGAGCTGCGCCATGGCTGGGACGAGGAGTACAATTCGGAGGAGTACCTTCATGACCTTCACTCGGTAAGACGCCTCTTCATATGCAGAACACTGGCCAGGACGGGACTGGAGGCCTCTTGAGGCCGCTTGTCCCACACCTGCATTTCCCCGAGATGCTTTGCTGACCGGCTTGCAGTCCTTCTACATGTACTACACGGACAAACGTCACGAGACCGGAGGCAAAGCGCAGAAGCTTGAGGATGATCCCATCTTACAAGAGGAGTGGCGCGTCAAGAGCAGAATTAAGACAGTGTATGCTGGATTAATGATGTGCCTCAACGTAGGCGTTGACCCGCCAGACATTGTCAAGACGAATCCCACAGCTACACTTGAAGCCTGGACAGATCCCACCTCACTGCAGCCGAATAATAGCAGGGTCCTGGATACAATTGGTCGACAGCTGCAACAGCAATACGAAACGCTGAGCATTCGTATTCGATACCGACAATTCTTGGATCCGTCTGTCGACGAAACACGGAGATGCTGCGTACAACTGCGAAAGAGCTCACGCGAAGAGCGAGTATTATTTCATTACAACGGCCACGGCGTGCCACTACCCACTCCGACGGGAGAAATATGGTACTTTAATCGGAATTACACTCAGTATATTCCCGTCTCGCTTTACGACTTGCAGCTCTGGCTCGGTGGGCCCACCATCTACGTTCTCGACATTGGTCATGCCGGCAACGTCGTGGTCAACTTCGACAGAATGATTCAGAAACACGAGCAGGAAGATCGAGAGAAGCTTGAAAGCAATCCGGGTGCGCAGCCCACAAACTATGGAGAGAACATCATCCTCGCCGCATGTGGAAAGGACGAGCTTTTACCGACGAACCCAGATCTGCCCGCAGACATGTTTACTTCCTGTTTGACGACGCCTGTGCAGATCTCGTTGCGCTGCTTTGTCCTGCAAAGCCAGACCCCGCTGGACATTACGCTGAAAGATCTGGAGAAGGTGCCAGGTCGCCTCCAAGAACGTAGGACTCCTCTTGGAGAGTTAAACTGGATTTTCACGGCCATCACAGACACGATTGCCTGGAACTGTCTCCCCCGCGAGATGTTCAAGACGCTGTTTCGTCAAGATCTGATGGTCGCTGCGCTGTTCCGCAACTTTCTGCTGGCGGACCGTCTAATGCGAATACACAACTGCCACCCAATGACCCAGCCAAAGCTGCCTCCGACTCACGAACATCCCTTATGGGCATCCTGGGATTTGGCTCTCGAGATGGTGGTGTCACAGCTGCCACAACTGATCGCTGCCGAGGAGGGTGGCCCTGCCTACGAATACCAGCATTCCAGCTTTTTCACAGAGCAATTGACCGCCTTCGAAGTTTATCTTTCCCAAGGTGCGCTCGAGAGAAAAGCTCCTGATCAACTGCCGATTGTGCTCCAGGTCTTGCTCAGCCAAGTTCATCGCCTCAGGGCCTTATGTTTACTCGGCCGCTTTCTTGACCTCGGACCATGGGCAGTTATGCTCGCGCTCAAAATAGGAATCTTCCCTTATGTGCTGAAGTTGCTCCAGTCGGCTGCGCCCGACCTCAAGCCAGTATTGATCTACATTTGGACCCGCATCCTGGCTGTGGATCCGAAATGCCAGACTGATCTGATCCGCGACAATGGCTACAAGTACTTTCTGACTACGATTCAGCCCGATGCTGACCTCCCGGTTACCAATGCACAAGAGCATAGGGCTATGGCTCTGTTCATTATCTCGATCTTCTGCAAAGACTATCACAATGCGCAGCAAGTTTGCATGTCCGAAGAGCTTTTCTCGGCTTGCGTCACTCATCTGGCTGACCCCGACAATCCGCTACTCAGGCAATGGGCATGCTTGTGCATCAGTCTGCTGTGGAAAGACTTCGCCGAGGCCAAATGGGTGGGTATTCGAAGTGCGGTTCATCAGCATCTGGCACAAATGGTTCTGGACCCGGTCCCGGAATGTCGTGCTGCTGCCATTCATGCTTTGACAAACTTTCTGGGCCTTCCTGATATGACGGACCAGGTAGTCAAGACCGAGCAGGCAATTGCTGGCACCCTTCTCATGATGTGTTCGGACGGCAGTAATCTCGTTCGCAACGAATTATTGGTTTTCATGTCACATTTCGTTCTTCGATACGACAGCAAGTTTACAGTGGTCGCGTTCGAAGAGCTCCAGGAAGAACAGCGTCGTCTAAGACCTGCCGAAGTCGAGGTCGTTGCCGCGCCGCGCAGATCGGGTCTACAATTTGGACGTCAGGCAGGCATCTTTCCACAGCGATCTACTCAGCAGGAGCCGGTTTCAAGGAACAGCGTTTTCTCTACTATGTGGAAGCATTTGCTCATTCTCTCCGTCGATCCGCATCCCGAAGTTGCTCAGAACGCAACCCAGATCGTGGATCATGTGCACGCGAGATTACTCAACTCTGTCATTGGTCAGCAAGCCGAAAGCGTTATGGACGACTTGGCGCAACTTTCGAAGAAACCGATAGCACAATCGCGACCGCCGTCGCCAACACCCGCTCCAAGGCTGGCTGAAATGCCGGTTACCCCGACTGGTCCTCCAAAACGTAACGAGAGCTATCTTTCCTTGAGCCTGAGACGCACTGCCAGCGTCGTCGGTGCCTTGAAGAGCTTTGCTACGGGCACAGCGCCAACCTCACCGGACAGCCAGCCTAGTTCGCCATCTCACGCGCGACAATCCTCGGATATGCATCGTGCAAACACCACCAAAGCGCGCGTGCCCGTTGAATGGAGCATTGCTCCTGATGCACATGACCCTGCAATCAGAATCCCAAGATACCACAAAGCAAAGGTGCCGCACTCCAGAGGATTTGAGCCGAGGCCATCAGACGCTGAGCCAATCTTGCCAGTGAAGAGCGACTTTTTTGAGTGGTGTACGGAATACTTCCGAGAGCCGCAAATGAAGTCCCAAGACATGGACGAGCCCGGTAGTGATGACTACAATCAGCGACTGTGGCGCCGAACGCGCAACGAGAAGATTCTCCAGAGCACGCAGCCACTTAAGGGGACTGCAGGCTCCGGCCGCTGGGACTTGCTCGAAGCAAGCTTTGTCAACGACCGTCCTGCCACCCGACTATGCTTTCAACAGTACGAAGAACACCTCGTTGTTGCAGACGATCGAGACACCATCAGTGTCTGGAACTGGCACAGCAAGACCCGAATCAACCGTTTTGCCAACGCGAACCCTCTCAGTTCAAAGATCACGGACATGCGGTTCATCAACGAGGACGATCGTGCGCTCCTGATGACCGGCTCCTCCGATGGCGTGGTCAAGATCTATCGTGGCTACGAGTCTGAGGATAAGATCGAAGTCGTCTCGGCATTCAGGGCTCTCAATGATTTGGTCCCCTCGACCAAGAACGTCGGCCTTGTCCTGAATTGGCAACAAGGCCAAGGCAAGCTGTTTGCTGCCGGCGATTTGAAGGTCATCCGAGTTTGGAACGCCGCCACCGAAATTTGCACACATGAGCTTCCGTCGCGGTCTGGATCGTGCATCACCGCCTTGACTTCGGACCAAGTTGCAGGCAATGTCATCGTGGCCGGTTTCGGCAACGGAAAAGTTCAGGTCTACGACCAGCGTGAGGCACCTCAGAAGTCGATGGTCCAACGCTACGTTAGCCATAAGCAGTGGATCACCAATCTTCACATGCAGCGTGGCGGCATGCGCGAGCTGATCTCTGGCAGCCGCAACGGCGATGTCAAGCTATGGGACATTCGCATGTCAGGTGAAATTCAAACCATAAAGGCCACGCGAAACACACTTCGAACTCTGAGTGTGCACGAGCACGCCCCAGTATTTGCCACGGGCAGCGATAACGCGCACCTTAACTTTTTCAACGTCAACGGTACATATTTGAACTCAATTGCAGCCAAAGGCCCGATTCAGAGCACGGCTTTCCACCCGCACCACATGGTTCTCGCAGCCTCGACTCTGAGCGATAATCATATCAACTTGTACACGTGCAGGGAGGTGAAGCGTGTTTACGGTGATATTTAGGAACATATTCACCGAGACCTTTTCACGAAATGGCACGATCCGTTGCCAACGGACGAGAGGAGACTAATTAGATTTTGATGATACCCCTAGGACATGCGTTTAAGGCGTTGATTTGCTCTGCATTTTCAAGGGCATGGGGACAGCGGTATTCACGGCGCGAGGGCGTAACTAGGGTAGTGGGACTGAGCGACATGGGACTCGACGATTAATGATGACTGTAATGACAGTACAATGCAGAAGCCCGTATTGTATCCAAGCATAGAATCTCTTCCCGCGTCAAATGCCTTCTTGCAGGTTCCACAGCGGAGTAGCAGTGCCCTGAAACGGAAGTGTCATGGCGCCGTCGTTGTGGTCAGACCGCCTTTAAATTCAATGATCGGCAGTGGGACAGCCGCACAGCTCAGAGTCGTGACCGTCCTTGCGTCAAGGGCACTTGACTGCAATTCCGTGATTCGCCTCTGCTGCATGTGTACACTGCCTCCGTACCCTCCGTCTCCAACTATGGACATTGACTGTGATGCTTCGCCTTGAGTGTTGCCATATTCCCTTCTGTTCTCTGCCATCATGGCCGCTCTTCCACCCTTCGGGCCCCTCGTTTGCGTCGTCGGATTCCACCATCATCGGTGAGTACTACCGCTTGCGATCTGCATCGCAACATTGCCTCCAGCATGCTATCGCAGGGCCTGGGATACCCTGTAGATCCTTGGCCTGTCGCTAACGGCTCTGCAGAGGTCCCGAAATCGAATCATGGTACGGCGTGCCGCCAGGTACCGATCCCGCCCTCGAAAACGACTGGTCATATCTCCCATTCATGGCGCTCGCCGACGGCGCCCATGCCTCGACTGAGGACTTCTCCTACTTCACGTTGAAGCGCAAGCTTCCAGACACCCCACGAACCTCTAATGTCTCCTCCTCACAACACTCGACCTCGGGTAGCGCCGAGTCGGAACAGAGCGTCGGCTCGATACCCTCTACCGCAACCACCTCGGCCTCATCTCCTACCATAACTTCCAGCGTCCCTGATATTATTGCGCCGAAACCAAGGAATCCGGTCCAAGACTTGTCAAGCAAAGATCCGACACCATCTGCATCACGGCTGAATACACCTCTCCCCACTCGACCTCGGTATGGCGCCGGCGCATCCGTGTTTGCCATGTCCTGCACGCGACAATTGGATGCCAAGGAGCTTTTGAACAGACCGAATGACGTTACGCGAAGCACGGTGCAGAAGAGTGTGGTTCTACTGGTGGGAGCAAGACCTGGCAGATTTGCCGGCTGGCGAGACAAGCTGGGAGCGGTCACAAGAGCCTGGTTCATGCAGAGGGATTTTGAAGACCGGGAGATACTCAAGCACTTCCAGGAAAGCCTGGTGGAAAGTGAGAGGAACAATGAGGACGAGCCCGATCACTTCCTTGGGATATCGCTACGGCAGTTTGTGCACGACTTTCGACACCAGGCACTGGTTCTATTCAAATGTGCGCTTTTGCAACCAAGGATGCTCTTTTTCGGTTCCAAGTGCGAGAAGATCTGTATGATACAGTTTGCCCTTATTTCTCTAGTACCTGGCTTGATTCGACATCTGGAGGACTGTGCAGATCCTCTCCTTGATACCTACGGTGAAAACGCCTTCACACCCACGTCACTACGAACCAGCGACAGAAACTCCTTGCTGGAATATATGGGCCTGCCCTTGCAAATCTTCGGAAAGGGCGGCTTTTTCGGGCCTTATACCCCATTGCAGCAGCTTGACCTTCTCAGTGATGCTTCCACTAAATCATACATAATTGGCTCGACCAACACTTTACTTCTACAGCACAGAGATGGCGGACCCGAGTTTGTGTGCGACGTGGATGAGATGCAGATGACTGTGTATAATAACACTCTTCGTACTGTCTTGACTTTGACAGCCGCAGATCGGCGATGGATTGATGGCATACAGCAGACCGTCGTGTCGGCATGGGACCCCGAAAATCCTTCACAACCGACCAACCACGGGTACCTTGGCTCTGAGGACTTTATTCGATTCCAGTTCGAGGAGTACATATTATCGTTGCTCTCAGCAACCAAGTATCAACAATATTTCCACGCAGTGCCGCCAAAGAGACGAGATCTTTCCGCCTTTCCTGAAATCGAAGGTGATCCGACTAGTGATTTCGGCGATGCGTGGGTTGAAATGTGGAAGTCAACCCCCAACTACGCCCTTTGGAACAAGCACACGGATAGTCATCTCTTCGACATTGTGGATCCGAAGCATCCAACAGCTGGTGGTCTCAGTGTTGATGACATACAGCGACGCTTTGCGCAACAGGTGGCTGATCTACATTTGGACACGAGGGTGGCAGCTGGGCGGGAAGTTCTGGGCAAGCATCTCGCGAGTGGACAGAAGAAAGTCAGCAGTGCATTCAACAGCCTCTGGACGGAGCTAGAAGCTCGGAGAGCGGCACATAAAGAACGATCATACAGTCCAGGCCGAGAGAGTGCAAAGTCGCCAACGCAAGCGACAAGTCCGTACATGGACACGGCTGCGGTCAGAGCGTCACAAGCTCAGGCAGTCGCAGCTGCAGCAAGTCAACGAGCTAGTGCATATCTGAGCGGCTGGGGAGCCTGGGCAAGCGAGAAACGAAAAGGATGGGGTCGAACGGCGTCGACGGCCGATTTGAAGGCTGGAGCAGAAAAGCCGTCGCCTGGAGCCGGCGCCAAGGCAACGAAGAACGACAAAGGACTGACCGTGTCCACGAGTGGCGAAACCCAGTACGACGACGCTGAGACACCGGACGAGAAAGGACAGACGCTATGGGAGGCTGGTGCAGACAGTCCGGGCGACAGCCTGTCAAGTCCTCCCCAGACGCCTAGCAGAGGAAGCGCAGCGGGCAGCGTCAAGAGTCCTCGCCTGAGAAGGATGAGCAATCGTCTGAGTACCAAGAGCCCAAAGAGTAAGGAAAGGATCATTGATGGAATTGGGAGGATCGATGCATGAATAATGAAAATATTGGCCAGTATTGATGTACAGCATAAAATGCGACATGGGATTACGGTACCGCTTGCCGTCAAGGGCCTGGTGCCCGAGAGGCCGCAATGAAGAAACAATTCACTTCACCAAAGATTTGCCCCGAGCATTACTACCAAATGCAGAGTGATCAGTCACCATTTAGCTGAGTGAGAGCTGGTTTCTGCATGCGCGTTGGTGACCACACCGTTTGAGCAGTCATGGTCATCCAACTCACCGCGCTCACGAACCTCAGAGTCAGTCCCAGCGTTCGATAATGTCTACTGTGATGCTGTTGGTGTTCGTGTACGTTGACACGGTCAGTCTTGGAGATTCGTATCTCGACTAGAGTCGAGTATTGGCCGTCGACCACCACGTCGTGTGCTGTCCTTCGCAACCACGCCCCCGAAAAGGTTGCCCGCCGAAGCCAATTTGATGATGACGGACAATACCTCGACTACAACATGGAAAGGCAATAATCAGGTCATGTTCGCGTGTCTGGCGGCCACTTTAAGGACCAAGCCTTCTGTCGCTCGCGTGCGGATGGAGCCGCGACACCGACACGACCGCCTCGGAGGCCGGGCAATGTACGGTCGGGCTTGCGAGCTTGTTGCCGTTAACCAACGATCGGTGAGAGTATTATTGCGTTGGTTATTCATGACTGCATGAGCTGATCTACACTGCGAGGCGCGGAAAAGTATGTGACCGCCGATGAAACATGTCGAGCCTGCTGCGGCTGAGCTCGACACCAGTGACATCGATCGCCGGGCTTAGCTGAAGCACGGGGCAAAGTCAAATGCGCCCGCAAAGAAACATCTGTCGTCGGTTGGACTTGTTGCTGTTCCTTTTTATACTGCCGAACCAATCACCTGCTGACCACCGCTGATCTTCTGCAGACGCGGCTGTCCCCAGAGTCTCCCGAAGCCCCTTTGACTCTGGCGCGAAGCCTAAGTTTGGCCCCCGACTGTCTCTTGGCAGATGATTCCATTCGAGTCTCCCGATGTCTTCTCCCACCCGATCTCGAGAGCAGAGTCCTGGTTCTGAGCCATGCGCAAGCCATGTGCACCACGTGTTGCCAGTCGATCGTCGTTCCTGAGACAACGGCGTCGTTTCGCCGAAGGCATTTGAAAGCCATGGCAGCCCATATAATAATGTCCGACAGAACCCTTGTTCCAGCTTGTAGCCCTATCTAGCATCTCAGCCCAGTACTTCTTGCACTGCTTGGCTTTTTGACAGTTTCGAACCTTTCCTTTTCTTGTTGTCGTTTTATTTTCCCAATCAAGATGGCACACCACGGCCAGAGTGGTGTTCATGAACTTCCTGCTGGCACCCAGCCGTACTCAACTTACAATCAGAACAATGCCAACACACAGCACCACTCATACCCTTCTCCGCCCAGCAATGGACAGCAGCAGCAGTACTTCAATACGTCTCATGCCCATGAACACGCCAGAAATCAGTCTGATCTGTCATCGTCGCTTCAGCATGGAAGACAAGAGTCATACGGCGGCAGCCAACCCTTACCATATCCGCAGTCTTCACCACGAATGCACGCGTATCCAGAGACGCTTCCGCCAGACATGCTTCCGCCTCCCGCAGCTCCTGTCTGCTCCCACCAATACACAGACTCCAGAGGCCGCCGCGGACAAGCGTCTCCGCCACTACCATCTCCCGGCTCCGTGCCGCAGTCGAGTTCCCGACCGAATTCGCGGCCATCCTCCAAAAGCCCCGGGCACCGCAAGATACTGTCCGGCTTTCAGCCAGACCGGAGGGCGTCCAGCCAAGAACGTGTACTTCTTGACCTGAAGAGGTTGAGTCTCCAAGGATCCCAGGCTCATGTGCCTATCCAACCCGTGCAGATGAACGTCGCCTATCAACCATCCTACCAGCCGCCGGTTCCTGGTCCCACGATGCGCCGACATGCCGCCGCCTGCAACGGCTGCGGAGCCGATCCTCTTCGTGGTACTCGCTGGCATTGCCAACGATGTCCCGACGAAGATCTCTGCGACGGATGCAAGCACGGCGGCGTCAAGAAATCACACCCCTTCGTTCCCCTCGAAGTCGGCATCGAAACACACGGCCCCATCTACTGCGACGGCTGCGGTCAGGCCGCGAAGCCGCTCTACGGACCGCGCTACAACTGCCATCGCCACCACGACGAGGACTGGTGCGACGACTGCATCAAGAACTCTCGCGCCTGCGGGGGTCCCTACGACGTCCATCGCGCAACCGACCTCGGCATGCAAATCGAGCAGTACGGCTGCGTGACCCTCCCGCCAGAATGGATCCCCTACCTCCAGCCGCCGACGGGCGCGGTCTACAACATCGAACGCGCCGACAACAGCGCCAAGAACTGGCGAAGCAGCGCCGACAACCTGTACTGGTACGCCCGGCCGCAACGCGACCGAATCTGGGAAGCACCCGAGGACCCCGTCTTCAAAATGTCCATTACGCAGAAAAAGGGCCACTTCATTTCCGACCACGAATTCGACTGGGTCATGAAGTACTTTTCTGACAAGCAAAAGGTGTTCTCGTACGCGCACGCCCAGGACCGTCATTCGGGCAAGATCAAGAACCAGACTCTGGTGGACGGGGTGCACGGAAAACGCATCAAGCTGGACTGGGCTCACGGCCCCGCGTACGATCAGCTCGCGTTCACGACGCCGGGCGACCGTCGGCAGTTCCGCTGGGTGACCAACAAGCCCGTCAGCGCCGTCTACCCGGTACGCTGGGACACGCAACGCTACGCGCTCTTCGAGAGGGCGGGCCACGGCCACGGCGCCGACGCCGACGCCGAAGTCATCGTCGCCGACTTTGCCTGGTGGGACGGCCACCACGACGCGCCCGAGGACCTGCTCACGATCCGCAGCCCGACGCTGGACCACGCGCTCGCGATCGCGACCCTGACGGTCGTCGTCGACCACCAGTTTGCGGTCGTCGGGCAGGAGTACGATGCGGATCCGAAGGGCGTGCAGAAGACGGAGGACATGGCACGGTTGACGCCGTTGGCGAGGATGCTGTACTTTACGGAGGAGGATCGTGCTACGGATGCGGGGCGGGGGCGGGTCAAGAGTGGGTCGGGGGTCAATTATCACAAGGTGCATGCGGCGCTGGAGACGACGAACCTGGCGTTGGAGGCTACGAGTAATGTCTTGACGGCGGTGGCTTCGAGTTCGGGTGGCGGGTCGTGTTGAGAATGGAAGCTGATGTGAAATTGTCACAATTATGATGATGATGATGATGATGATGATGATGATGATGATATAGACGATGAATACGATGTAGACAGTTGTATTATAGATGGATTCTGCGATCTGCGTTTCGCCTTTTCACAGAGCCTTGTGATGCATGTCAGGTGCGACATGGGTCGAGAGAATCCCAGAGTCTAGTAGTTTACCACTACAAGGTCGACCATGTTTTGCTCCCCAGGAATAGAGATGGGTCGTGCTAGACATGCCACTCCACACGACGCGGCAGATTAGCGTGAACAGGATTTTCGGAAGAACTTTGAGCTGTACGAAACAACTACGCGAATTGCACTAGCGCTTGAACGGTTGGATTGAATTCACCCGCATGTGCTGATCTATGACATGTCATGGTTGTCGCGTACACGCGCGGCAGCAACATGTCTGCAGGCAAAGAAAGGTCTCACTTAGTGCAAAGAAGAATGCTGATTTGACGGAAAGGAGATGCAACACGGTATGGACGACAGGTGGGTCTTGGGTGACTTTTGTCATGTGTATCAGGTAGTAGAGTAGCAGTGGCGACACGTTCGAGACGATCAATTCATTCGTGCCGCAAAACTGTGTCTTGCCGTCCTATCGCGAATTAATCGCGGCAACTGTCGAAAAGTCCAGGAACTTCAGTCTCAATGAGACCACAACCGGCGTATCGGGTGTGGTATCGGATGTGGCAAGGGCCATTTAGTAACAGTCTAAGAAATGTTCATGTCATGTAAGGCTACACTTACACATTGAGGACAGATGCAAATAGTAGACTGTATGATTCGTTCGTTCATTATTTCATAGCCACGATCTGTAATCGAGGACTCCTGTGCCCAGTGGGTTATCTCAAATCAAATATGCTGAACGCCAATGCTGGACCTTGGTTGTAACCAGAGGGGTAATGCGGCCAGTTCAATATGCAGTATCAAGACAAACACCAAACACCTCGCTGAAATGCAGCGCAAAAAGTGTACAAAAATAGGCCCCAGTCATCAAGTATTCGAATCATCTCATCACCCAGTTCCATCAAGTCCGAATCACCACGGTAGTCAGCAGAACGGATTGACGACTATCGGCACCAGTGCAGTTCAAAGGCTCAACAATTGTTTGGCTGCAGCAAGGATGTCTTACCATATGACAAATGTGACACCAGTTGAGCGAGCTCAAGGGCCACTGTCTCCGAGCATCCAAGCAGCCGCACAAAAGCTTCGCACTTCAACTACACTGATTATTAGTGTCAACCCATTATGTGTGACAGCAACCATAACCAGCCCCAGAATCTCCCGATGACAACCTTGCCATTACACCGCCAAATATTTGCCACCAGCACTTGATGTATGATGTTTGAATGACAACCGCAATCCAGAAACGAGCATCACAAGAACATTGGCCAGATGTCATGTGGTGCGTTGGAAAGTTTCTGAAGAGCTCACCTGCTATCGATGCCATGCGGACTCATACGATTTTGGAAAATGCATGCTGCGACAGCTGCAAACGATGCCATTCGGACTCACACGATGTTGATGCAATTTGTGCTGCCGCAGCTGCAGGCTGTTGCCATTCTTGGATATGTGTTGTGCTGGCTGCGCTGGGGCGGTTTGACTCAACAGGTCAATCAGCGGTAGTGCACACCACCAACGCCGTAGCTGCTGGGAGCTGCAGGTCTCGGTGTGTTGGCAGTGCTCTTGTACTTCTTGCGCTGACCGTGCTGGCTGCCACCGTCGCTTGAGTTGCCGTCGCTGACGCCGTCGTTGTAGCCACGCTCGCCCATGTAGATTTCATCATCATACCCTCGCTTCTGACCGGCGGTCTTGCGCTGAGGTCTGGCACTGGCGGGCGTTGTGGGCTTCGGGGTGGCGACGCGAGCAGGAACACCAGCAGAGGTGGGAGCGGCTGAGCTGACACCATTCGGCTTTGCCGGGCCGGCTGGCTTGGCTTTTGCGGGTCGTGTCTTCTCATGGCCAAGAGCCTGTTCCCATTCTGCCTCGAGGTTGACGGGCTCCCTCGGCACCTTACCTGGAACAAAGGTAAGGGCCTTGGCGAGCTTCCTCTGGCGGGCTTCCGGGCTCTGATACTCCTCGGACGTTGACACGCCCTGCCAGCCTCGACTGATTGGCGCCTTGCTGCCACGCTGAACCCCCCATTCCAGGTCAGGGTAGTTGGCGAGTTGCAACATCGACAGACCCAATGCTTCTGTGTGCTCGATCTGCTTATTCTTGCCCGTCAGGCCGAGCTGTTTGGGGTAGTTGGCATAGCTCTTGCGCAAGCGATTGATCTTCTCGCCAGTGACGGGGTCGAAGCGAGCAACGTTGGCGACGATTTCGTTGAGGCCGTACAGTGATATGAAGTTGCGAGAGACCGGTGGTTGCAGAGGCTGAACAGCCGACTTGCCGACGAGTGACATGGGATCCTGGACTTGGCGGGTGGTCATGATGATGAAATGATGGTGAGAAACTGCTGGCGAAGAAATGGTCGTGACAACAGAGTGGAGGTGAAAGCCTGGGGTAGGTGCCGTCGGTGGGCTATGTGGCGGGTGCGTGGAGATCCAGGTTGGCGACGGTGAGTGGATGTAGATGATGCTGGCGCGGGACGCAGAGAAAGAAAGAAAGATGACGGCCGAGACCAGAAAGAAGCAAGCTCCGTGCACCGGCGATTGCGCGGCGATAAGCGCGACACTCAGACGTCAGGCGGAAGTGAATGAGAATCATTCACCCACACATTCACCCACAGCGAACTCAGCTGCGCTGAGCTGTAGCCAAGGCACCGCTTCACAAATCATCGTCATCGGGGATGTCCGGTAACGGCCCGTGAGATGAAATTGGAGGATCGGACGCGGTAGGTCCCTTGGGATATGGAACAGAGGAATCGGGAGGCGCACCGGAAGAAGACGGCCGGGACGAAGCAGAAGGACCAGAAGACGGGCCCGAAGATGGACCGGAGGCCGGAGCGGGAGCGGGACCAGAGGACGTCGGAGCGTGTCCGGAGGATGACGAGGGATCGCCACCCCAAGACGGACCCGAAGCAGCAGACGCGGCAGGGCCCGGGAAAGAAGGCGCAGAACCAGCAGACGAGCCGGATCCAGACGACGTCGAGGGGCCGCAGAAGAAGAGGAAGCAGAGGGACCAGAGCCAGCAGAGGAGCCAACCCCAGCAGAGGAGCCAAACCCAGCGGACGAGCCAAAGCCAGTGGAGGTCGAAGCCGACCCTTGCGGTGCCGGCTGGCTTGTCTGAGGCATGCTTTGGTTGTGCATGCCGAAACCTCCAGAGGCCTGTGGCTTTGCCACGAATTCGGGAGCAGGAGCCTCTGCCTCACCCATCTCGACGTCCATGTCGACGTCCATCTCGTCGTCGACGGACTCGAAGCCGCCCGACGACCACTCATCCGCCGAGCAGTCCATGTCGTCCTCGCTTGGACAGTTGACGGTCCAGCTTGAGACCACGAGCGGCCGCTTCCTCATCTCGCACCTCTTCCTGGTGCTCTTCTTGGTGACGTGGGCGTCAACCTTGGTCCTCTCGAAGGACTGGCGGGGTTGACCCCAAACTGTCACGTTGGCGTCGATGGCCGACGCCAAAAACCGACTGCATCCGGCGGCCTCGCGCGAACGGGCGGCCCAGGCCTCAATCAACCCTTCGGCCATTTCGGCACATGGGCTGCATTGCCGCAGTTTTTGGACGTCGCTCAACGCTCCGACGTAGAAGGAGTCGAAGTGCTTCATGTGCTGGGCCCTTTTCTGGGCACTAAGCTGGAACTGTGTCAGCTTTGTTTCGATTTGAGACAACTTTGGGACGGAGTTGGTCTTCTTACTGCCTGCGCGTTCTGGTGCGGATCTCGAAGAACACGAGAAATGACCTTGTTGGCTTGAGCAGCCACATCCCGAATCGACTTCATCATTCTTGGGGGTGCCATGATGGGTGATGATCTGAAGAGATATTTAGACAGAAAGGCTGTCGAGATTGTGGGCAGTGGGTGGTGGAGAAGAGAAAGAATTGGGAAAGAGGCAGCGCGCAAAAAGGACTTTTATGCCAGCGGCGTTTGATACTCCAGTAAGTCCGTGGCAGCAAGGCGAGCTTTTCGTGGGCGACGAGGTGAAGCAAATTCACTCGAAGCTCACGCCTTTTGCTTCACTCACCGAGTGCACGGGCTCTCCCGCAGCTCGAGCGCGGGGGTTCTGCAGGCGGATTTGAGTAGACGTACTCCTGAGTGCTTCCCAGCCTCCTGACTCAGTGATTTGAGTCCGAGAACGGCAACCAACTCAGCAATTGGAGAGGAGGTATGGCAGGTAAGTGAGGTGAAATATCCTTTTTGCTGGCCAGATGACGTTTGTCCCTTTCGATTGCAAGTACACAGCCCCAGCCTCCCTTTGTCATTGCATGACTACGCGGCCATTTCCCTGTACATGACTCTTTGCCAGTCAAAGGTTTGACAAGACGTCGATGCAAGGCAAGACTGCCGGCGAGGCGCTCGACCTTCGAAGTACCACTTCTCGCGACGAGATGGGCCTTTGAGGATGGCAGTATCACTGATCCTATGCCATAATCATATTCCCGAAGCTCTGACATGCTTTGTTTGGGGAAGATAGAAGCTCACAGAATAGATTTACCTTTCAGTAATTGAGCCATATTTTCTCGAGTCCAGACATCTTTTGTAGTTAGTAGCGATTTGCCATGGCCTTGAACATGCCGACGTGGGACGAGCATGAGCTATCGGGGCGGTCATAGCCTCATATCCGTAGTCCAATCGGTCCTGCATCACGTACGCCATCCCAAAACATGGAAAATCCTGGACGCAGCTTTTCTGCGGACCTTTGCAACCGACAGTCAAGTAGCTTGTAAAGTTTGACAAAGCTTCCCTCGCATGTAGACGAAGACCCGTCTCGAGAAGGATAATCTTCATCAGCTTGACAAACCCACAGAAACGTGCTAATGAAAGCGCAAGCCAGGAGTTGGAAATCTCGGAAAGCAAGGTTACAAAATAAGCAGTTTCATTCTAGCCATGCTCTCCCGCAGTAAATTCGTACAGAACAAATTGAGGGAACGGCTTGATGGCCTTGCCTCCTTTCTGCTTTGCTCCATTCGCCTTGGGCACCTCAGCCTCAGATTCGTTGTCTGTGCCTGATATGTCTGCATCGCCATTCCCTTCCCTCGCAACAGCTCCCTCAGGGGGCCTTAGCACCGTCCAGCCCAATTTCGCATCGACTGCGGCCGTTCGGAAGCCATGGCCAGTCACAGCGAGCCAATGTGTTTGGTCTTTGCGTGCAGCATTTCTGGCGATTCATTAGCATCGTGACCAAAGGTGATTGAGCAGTCGGAACGCAGTTGCACTTACAACCAGAGTGCAAGCAAGTCTCGCACCCACTCAGACGAGAGGAAGCCCGCGTACGAGACACACGTCAACTCCTGCTCACTCACATCCCCCGAATCCGCCCCAGGAACCCGATATCTTGACAAGAACGGGTCGATTAAATCGCCGACCTCGATCCTGGGACTCTGCATGACGACCAAGTCGACCCACTCGGCCAGATCAATCATCTCCTCTTCGAAGATCGCATCCCGCAACCCGTGATCCGTCGTGCCTCGATGGACGTGCATCCGCGGCACCACCACCTTACCCACCTTGACTTCGGGCTGTACCTCGACAACTTTGGGCTTGAGCTCCCAGATCAGGCTCTCCTCATTGGCGACGTCGCCCTTCAAATCCGCGAACATGAAGCGCATCTCCTCCGGAAAGATGGTGTCCAAGCCTCGCTTCAGCCTCTCGAACCCCTTTCTCCCTGCGACCATCGCTGGTAAGCGCAGGTTGAACTCGACTGCGAACCGCTGTTTGAGGTGCTTGCGTCCGCCGGAGGCGATGGGCTGGCCGGATAGACCGGCGCGCTCGTAGAGGTCTCGGGGTAGTTCGAGGCGGAGGAGGCCATTGTAGAGCGTGATCGTGGGGTCGTTCGCCTGAGCGGCGTTGGGAGAGGGAGAAGCCGAGTGTAGGGCAATGGTACCGGTTTTTATGTAGGTCGTGAAGAATGCGCCTTGCAGGATCTGGGCTGGAGGTAATGAGAGTAGGGCATATTTCGGGTTGGGTAGTAATTCTGCGATAGCTGAATTGGAGGCATTATACAGAGCTGAGGGAAGAATGATATTTGTCTGTAGCCGTTAGATCTGGATGTCCAGTCGTGATCCCATGTGTTGCAGGAGCGAGTCGGGGCTCACCTTGTGGAGGAAAGGTTGTTGTAATATTGTTGAAAATGGCTTTTGTTTTGTAGGTGGCTGCTTCGGGTCATTGAATTTGGGGAGCTGGCCCAATGTCAAGAAGCATTTGGATGGGACCTCATTTTTGACCGGTTCAAGCATCACGATGGTGTGGCTGATTGTCTTGTTGTGAACATGATCAGGCCGATATTTTATCACGACAGGTCACGAACAGACTAGCAGCTTAAACGCGTGACGTTATGTATTTGCGAATTACTGCGCTCTTGGTATTGGAACAGAGTATCTAAGGCGAGGACCCTGGTCCAGAGTCACGTTCTTGTGGTGCTGTCGCTGTGTTGATTTGCGATGGCGCTTGAAACTGACGGGGTCGACATGAAGAGTTTTGGTACGGTCGAAAATGGTTCGTCACGCCTACAAACAACTGTAACTCGTTCACCACAGCCATCATGGCGCCCACGCCCGTCCGAAGATCAATACCAAAAGATAAGATTGGTCCGATACTCGCACAGGCAAAGACACAGAGCTACTTCGATCCATCAGCGAGAGGACCAGGGTTGCATACGTGAGTTCTTGTTCCTTGCTGTTTGGCAAGCCTCCAACAAAGCAAACATGCCATGTCCAACAAGTCTGAGACTGCATATCTGGAGATTAAATTTCACTTCTGAAGGATGATATCGTGTATCGAATAAGTATGAGCGATCAAAACGTGTCGAGCACAAAATGACCCATTGTTATACTCCAAAACCCCCGTCTGCCGCCTCATTGACTTGCACCGCCATCTATAAGCCTCTGTTGTACCCCGATTGCCTTCACAACTGGGATGCTAACTCTCTTATAGCATCCGAACTATAGCCTGGTCACCGACCGGAACCCTGATCGCCACCGGCTCCGTCGACCGAACCCTGCGCATCTGGAACCCCGACAAGCCAAACGTGAAAAACAGCACCGAACTCCGCGGCCACACCGGCGCCGTCGAGCGCGTAGCCTGGAACCCGACCCGCGACGGCGAGCTCGCCTCCGTTTCCCACGACGGCACCGCACGCTTCTGGGACGTCCGCTCCCGACAATGCCTCGCCACAGTCAACATCGGCGGCGAAGGGCTCACGATCGCATGGAGCCCGGACGGCCGGCTGGTAATCGTGGGAAGGAAGGACGACGTGCTCGTGCCGGTGAGCGTACCGGAGCGGAAGAGCGGGGAGATCGCCAACGGCAAGGGCATCACCGGGGAGGGCGGAGACGGATACGTGGTGCGCGAGCACATCCCGCAGAGCCAGCAGACGAACCAGCTCGTTTTCGCGCCGTTGATGGAGGGCAGCGAGAGTTACACGATCCTGCTCACGACGGGGAGCGGGACGATCAAGATCTGCAGCTATCCCATGACGCCGACTTCGATCCACGGCGTCACGAGCACCGAGTCAGCGATCGCTACCAATCCTCCCGGCATCGAATCTCAGGATCCAGCCTCCACAAACCCGTCCTCCGAGCTGATGCTCCACCACGTCCTCTCCTCGCACACCTCGTCCTGTTTCTGCCTCGAACTTTCGTCTACGGGCCGCTATCTCGCGACCGGCGGCTCCGACGCGCTGATTTGTCTCTGGGACACGGCGGACTGGACTTGTAAGCGATCCCTCGATAAGATGGCGGGCGCGGTCCGGGGTTTGGGTTTCAGTTGGGACGGGGCTTATGTCGTGGGATCGTCGGACGAGGGACAGGGATTGGAGATTGCCCATGTCGAGACTGGGGAGTATGTGTTTACGGTTGCTACGGTCGGAGCGGCGCCCTGTGTGGCATGGCACCCGACTCGGTACTGGTTGGCGTATTCGGGAGAGAATGGGGGATTGAAGATATTCGGGGCTGCGGGTGGACCTATCTGAGTGGACGCCAATGAGCGCTGAACATGGGTCAGAGAATGAAACGACGAAGGAGGAAAGACGTTCCGAGTATCAACACTACACAGTGCTTGCCAATTCCCGTTGACCGGGCGGCGAAATTATTAGGATTGCGTTTGATGAGTCTGCCTGCTATTGTGATAATCAACTGCAGCGAAGTCGATCCCAGTGGTGCTGAATTCACGCTGGTCACGCATGGCAGGAGGTACAGATCAAATTGAATCCTCAAGAGACCATGAATTGGAATAAATGTACAACACGAACTCCTAGCCTGCCAACGCCATTTGGTACACCCAAGTTCATATCGCTAACGATCAAGCCGAACGCCATGGGTGATCCTCTATCAACAGAGCTCAAGACGTCAGAAATATCTGCTGGTTGGCTTATCACAACAGCAGACTCGGTGGTCGTGAGCTTTGAATGTCATGATGTCTTGTATGAGGCAATGCAGAGATACAAGCTGCGCCACGTCCAGCTATTCGGATAACCAGACAGACCAAGCCTTATCCAGATGGCACATTTGGAACTCTCCAATCCCATCGTTGCTCCAACACCTCCGCTAGCCACTGATGTATGATGTCGTCTCTGTCATGAAAGCCTCATGGCCTCCCTTTTGCGGAAGGCTTAGTCCAACCCCAACGCCATAGAAATGCTAGCTGAAGAAAACTCCTCATCCAAACAACGCCATGCTATCGGGATATCTTGGGGGCCAAATTGATGCCGTTAGACATAAAGGATCCATTTCCCGCATACTACGAAGTACCACTCCGCTGCGTCATGGTCCCACTGTAAGGTATGCTTGGTTTGGCCAGGGATCTACTCCAAGCCGAAGCGCTTCGACTTGATATCGGCAGCCCCGAGGACGTTACCGGAGTGTGCCTCTGGCGAAAAGTTCTTTCTGCACCATTGACGGCACAGTAGGGACGCTTTCATGTACTTGCGGCTGGCATATTTGGCGTGGAAAGATTCGTGACGGGGCTTGTGGCTAATGTTGTAGTCGACAAGGGCTTCGAAGACGGGTTGAATCTCGTCCTCTGTGTAGCCAGAATAATGGACAAGTGTTGCGTCCTGTTCCAAGTCAGCATGATGATATGTAAAGTGTGGACAAGACAAGACTTACCCATTCGCCACGGTTGAGAATCATACGGGCCATGTACATGGCAGCGGCAGCCGCCTTGCTCTGAGGCCATTGCAGGAAGGTGTGGTCAAGGGAAGAGATCTCCACCAAGTACTTGCCGAGAGTGCGAGTCTGCATGTCATAATTGTCGGCTTTGGAGATACGACGGAGGAAGTTCATTGGGTTGGGGTAGCTCAGGTCGTAGTTGATAGTGGCGAGAACAAATCGCTCGGCGGCCAATATCTCATCATCAGTATACTCGGAAGCCAAGTAGCTGAAGTTACTGACGTGGGGCGACATGACTTCTTCGTATTTGCTGGCAATGAACATGCAAGTGATACCGACGAGCTGTAGTTTGTCCAGCTGTACTATCTTGCTGGACAGGAAGCGATCGATCATGTTGATGCAGACGAAGAAGGTTTCGGGGAGGAGCTGGAACTTGAGGTGGACTTCGATCAGCCAGTCGTTGAGCATGTCGCGTTTCTTCCAACTGAGATTATCTTGGAAGTCCATGTAGTGCGCATTGGGTTGGGTCTTGTCTTCGAGGTCCAGCCAATACTCAAAGATTTCGCCGGCATATTCCGCGACCATGAGAGGGTCGTCTCTGTCCTCGGCATCGAGATCAACCCAATCGTGAGCCTCTTCCACGTCGACCTCCACCTTAATGGATTCCTTGACGCTGTACTCGACCTCGCGTTCCGTAGTGATCTTCTTCTGAGGGGGGTCGTTCTCGGTATCGTCCTGCTCCTCCTCCTTTATTGCTGTGCGTACAGTCCCAGAGCTTGTCGAACGCTTCTTGGCAATACCGCCCATGACACCGGACCCGCTTGCTGGGCGCTTGAGCTCTCCAGCAGCCTTCTGTGACTTGTCCTTCAGGCCGAGGGGCTGACGCGTCGAAGCAGTTCGGCCGGGCTTCTGCACACCAGCATTCGAGGTCTTGTTGGTGAGAACAGCTCTGGCGGGCTTCTTGGTGTCCTTCACATTGTCATCCTGCTCTGTGTTCTTGGCCACGTTGCTGACGTCGCCGAGAGCAGCACGTTTCCGCTGTGCGGCAGCACTTGTGAGCGTGTTGGTAGCCTTCTTGTTCTGGAGTGCCTTCTTGACAGCTCCGGTGTTGATGTCTTCGGGTCCACCAAGAGCAGCGGCCTTGGCGCGGGTGACGCGCGGGACGACGTTCTCGTCATTCTCATTGGTGACAGCGCGTCTTGCTGTGCGTGCCTGAGAGCAGAGTCAGTCAGTAGTGAGACGGTCATGATGGTGGAGTGGCGGGCCGTTGGTATACTCCGAGATTCTGTTTTGAAAGTGACTCGAGGCGTGGCACCCCAAAACAGAACCATGGAACCCGACCAAACTGTTGAAGATGCAGAGATGTGAGGAAAACGGCTTTTGCTTACCGGAGGCATTTCGAAAAGTGTCTGTGAATGCTTGCGTAGTCAAACAAGCGTAAGTACCGTCTCTGGGAGTAGCCAAGAGCTTGTTTTGGCAGAGTCGACCGGCGGCAGTCAAACGTGATATGTCTGTTCAACGGTCAATAACGCGTCCAACGGTGCGTGCATTTCAGCCGAAGCTGAAGGGAACAACTCACTACTGACTTGCAAACTGATCCTGCCAGAGAGAGACGTCGTTGAGCGAGTGTCGCGGGCGAGAGGCGCGTGGTGATGTCGTGTCTGAGTTCGGAGTACTTCGCTAAGGTACTGGAAGTACAATTGCAAACGAGTACACAATTGAACTGCAGAGAAACGCGGTCAGTAAGCTGTCACAGCTTGCATTGTCAATTGGCTCGAGGGAGGGAGGCTTGGAGGAGGAGGAAACGCTCTGAAGATGTACTGTCGAGCGCGATGCAAGGTGCAGAGAGAAGCCTGAGTGGGCAGCGAAGCGTGAGATGCGAGCAGGGCGCGCACTGGCGTGAAGCAGCGCCAAGGCCGGTAACCTGGTCGCGCAGTGGGATTGTTTTGACGACCGGCCAGACGTCAGCGCCGTCACCTGCAAAACGCTGACCGGCCCAGGTGGGGAATAAACAATGCCTGTCCTGTCCTGGCCCCGACACGCTTGTTTGCTGGCTTGCACCACATCGCTGCTCGCTTGTCCCAATCCGATCTCGAGGGCAGTGCGGAATGGCGTTGATCCGGGAACCAGAGCGCTCTCACTTACCTGTATGGTAGTACAGTTGTTGCGGCGTGTGTATTGCTTCTTAGGTGTACGGGTCAAAAGGCGTGAGCTTGGCTGAGTTGCAAGAGGATGCAGAGAGGCAGTAGATAGTCCGGAGCGCAGAGATGTGCTCTTCAGAAGCAAGAAAGATGTTGGAGTATTGTAGCTTCCGAAATGCCCTTGGCGATGCTCTGGCAACCGCCCATCGACAGTCACCTTGCGCCTCCCTTGCATTCACTCCGGCGATGCCAGTGATACCTACCAGTGCGTCTCGCAAAATACGCTGCTGAGTTGGGTGTAGCCGCTGGCACTATTCCATTTCCTGCGTTGGCCTCGGTAATATTCAGCGTGCTCCAAGGATCCTTCACCGCGTGCTGGGCGCGACCATTGGCCGAACACGAAAACACGTGACTGAGCTCGAGCTGCCGGTCTCGGATGAATGTTTCACCGCAAGAAATCCCGAAATCATCAGTTGAAGCTCCAGCTTGGCCGCAGGAGAGAGCTGGTAGATAATTCCATCCACGAGCTGTGTCGACGACGCACATAGCGTCTCGATTTCACTCGCTCTAGCTCTTGCATTTCACTTCCATCGTCATGCTGCAACCTCGAATATGCCTGCGCTCCTTGCCGGTCCGGAGCCAGGTGCTTCGACCCGTCTTTCGTACCTATGCCAGCAGCCCCGACGCCCCCAAGCTCACCCAAGTCACCGCCTCCTTTGAAGCTCCTCCCTCCATCAAGGAAGATGAAAGCAGTTCACAAATGTTCAAGTACAAGCCTAGAACCCCTGGTCTCCGACATCGACAACGACCCATCAATGACCACTTATGGAAAGGTCGGCCTCTCATCAAACTTACCTTCCCGCGAAAAGGCCAAGCTATCGGTGGCAGAAATAGCTCTGGTAGAGTGACTATGAGACATAGAGGAGGAGGACACAAACGCCGCATACGCATGGTCGACTTTGCGCGATGGGAGGATGGCGAGCAGCTCGTTGAGCGAATTGAGCACGACCCTGGCCGTAGCGCTCACATTGCGCTTCTTAAGCACAAGGTTACTGGCGTGCAAAGCTACATCGTTGCCGCCGAAGGTATGCGGGCCGGAGATACGGTTCAGAGCTATCGTCGAGGCTTGCCGAAAGAGCTGATTGAGAGCATGGGAGGACAAATCGATCCTGCCATCGTCGCAGCCAAAACGGCCTGGAGAGGCAATTGTCTCCCACTACGAATGGTGCCGCCCGGTACCTTTGTCTACAATATCGGGCTTGATCATCTCAAGGGAGGCATCATGTGCAGGTCAGCGGGAACATTCGGCCAAGTGGTGGGCAATCAGGACGCCAGCGGCAGTAAGAACGCTGCACGCTTCATCCATGTCCGCCTGCAGAGTGGTGAAGTAAGAAAAATACACAAAGACTCATGTGCCACAATCGGCGTTGCAAGTAATGGCAATCACAACAAGGAAATGCTGGGCAAGGCCGGCAGGAGCAGATGGCTGGGTATCCGCCCGACAGTGCGAGGTGTGGCCATGAACGCTGCTGATCATCCTCACGGTGGTGGACGAGGAAAGTCCAAGGGTAATCGCCACCCTGTTTCCATTTGGGGTCGGACTCTGGTAAGTCGAAACAAAATATCCTTTGCGCACCAGCTGATCGTGAATCCACTCTGTTTCATATCACTTTGCGATTCCATCCAAATCTACCTGAATCGCGCCGCTCGGAAAATGGTCCATGGCCAGCTGCTGCGACCGGATGCCCCAAGAGCATCCTGCCCCTACCGAACCCTGCAACTCATGTGCTAACGATCATCGTTTAGGCCAAGAGTGGATTCAAGACGCGTGACAAGCACAAGTCCAACAAGCATGTGGTCGTGGCCCGGCCGCGGAATCAGGGCAAGAGGAGGAACAAAAACAAGTAAGGTAGTCGAGATGCATTCCAGCTGAGCTGAGAACGTCTTGAAGCTAGCCCAGAGACGACGTTGCGATTTCCAGCTCAAAAACCAAGTAGCGGAAGGAGATTCGTCACTGCACGACAAGATTGCCCGCCAGAGAACTGAAGCGTTTGCACACAATGTACGATTTTGATCGGTGAAGTCGCATCAAATGATGACCCGACTGATGGCGGAGCTCGCCGAAGGAGGCGCCACCCCTGTACTATACCAAGAAATTAACTCAGCACTGGGACATTCAGTGTCGGCAGACTGGGATCTTGATCAAACCGAGCCTTCATTGTCGTAATAAGAATTAGCCAGCTGCCGTCTCAGCTCGCCTCCACCATCTTCTCCACATCTGACGTTTAGGGCGCTCAGCGACAAAGTCTGTTCGTGTTCGTGCCGGTCAGGAGGGCGTAGGTGGTTGCTTTACGGTATGAAGATGCGTCAAAATTGCATCCCTGATTCTCCCGCGATGACTCGCCTTGCTGCTTTGAGCATGCAGGAAAGGCTTCTGAAGAGCCTGATAGTAAATGATCGAGGTTGGGACGGGCTGAAAGTGGAGCATGGCGATACCATCAGCTGGCTCCCGCACTTTAGTCGTTGAGACAAGCAGGTCCCTCAGGACTGGGATGCTGAGTTACAATCAAGCCTCGTCTAGACTAGGTGACACGTCCGCACCCTCATCTCTCCTTAGCCGATCTCGATGGCCCGCCATGGTCTACATCGTGCATGTGCGTTTGCCCAAATTTGGAGTTCTGACACTCCATTCGTGGGGCTCGTCGGCGATGATCCATACATGGCTGCGGCTCTGGACTTTCGCGAACGTGACTTCGCGTGCCGTTTACATACTGTCTAGTCGCTCTGGTCCCATATTGCTCAGGCGAGGTAAGGCTGCGCGGCCAGGCCAGTCAGCTCTCGAGTGGAGCGGAAGTTCATTGCTTTTACAGGCTCCCAGCACAGAACCGAACCCACGCATACACCGTTGAGCATCACAACTTGAAGCGTGACATTCGAGGTTTCAATGTTCCACCGTGGCGTAAGACTACCGTAGGCCGCTGCAAAATAACCTTGCCGCGAAGAACGAGAGCATGCGCTCGATCTTGTTTGAGGCAGCAGCATTTTGTTCCTTGCAGAAGTATTGGCGCCGCAATTACTCAGCTTCAGCCTCTCGTAATTCCGTTGCGACGGGCTTGCTCGAAGGTCAAAGAGCGTGGCCTCCTTACTGCCTGATTCCTATTGTCCTACTTTGTCATTCTCCTCATCCCATTATTGCCAGCCTCTATAGTTTGTTCTCCGCACATCTGACCCTCCTCACTCGTCCAGAAACCAGTGAGCCCTCTCCAACCCGGTTGCGTCTCCGCGAGTCCTGAAGCATATCGACGGACAGCCTGACAGTCCGTCAGTTCTTGGTCAACAACGATCGTCGGCCACGCGCTGTCCCAACGACATCTTGCACATGGTTGCAACCATCCAATAGCCTACAATTTCTGTTCCATATATGGTGCACTGAAAGCTCGATCAACTGTCGAGACTACTCCAGGCCGAACAATCTCTGATCGGAAAAAGGGCTCTGATCATCAGCTGAGGATTCACCTCCTCCAGTCGTGGTCTAACCGGCGTGGACAGGAACGTGGTATACTCGACTAGTAGCGCTGACACGTTTACCGTCCTTTTCCACCTGCCCGTACAGTCAACTCCGCCCCCTACAACGACCCTCCTTCTGCCTCAGCCTTTCAAGCTGGACTTGCCGTCTTCCGACAGGCACACTATACAGCCTTGTCTGCAAGGTCTGCCCATCTCTTGTCCGCGACATCATTTTCTGCAGCCGCATCTGGGAACTGCCCCGATTGGAATTCGACTCCAGACTGTGGCCTGCCCGGGCTGGATAGTGATTCGACCTCAACTATTGCCGCCCTAGCTTGTGAGTCTCATCAATTTGCCAAGACATGAACACTGTCCAGTCTTTCCCCTGACATATTTTCGCTGTTGAAGCGAGGAGTAGCGTCGATGTTTTCATGTTCGATTTCTTGCTTTCGATCGCTCGGGCCAGCTCCTCACGCTCGCCAAGGCTAATTATCATCAGCCTCGGATCGTAGTACAAAGGCCAGACTCTCTTGGTAGTACATGGCCTAGCGTTGAATATTTCCACCTCTACACCGACGCCAGCATGGGTGGCAGCACATCGGATGAGCAGAGCATATTTGATGCGCCCAACCAACAGAGTAGCCCAAGCGAAGTACAGAACGGATCGGAGAGCTCGAACAGTCCGCCTGATCAGCCCAACAATGAATCCCAGCAATCAACTACAGAGACAACACAAGCCGCCGAAAGTGGCGCAAATTCACAGAACCCGAAGCTGAAGCGAATAGCCTGCATAGTATGCCGGCGGCGGAAACTGAAATGTGATGGCGCTCGACCGACCTGTGGCACGTGTGCGCGACTGAAGCATCCCTGTGGCTACGACGAGACCCGAAAGAAGAGCGGTCCCAAACGTGGCTATGTGAAGGAGCTCGAGAAGCGGCTCAAGCAAATCGAGACCCAGCTTGAGACTGGCCAGGGTCAAGATCGCGACAAGTCTCCAGGTCTTCGCGGAGCCGGTGCTGCAGCTTTTGATCCTAGCCAGCCTGGCTTTGGAGCAAACGTGATGGACGGTAGAGGCTCGTCGCCTAATGTCAACCAGAACCGGGTCGACCCCGAGGGTGGCAACAGCTTTCCATGGGAGATGATGAGTCTTGGTCTCGAAGAGCCGTTACCACATCAGGACATGATCGATGAGTTGCACGCGACCTACTTTGAGAAACTCCATCCGACAATGCCCATGGTCCACAAGTACAGATATCTCGCTGCCATGAATCTAGCGCCGAGCATGCGGCCGCCTGTCTGCCTCCGTTACGCATTATGGGCATACGCTTGCTCTGCTGGCGATAAATATCAGGCGTTCGTCGAGATGTTCTATCTGCGGGCACGCAAGTACGCAGAGATGGACGAGATGCGTGGATTCGGTGAGAACATGTTCACGGTTGGCCACGTTCAGGCCTGGGTCATCATAGCCAACTACGAGTTCAAGATGATGTATTTCCCTAGAGCCTGGATGAGCGTCGGAAGAGCAGTTCGACTTGCTCAGATGTTAGGTCTCAACCGCATCGATGGTGGTGGTCTCGAAGTCAAAGAATGCCTCCCTAAGCCCAAGGACTGGGTCGACAGAGAAGAGAGACGACGAACATTCTGGGCAGCGTATTGCTTTGATCGATGGGCCAGCATTGGAACTGGCTGGCCAATGAACATTGATGAACGAGATGTAAGGACGCCTGCCGCGATGATGCGAAATGGTACTGACAAAGCTAGATCCATACGGAACTCCCGTCACCGGACGAGAATTTCGAACAGAACAAAGAAGTCAAGGGCTTCCACTTGACACAAATGCTCACAGGCGGCGATCCTTCCAAGTTATCGTCATACGCCAGCGTTGTCCTCATGGCCTCCATCATCGGCAAGACACTCACCCATCTTCACCGAACCGAAGCAAGAGACGATGCACACGATGTCGAAAATGGCGAGTTCTGGAAACGTCACCGCTACCTTGATCACATCCTCACCAACACAACCGTCTGTCTCCCACAACACCTCCACCTTGCATCCAACCACTCCGATCCTAACGTCATCTTCCTACACATGAACATACACAGCGTAGCAATATGTCTGCATCAAGCCGCCATCCTCAAGGCAGAGCAGAACAACCTCGGCCCAGATGTGATCAAGCTGTCGACCGACCGCTGCTATATTGCGGCCAAGGACGTCGCCAACATCTGGCGAATGATCTCTCACATCGACATCTCATTTCTTTCACCTTACGTCGCGTTTTGTCTATTCGTCGCCGCACGCGTATTCGTTCACGCCTACAAGCGCGATCCAACCGATATCGAAGGCCGACAGTCGCTTCACTTCCTTCTCAACGCCATGGAATCACATCGCAAGCGTAACGACATCACCGAATCATTCCTACTGCAGCTACTTGTGGACCTCGACGAGCTAGGATTTGATAGCGCTATCCTTCGACGCCACAACGCACTCATGTCACATCGCGATCGCCTCGGCATTTACACCGAAGCCAAGACCTGTCCACCGGTCATGCCGCGACACAGCTCAACACAGCCGACCCACAAAGAACTGCAACAACAAGCTGAGCAGGCACGCTTAGCGCAGGACGCAAGGTGGAAGGCCGGCATGTATCCTGACTCACAAGAGCCGGTATCGTTGATGGATGGGGGTGACTTTGACATGAACATCCCCATACGAACAGCTAGTATGGGAGGCGACAGCATGAGCCTCGGACCGGACTATGACTCGGCGAACCAGTTCGGCGGGCAACAGCAACAGCAAAGCAACGTTCAAAGCGGTATTTCACCCAACGCAGGCTTCACCATGTTCACCCATACCACGTCGCAAGGTCTGACTGGGTTTCCGACACCGGCTCATACGGCAGCGGCAAGAATTCGGCTACAGCAGGATCACCATCAGCAACACAACTCGACAGGCAATGGCCAAGATGGCACGGAATTCGATTTCAATTCGCCTCCTGAATTCGATGTCAACCTTATGAATGCGCAGTTTGAACTGAATGAGGAGGATGCAAATATGATGCAGGATCTACAGAATTGGGGCGATGGGATGTCGGCTGGAATGCAGGAATTTCATACAGGAGAACAATCGAGCCCGGCTGCGGCATGGGCGTCATTCATACCTTGATCGGGGGGAAGCCTCTGATTCTGTGGTTAGAACGTTACGATGATAATGATGGTGAAGGGTTACGCAGGGCGGTATAAGAGATGACAATTAGGGAATGGGACCAACACAGTATCTATCTGTGCGCTTGCATTTATCAAGAGGAGCGACTTGATCTTTGGAAAATGATTTCAACCTCTGGAATAAGTAAGTATCCGTTGAATGGAGACAATCTTGTATGCGCTGTTCCATGATACATTGACCAGCACTGAGATGTCGCGGCAAAATCTGCGCTATCAAGTATCCAAGTCTACTGGTTCCTGATGTTGTCCAGGGCTAGGACATGCCTGACAGTGGCCGAGTATAGTCTTGCCGAAATAGGTAGCCATGTATTGGAGATCCGAAAACTACCTACCTATTTAAGCTCTTAACTCCTGGAGTAGCTCGAGGAGCTCCCTCGCTTCCGGGCGTAGTGTCGCTAACTCCGCCCCGCCTAAAGGCCATAGCTGCACTCCCTACCCAAAGCCCCCCGAAGCCTCACTAAAACAAACCCCCACGCGCGACCCACCGACACGCGATCCCGACGAGTAAGCGCGATCACGCGTCCCGCTCTGAGCAACTCAAGCTGAGGCTCACTCAACCTTCGACCTTCCACATCGGGACAGCACGCCTCCAATTCACGACTCCAAATTCCTTGACTTCACGAAAGCCTTTACTGCATCTCATCCCATTGCCGTCCCATCTCGCCAACCTCGGCGCCCATCGCGTCTCATTTTATTCCCAACGCCTGTCTTTATCGCTCTCCTTCACTTCACTTTTGCTTCTCATTTGCATTCATAAGTTTTTTTTTCGGTCCGATGGGTACAGCGACGCGCCCCGACGTCGTCGAGGTCATTGACCTGATGTCGTCGGACAACGAGGCGGAGGAGGATTCGGCGAATGTCGATGGTGGAGTCAAGTTGAAAGCCCCGTTGCAGGAGCTTTGTGAGCCCGAAGTCAGCGTCGGCGCGTCGAAAGGCGAGATTGAGGGAGCGGCGATGGCGACGCAGAGGGCCGTCGAGCACAATGCTCACGCCCATGTGCAGCATTACCAGCAAATTGAGCAGCCGCGAGTTCAACCGATCTACCAGCATGGACAGCGGCCGCACCAGTTACAGCAGGAGATTCCGACCATTCGGGAACCGGAGGTAGATTGCGGAAGCGAAGCAGAGTTGAGTGAGAAGGTCGAGAATGAGGACGGGCTTGAAGTTGAAGATTATGACGAGGTCGAGGGAGAAGGCGGGGAGAGCGAAGATGACGACGAGCTATTTGGCGATATTATGGATGCTATCAGCTCCGACGACCATTCCATCGGTAAGTCTGCTCGCTTGCATGAAATTCTTTGTCTCGGTAGGGGTGCTTCTCCCTTCTCAAGTCTTTCAATTGGGACTGGACAGCACAATGTTGTCTGAGACCGTTATTCATGTGGTGAATGTCAAAGAGGGAGAGTGATGATCATGCTAATACAAACAGGAGAATCCTCGCCAATTCCAGAACACGTACAATTGATCAACGATCTACATGAGAAAGGCATTCACGAATTCATCAACATTTACCTAGAGTCAGAAAGATACACCGTTGCTCAGCTCTGTGCCGTTTTTGGATTTCCAATCGATTTTCTTGGTGAGGGAGAAGAGGTAAGCCGGCCAGCCGATTCCCTATCCTCTGTATTGTCTCAGAGACAGTATGACTAACAGCATATCTAGTTTGAAGCGCAGTCATTCAAGATCCTCGGCAGTCTGCTTCTGCGCGAATTTCGTCGCCGCCGCAAACTCACGCAATACAATACCTTCGATGACGTCGTCTCCCTCCTCAAATCCTCCCGCCGCATCCTCGTCCTCACCGGAGCCGGCATAAGCACCTCCCTCGGCATCCCCGACTTCCGCTCCAAGGACGGTCTTTACGCCCAACTCGCCGCCAGCGGCCTGACCGACAAAGTCGACGACCCGCAAGACGTCTTCTCCCTCCGTGTCTTCAACGAGGATCCCACAATCTTCTACGCCGTCGCCCGTAGCATTCTCTCCTCCGATCAACGCTTCTCCCCGACCCACGCCTTCATCCGCCTCCTCGAACAACGCGGAAAGCTCCTCACAAACTTCACGCAGAACATCGACAACCTCGAGGCCGCGGCGGGCATCAGCCCAGACAAGCTCGTACACTGCCACGGCTCATTCGCGTCCGCGACCTGCCAGGCCTGCGGAGCCCGCGTCCCCGGCGACCTGATCCACGACGAGATCCGCTCCGGCGCGGTCCCGCGGTGCAAAGCGTGCTTAGCCCAACTCTCCCGCCTCCGCGCCTCTGACGGCCCGCCGGGCATGAAACGCAAACGATCCTCCGGCGCCGGCGGCGGCAGCAGCACGACCTCCAAAAAACGCCTCGGCGGCAAACCGCTCGCCGCGTGGGAAGAAGACTCGGACCCCGAAGATGACGTGCCAGACTACTCCGACGCCGCCGCGGGCGTGATGAAGCCCGACATCGTCTTCTTCGGCGAGGACCTGCCCGCGCTCTTCCACGACCGCGCCATGCGCGACAAGGACGAGGTCGACCTCGTGATCGTCATCGGGACGAGCCTGAAGGTTGCGCCGGTCAGCGAGGTGCCGAACTTCGTGCCGGCGAACGTGCCGCAGATTTACATTTCGCGGGATCCGTGCAGGCACATCAATTTCGATGTCGAGCTGTTGGGCGAGTGCGATGTCGTGGTTGCGGAGCTCTGTCGCCGGGCCGGGTGGGAGTTGAGGCACGAGATGTTGCCGAGCGGCGGGTATGAGGTCGAGGTGGTGCAGGCGGAGGGGAAGGTCAGTCGGCATGAGGTGAGGAAGGTATAGGGGGATTGCATGGTCTTGCATAACGGAACATGGAAAGAGACGGATACAGCGTTGTCGAGTTTTATGGGCGACGAAGTTTGTGAGTTTCAGGCCGAGGAGCGGGAACGGCGGCGGAGGCTGAACTCAGACATTCAAATGTGGTGTCGCGACGAGATTGCTCTTTGCTTGTGAGCGAGGCGTTTGGGAGTTTGAGTCAGCGTTGAAAGAGAATGATTTGATTGTGTCACAGGCTAAACAACACAGGTCAGGGGCTTCATGATATGATTGATGGCTGGCAAATGTTCATAGAATTGACGGAATATATCGCGCGCGTCACAGATCCTACTGAACAGAGGCAAAAACATCAATGTGCTCGTGAGGTTGGGAATCAAATTGAATCGCAGTCGCAGCAGCCCGCGGAAAGGCGGTCCATCATGGATAATGCTCGTCTCAAGTAGCAGCTGTCAAGCAGGTCTGTCTATGTTTTGGCCCTCCCAGTCATGTCTCGTCAAAGCGATTAATCCTCGTGAGAGTATTCACGATTCGTCCATTCCCTCGTCGGCATCCTCCTCCTCATCGTCACTTTCGATGCCTTCCCACTCTTCGTCCTCGTCAATTTCCTCGATTTCAGCATCGCCAAGTTGGTTGTCGAGCGACTCAACCAGCTCTCTTGCGTGGTCGCGCAGGCGGTCGTCCTCATACTCGAGCAGCTCACATAGTTTGAGGCAGTTTCGCAGCCACTCTCTGCTACTAAGCAGCACAGCTTTCTTCTCGTCCGGGCTGAGCTTGGTCTCTTCGTCCTCGTCCTCCTTCTTTGCATCGTCCTCCATCTTATCATCCTCGTCTTGGTCATCAGACTGCTCAGCATACATGTACAGACACCATCCACCTAGATACCAGGCTTCGACACTCTGATCGTTTTCGCCTGTCAGCCTCTCGCAGACCTCCAGGGCGGCACCATCCAGGCCGGCCTCCATTAACGCTCTGGCAAGAGCAATCCGCGCCGCAAACTCTGGAACGCCAGGGTGACCTGTCGGCAAGTCTTTCCACAAATCTAAGCTCTGTTGTAATGCTTCTTGAGCGTCTTCCACCCTCTGCTGGCTCAATCGTATACTAGCCAGCGTGACAAGTGTCTGTGAATCGTCTGACGCAACCATCATAGCGTGTGTGATCAACTTCTCGCAGTTTTCTTCACATGCATCTTCGAAACTCAAATCTGTCATCCACAGCTCACACATGGCGCAGAGTGCATGTGCCAATTTGACCCTCTTCTCATCCCGCTCCAGCGCCAGTGTGTCGTCCTTTTTCTTTTCGAGCTTCTCGTCCAGTTCGCTGACTTCTCGTTCGAGGCATGTGACAGCTTTCTCGAACCACTTGAGAGATTGGTGACCGCCTGTCTCGTCGAGCTGGGCGAGGTTCAGAAATTTGTCCGGTCCGCCTCCTTGTGATTCGGGAATTGCACCGTCGGGGTCAATGTCGACGGCACTTGTGAAAGATTGTGTTGCGGACTCGACATTTCCAAGGTCAAGCTGGATTTCTGCGACGAGGGTGAGGGCGGGGAGCGTGAGGGGTGACGAGGAGCCGTGTGAGGTCTGGAGAGCAGTGAGGGCATTCTGAGCGGGTTCGAGAGCAAGGTCTGGCTGACCCTGTTGTAAAAAATCTGTGGCCTGGGCGAGAAGTTGTACTGGGGAGGAAGACATGGCGGTGGTGGGCTTTGTCTTTGGCTTGTTCTTGCGATTCTTTTTATCTTGCGCCTTGGCCATTTGTAGGCGGTGGAAGGGGGGTTGTGGGCGATTTGCCCGCGCGAATCAGCTCAAGAAGAGTGAAGACGGAGGTGTGATCGAGCATTGCACGACTTTGCGATGGCAGTGCGTGACAACGGCAGAGTTGGGAAAATTAAAAAAAGATGGTGGAGGATTGCTCGGATGCGGCTATGGCAGCTTTGTGATGATTTGTGGGCGATCTTGACCAGTTTCGAGACAAGTTTTCGGAGTTGCTCAGCGGGAAGGAAAAAAGAAAAAAAAAGATGGGGACGGCGCGCAGCTTAAGCACCCGCACGTGATGGCGAGAAACAACGGACGGAATGAATCCAGAGTTCCAGACCCCTGCTAAGTTGCACTTCCACCGCGACACTCACCGACCTGGCTAATCGAGGTAGAGACACGGCCAGCGCATGAGCCTGCTGTCTTGATTCGGATGCCGGTGAGCCTGGTGAGCTCGCGAAACGAGCAGGTCAAGCGAGCTACGGTCAAGCTCCCGTAGTACCGACTTGTAGAACGCCGAGCGCCGAGCAATTGCTAAGGTTGCATCGATTACTTTAAGCTACTTCAATTGCGTCTTAATCAGTAAGCGAAGGAAGCTTGGTCTCCCCGATTGCGCTCATTGCGTCGCCCTTATCCGCCCCCGGGGCGCCTAAACACCCGCCCGCCCGCTCCGCCGACGACGGACACAACTTTACCCTGGCGAATTTCGAGCTTTGATTCTCCCATCCCGCACCTCAGCCAACCTCGCCGACTTCCAGTTGCAGCTCTTCCGCTGCGCTCTTGCACTTCCCGTGTCCTCCATCTCCAACTCTCACCATGGCGGACGGCAAGAAACCTCTTCCTTTCATCTACCAGTTCGGCGCCGGTGCCGTCGCCGGCGTCAGCGAGATCCTGGTCATGTACCCGCTGGACGTCGTCAAGACGCGTGTGCAGCTCCAGACCGGGCCCGCCGTCGCCGGCCAGGACCACTACACCGGCATGTTGGACTGCTTCAAGAAAATTGTCGCCAACGAAGGCGCGTCGAGACTCTACCGCGGTATCACGGCCCCGATCCTGATGGAAGCGCCCAAGCGTGCGACCAAGTTCGCTGCCAACGACGAGTGGGGCAAGGTATACCGCAACCTGTTCGGCATCGCAAAGATGGACCAGAAGCTTTCCATCCTGACGGGAGCTACGGCCGGTGCGACGGAAGCTTTCGTCGTGGTGCCGTTCGAGCTGGTCAAGATTCGGTTGCAGGACAAGGCGCAGGCGCACAAGTACAGCGGCATCATCGACTGCGCGACCAAGATCATCAAGGCCGAGGGTCCGCTGGCAATGTACAATGGGTTGGAAAGCACCATCTGGAGGCACGTCACGTGGAACGCTGGTTACTTTGGGTGCATCTTCCAGGTCCGAGCACAATTGCCCAAGGCGGAGAGCAAGAACCAACAGATGTTGAACGATGTCATGGCCGGCGCTGCTGGAGGAACGGTGGGAACTATCATCAACACCCCCTTTGATGTCGTCAAGAGCAGAATTCAGAACAGCCCCAAGGTTGCTGGCTCGATACCAAAGTACAATTGGGCTCTGGGCGCCCTGGGGACGGTTGTGAAGGAGGAGGGTTTCGGTGCTCTGTACAAGGGATTCGTGCCCAAGGTTCTGAGGTTAGGACCGGGTGGTGGTATCCTCCTTGTTGTATACACCGGTATGATGGACTTTTTCAGGAAGATGCGGGGAGAGGAATAGATATAGACTAGAGACATGAAACCGGTTACCGTCCTGATCAGCTTGTGTTTCCGCGCTGAGGAAATGTGAAATTGATGCAATGCCGTGCCTCAGCATCGACGTAGTACTGGTGACAGCCGGATAATTGACGGCACAAGATGGTGAAAAGTACCATTAGCCCAACTTGCTTGTGGGGCAGTTTGCACCTGTCCATACTCTGACACAAACACAGATATTATGCGCGTGCAGCAGACTATCCCACAACACCAGCGTCTTGCGGCGTTTCCGCCAGCTCTTTTTCCTTCCTCTTGCGTTCCCTCCTCTCCGCATTCTCCTTCATAGCCAGCTCCTTCTCCTTCATCACGACCTCCGACAACTTCTCCATCCTAATCTGTCTCTGTTTCTCCATCTCATTCATTTCGTCCGAAACATATTGAATTCCAGTCTGCAAAGAACTCACATAGCTCACCCGAGAATCGGCTTGCGGCTTCATGTTGCAAAGTCCCAAAAGCTGCGACTCCCACCTGTCTTCGTCGTGCGCCATATGCAGGTCTTCCTGCATCCGTCGTATCTCGTTTATGAGCCGTGCCCTCCTCTTCAGCTTGTGTCGCAGCATCCCGCTAATATACGGCGGTTGAGGCTTCGCATACCGTAGAAAGGTGAAGCCGGACGCGGAGACAAAGTCGGGGATCTTGCGTAGGCCGGTCAGTTTCTCGGCGGGCATGGGTCGGTCGTAGACGTGCCAGGCTTTGGTGGGCGCGCTGGCTTCGAGGGCGGCGCGTCGGGCGAGTTTCGCTTCGTGCTTGCGCCGCCCGGCCGAGCGGGCTTCTTGTATCTCTTCGATCTTGCGCTCCGGGTAGAGTTGGTTGACGAGCGCGATCAGCCGTGTCATTGGTAGGCTGAGGCTCGTGTTCGTGGGCCGCAGTGTTTCGAGGACTCGGGCCACTTTTTGACCGAGAACTTTGGCATCTTGAATTGATTGGCCCTGGGTATGGATATTGCTGTGGAAGCGATCTTTGATTGCTACTTGTAGGGTGTGGCGAGTTTCGTCGGGGATCAGGCTATGGCGGGTGCCTCGAAGGAGCGTTCGAAAGAGTGAGCATACTAGAGCGGAGGGTCAGTTTGTGATCAAGTTGCGTGTCTCGGATGCGTTCGAGGATGTATAGCACGCACTTGAGAATCGATGGATACCGCTCTGCTTCAAGAGCCGAAGTTTAGGCATTCACCCCAGTTGGCTGGGAGGCATCGACCATCGAGACTTCTCGAGGTGCGATGGAAGATGAATCTAAGGAACCAGAGAGCTACAAGGAAGTTTAATGTCTGGAGGGTGTTCCTCGCCGATCAGAGCTTGGCAGAGTGCCTCCGATTTCCGAACGGCGCCAGAGGCAAGCAACACTATCACACATTACCCTCGCAGATGTTCGCAGACGGGCTGGCGAGAGGGCGGCCTTTGCACCAGCGGCTTTGAGAATTTTGAAGAGTCCCTCTCAGTCATTAGACTACGTCAATATGCATTCCGAACGACAATCCCATTTCAAGCCGTTGAGGGCCATGAACTTCGATACTCTCAGTTTTCTATGATTGTATACCAACTTTTTAAAGCCTTGAAACCTCTTGACTGTTATCTGACGCCCTCGGTTCTCTTCTCTGACATGGAGACCTTCCTGACCAGCACAGTCGTGTATCTCTAGAGACCCATCATCCAGAGTACCCAACATTTGCGAACTCATCATCAAAGTCAAGCCGCCATGGCGCCTGTTCAGTGGCTCTTGTAAAATTGCCGCTACAAATTCGCTACTGTGTCAAGTATGAGGTTTGCTCCTCTCCTCTATGTGTCAATACCTGTGACCGACAGTGTCCACGCTGAGGCTGTGCAAATTGACCTGAAAGCAGGCCTGGTCTCCGGCCTGCCAGAGGCCGCTGCCCAAAGCCGCATTTGCTGCTCATGAACGTCCTCCCTCCTTCATCTTTCGACCTTGCAACACTGCTACTCATTGTTACGAGATAGTAGCGTCGGCAGCAAACACCACCATTGAGATCGACCACGCCTGCAATGGCCCTTACCGTCCAAGCCATCTTGCTTTGTGCAGCCACGGCTGTACTTGCAGTGAGCTGGGCATGGCGAAAGGTGCACAATGCGAGGTCCAAGACCGCAGCTTTAATTGAACAAGGACTGGTATGCGCGCAGCTGGTTATTTTGACCGAGACATGCTAAGCAAATTCAGCCTGTCGCGCCGGGATGGAGTTGGCTGACCGGCAACCTTCTGCTGATCAACAAGATGCACGAGTTCATCCCCGTCAAAGCCACGAAAGTCACCTTGTTCGGCGAGATAGTCTCACGCTTCCCCGAGACCGGATGTTGTTATATCGATCTCTGGCCTATCGGACGTCCGTTTATGCTTGTCATGTCACCAACACTCGCGGCACAGGCGACCCAGGAGATCCAAGACATCGCAGAGAGTCGTCCTGCAGAGCTCAAAGACTTCTTCCAGCCCCTATGCGGAGGTTTGAACCTATTTGACCTCCCTGCTGCCCAATGGAAGCCATGGCGGACGATCTTCAATAAAGGATTCGGGCCGGATACGATCTCGATCCTGATCCCCGAGATGATAGCTCAGAGCGTCAAGTATCGCAACATTCTCCTGGATCATGCACGGCGAGACGATTTGTTTTAGCTGGATCGAGTCACATTACGCTTCGCCATGGACTTCATTGGCCGTGAAGCCTTGTGAGTAGTTCTCCCTGACCGGCGTCTCCTATTCTGACAGTCCCAGGAACGCACCGATGACGACCTAAGACGGGTATGACGAGCTTGGCGATAGCATGTTGTCGCAAGTGCGATGGATGCCTGTCATTCAAGGCCCCAATCCCTTCGAAAACGTCAATATCCCACGTCTCATCATGAACTGGTGGAATGGCCGCAAGATGGATCACTACATTGGTGGTCACCTCGATAAGAGATACAAGGAGCTTGTTGAGTCCGACCTTCGCGCAACATCGAAGTCCATCCTCGACCTGGTCCTCAAGGCGTACCTTATGAACTCCAAGGCCAAAGGTCAGCTCGGGGGCATATCAACCAATATGGACCCGGAATTCCGCACATTTGCTATACGTCAAATTCGACTGTTTTTATTCACGGGCCATGACTCGGTGAGCAGCACCATCTGCTACGCGATGCACCTGCTCTCAACCAACCCGGCATGCCTGTAAGAAGTGCGCAACGAGCATGATTCGGTCTTTGGCAGAGGCAACCTTTCGAAATTACCAGAAACGATGGCCGCCGATCCTGCGCTCTTGAACCGTCTTCCATACACAACGGCCGTGCTGAAAGAAACTCTCCGCATATTCCCACCAGCATCTGGCATTCGCAATGGTGCGCCAAACAAATTCCTGGTCGGCGAAGACGGCACCAGATATCCCACGGAAGGTTACATGATCTGGATCCTGCACGTTGCAATGCACGGGTCGCCCGTATACTGGCCGCAGCCCGAAGCATTCCTACCTCAGCGCTGGCTAGTCGAACCTGGCGACCCCCTGTACCCGCCCAAGAATGGCTGGCGACCTTTCGAACGGGGCCCACGGGATTGTATCGGACAGAGTTTAGCTATGGCAGAGCTCAAGATTGTGCTGGTCATATTGTGTCGGACCTTTGACTTTACGCCCGGGTATGCTGAATGGGACAGGAAGCATGGTACCACAGGTTTGCAAGAATATCGAGGTGAGAGAGCCTATCAGATTGCGGAGGGTTCGGCGCATCCTGCGGAGCATTATCCTTGCCGGGTTTCACTGACTGCGGAGGCGCGGAAGCACTTGTAGGCACTGTTCAGCTCAAGTTCTTTGTCTTTTACGCTTGAGGAGCAAAACGCCCGTATGGAGTATCTCTAAGAGCTGCTTGGAGATTGAAGTAACTTGACAGCACGAACATGGTCTATTCTCATGCAATTGTATCGGGCACATGAAATATATTAGGATTGGAGAAAGTGCTCGATTCGGCTGTACCTCATTCAAATAGATATGTGCTTCGCCAAAATTAACGAAAATAGACTCGCCCTTTTGAGTCTTGAATGTCCAACGGTGGCCCCCGCCGCCAAGACCCCGAGCTGAGTACTGCTTTACTAGCTTAGCGACAGTCTTGTAGGTTTTAGGCGTCTGTGTATATCATGGCAAAAAGGTGGAGCAGTCGTCACCTATCGGCAAGACGACTATTCGGTCCAATTAACCGCCAAAACTTAAAAGTTTGAAGTCTGTGGGATTCGAACCCACGAACACGAAGAACTGGTGATTAGAGAAGCCTAAAACCAGCGCCATAACCACTCGGCCAAGACTCCTTTGAGCTTCATAGCACGATTTTTGGCGGCTTACGACTGAATATATACGCATTGTTCATGACCATGAGCACCTGGGCCACCACGATGAATACACGCCCAAAGTCGACGCACTCATTGGGACCGCGGCAGGCACGTATATAAATGTGGCTCACTCCAACAAGAATGCAAATCAATCAAAGGACGTTGCATGTCGTATGACAAGCAACGATGCGAAGCCGCAGCTGGGTTCCGTGTAGTGGTTGGCGTTTTCGAAAGCCAGCGGTCGGAATGGAGCAGGAGGCGATGCGTGTTTGGCATGCGGAGTCGTGACTGACATGCGATGAGCCCCTCTTTCCAACTTATGCACCTTGACTCCTCAGCACGCAGCTTGTTGCTTACCATACCCTGTCAGACAGCTATAGCTCTGCTTAGAAGCCTAATCTCCATCTCCTGATAGCATCTTCCTCGCTTCCCTTTATCTCACCACATCTCAGCACCTTGTCCTGTGACGGTCGCTTCTTTGTCTCGTCTTCTACCCCTCTGTCGTATGCTTCCCTAATCCGATCAGATCGCGATAACCCACGGACGCCACTCCGCACCTCTGATTGCCCCATCTCTAACTATACCATCATTCCCTCTGGCGCTGTCGTACTTCTTCTCGGCCTCAGAGGCCGTGTCTTTTCTGAGCCGACAGCTTCCCTCAGTCATGCCCTTCCCAACCTATATATTGCCGTCCTTGCCGTTCCGCCGGAAGAGCTCCACATCGTCCGCCTCTTCATCATCTTCTACTTCTCCTACTTCACCTAACCAACATTCCGAGCCTACTAACCCGAACGCGGAACGAGATGCTCTCGGTGCGCCTCTGTCGTATATACGGTGCGCTCGATGCGCCGTAGAGCTATGTTTCACAGATCAGATCGTCTCTCGCGGATTCACTGGACGCTTCGGCCGTGCATATCTCGTTGCACCACTAGACAGTGAATCCGTCCATTCGAAGTCTCGCAACCCCATCCCGACTCTACCGAACACTCACACTCTCAAAGCCGTTCCGCGACAGCTCGTCACCGGCGCCCATACAGTCAGCGACGTGATATGCGCCAGTTGCGGCGTCGGACTTGGCTGGAAATACGTCAACGCAGACGAGGAGAGTCAGCGGTACAAGATCGGCAAGTTCATACTGGAAACTAAGAGGGTATCGACCGCCAATCGATGGGAGCCCGACGCGGAAGACGACGGCGAGGAAGGCGACTGGGGCGGCGTTGTGGCCGACGCGAGGATCGACCAGATCATGAGACTGTCGATTGTGGACGGACAGGAAGTCGAGTTTGACAGCCAGGATGAAGACGAATGTGAAGATCTGTTTCTCGGCCAGTGGACGCCCGAATCGGCGGCAAAGAAGCGGAAGTTCAAGCGCTTCGTCAAGAGCTAGGGGCCTGCATCGATTTTGATTGCGACCGCCTGCTCCATTACCTTGAGCCACTGGCATTTTGGGATTACGTTCTCGTTCTTGCATGCGGGAATGGCGTTGGCGCAGTTGCTGGCTGCTTATGCAGGATACCGGGCTTGTGGGATGTGGGGATGCTCAGGATGATGGCATTTGGGATTTATGATTGGCATGCGTTTACGGCAGAGATACCCTTACGAACCCTACTCTAATGATCGTCAAATATGTGCAGACGGATTACTCTCACTAGAAATCTCAGTGGCGCATGGATTGGACTCGCGTGACAGATCGTAGAATGAAATACTTTGGAGCTGGTGTATCTTGTGCGTACCACTGGCGACACTGAGCTCTCGAACATCTTAGGATTGTCCAACTATACAACTGCCGAGCAAGTATAACGTCGATGATGCAACTAAAGACTGTGCTGAGGAAACGGCACATCCACTCAACCAAGCCTGTTGATCCTTCATCCAAGTCAGTGACGCGGGCGGCTTTCTTTCGCCAAGCAGTGCCCGCTGCGGAACGGCCAGCAACCGTCAACATGTCAAACCAGCCCGCTGTGGAGCTCTCAGCCCATCTTCCGGATCGATTCCACTCCTGATCCGACGGGCTCCCCTGGCAATTGAACATGCTGTACATGTTACTGCTCATCTCGCACCTCGGCTCACCACTCTACTGTGTCCTGGCAAGGTGACGGCATCGCTGTGGCCGCCTGGCGGACGTTCGACTGCCCGCCACCGAGATTATACCACTTGGACAATTGCGGGCCCTGCCTCTGACGAGTCGAGGGAATAGCTGCACAAGATGGCGTCGAAGCAGTCGCAGGTAAGGGAGATACAGTCTTCACTACGACTGAGCTAACTTGTGGACAGGAGATGACGCAGGTCGGTTCGTACTCCTCTGCGCCACATGCGCAAAGTCACGCCGTATAAGAGCATGGCAATAGGTTGGACAACGTACTGATATTCAACTCGATTCAGGTTCAGATTCTTCACCCTTCTGGAAGTCACGGCCCTCGACATCTCGAACACACTCTACGCGCTCGAGCACCGGCAATGGTGGCGGGAACTCACTCGTCGTGGGCGCAGCCTATTCACACGCCGACATGCTCAAATTCGACGATCTGGCGTTGACGCCCTCGCGATCACGAACGCCCCAAGCTGGAATACGGTCAAAGGAGAGCTCGCGGGCGGCCGCGTTGAAGGATTTATCCTCACGGAACGGGTCTTCGAACAGCTTGCGCCGAACGACGACGAACGAGGATACCGCGAGTTCACCCACCTGGGTAGCCGAAGAGGACGAGGATCTGGGCCGCAACGTCAATAGCTTTGACTGGGGCGCAGATGAGGAGGACGAGTTTGGTCTTCCCAGCTTGACAGCCGGAAGATGGTCGAAAAAGTCGCCTTCGGGGCGGGGAACACGAATCCAGCCACCATCGGCGTTCGGGTATTTTCCCGCAGCATCAAAGTCTGGTCTGCATACTATCTCTGGCAGCGTTGACATCGGCGACGAAAGAGGAGGGCCGCAATACCCTGCGGTGGGGAAGAAGATTGGGGAGAAGATTCTACGTCCACAATACAAGGAAGTCTTGCGAGATCCGGCGAATTCGCTACACTTGATCGACCATCCGCCGCTGGCGACCAGTGCAACGGCAAAAGAGAAAGAAGCTCACTCGACCCGGCAAACACGAGTCGATAAGTTTAAAAGAATACTACAGGCAAGTACTGTGAATCTGACCGAGCTGCGGAGCGCAGCATGGTCCGGGATCCCCCATGAAGTGCGGAGTATGGCATGGATGGTATTGCTGGGCTATCTTCCAGCGAGTTCCGAACGAAGAGTGACGACCCTGGAGAAAAAGAGAAAAGAATATCTCGAAGGTATCAAGCAGGTTTTCAGGGAGCCTACTGAACGACCAGGAAGCGCCAAAACACCATCCCACGGTCGGAGTTTTTCCGCCGTGGCAGCAGGGCGCCCGAGAGGGCTGGATGAGACTGTTTGGCATCAAATCTCTATTGACGTCCCTCGTACTTCACCTCATCTCCCACTTTACGGCTTCGAGACGACACAGCGATCACTGGAGCGAATACTCTACCTATGGGCAATGTGGCACCCTGCTAGTGGCTACGTGCAAGGTATCAACGACCTGGTCACCCCCTTTTGGCAGGTATTCCTGGGTAGCTACATTACAGATTATAACATCGAAGCTGGAATGGACCCTGGCCAGTTGCCACGTGCCGTTTTGGATGCGGTCGAAGCTGACGCTTACTGGTGTTTGACCAAGTTGCTGGACGGCATTCAAGACAACTATATCCATGCGCAACCAGGGATAGTTCGTCAAGTCAATGAGCTGCAAGACTTGATTGCACGCATCGACCTACCTCTATCCGAACATTTCTCCCGCGAGGGCGTCGAGTTCATGCAGTTTTCCTTTCGCTGGATGAATTGTCTGCTAATGCGAGAAGTCAATGTGAAATGTACCATCCGGATGTGGGACACGTACATGGCGGAAGAAGATGGCTTTAGCAAGTTTCACTTGTACGTGTGCGCCGCCTTCCTCGTGAAGTGGTCGGCGTCGCTAGCAAGGATGGATTTCCAGGAGATCATCACCTTTCTGCAGGCGACTCCGACGAAAGAGTGGGATGAGAAGGATATTGAGTTGCTACTCAGTGAAGCCTTCATCTGGCAACAATTGTTCAGGGGGAGTGCGGCGCATTTGAAGAACACAAAAGCTGATGATAAGCCGAGTTATTGAAGCATAGCACGATTGGCAAGCCCTGAACTCGACGTTCGGTGGTCTCCTTTATGATCTGCAGTCGATCCTGCAGCTTTTCGGGACATTCTTTGCACGATTTTATGCGAACATCCGATCAACGGTTTTATGGAGCTCAGAATGCATCTTCGCATAATTTGCGTATCTGAGCTGCGATTTTCGGCGGCATGAAGCTTGGCAGCTTCGTGCCTTCTGCGCTGTTCCCGCATCCGCGACTTGTGTGACATAGTTTTAAATATGAGCGATGAATCACACTGACATATATAGCTTGTTGCCCTGTGATTCGTGTCGTCGACTCCTAACTCGATCCATGTCATTGAATAGAGCCAGAGTTTACCAATAAGGTTGCCAGCACCGTTGTAACAACACTATTGTGTGTTTTTGTTTGTCACGGAACGTTATCGTGATCCGAAAGCATTGAAGCGCCGGCAGTATCCTGACGCGTAGCGATCCAACGAAAGACAACATGAGCACGAGTGACAGAAAGTGAGCCAGATAGATTGTTGGGCAATTCTTGAGATGAACTTGGACGTTGTCATGACGACAGATATTCCGTGCTGCATCGGTGTGAATGATCTTAATGTTTCTGTTTCATTCTATCTGCGCAGTCATATCTACCTCCCTTTCACGCGTGATTAAAGCGAAGTTTGGGGACAAGTACAATGCCATTCTAGACGAGAAAGGGACCTGATTGACAATTCCTTCTTTTTTGACATTCGCCGAGTATTTGATTCTCTTACTGTTCTCGACGTTCCGTTTTGCCAGCCAGCCAACCACTCATTGACCCTTTCGCTGTATGCCATTCGTCCATCGCGATTCTGCGTTGGATGACACGCGAACACCGGTCTTCTTCCACCAAACAATCGGAACAACTTTCTCTTGTCTCTACAGACAAACTTCAAACATTTCTTGAAACCAGAAATACAACCATCATGTCATTCTCCGGAACCGCCGTCGTGGTTGGCGCCAGCTCTGGCATCGGCAAGGCCACCGCAAAGCTCCTCGCCAAGCGTGGCTGCACTCGCATCACGATTGGCGATATCGCAATTCACGCTCTTTCCGAGACCGGGGACGAGATTCTCGCAATCAATCCGGATGCCACGGTTCTGCATCTGCCTTGCGATGTCGCCTCGGAGGAATCTGTCGACGCCTTTATCCAAGCCGCAGTCGACAAGTTCGGCCGCATCGACTACGCGGTGAACTGTGCTGGAATCCTGATCCCAGGAGGTTCGGTTGACATCGGCCCCGCGGATTTCGATCACATCATGGCCATCAACGCGCGAGGAGCCTGGCTGTGCCAACGCGCCCAGATCAAGCAGATGCTAAAGCAGGAGCCGGTCGTCAATGACGATGGCAAGGCCGATGGCGGCCCGTCAATTCCAGTTCGTGGAGCCATTGTAAACGTCTCGTCGATGGCCGCCTTGCGTACGTACTCCTGTCTTCCTGGATACTGCGCCTGGAAAGCTGCGATTCTCGGATTCACCAAGGCGGATGGAATGCAGTACGCCAAGGATCAAATTCGCGTCAATTCAGTGTGCCCTGGGCCAATAGACACGGCAATCATGGACCTCATGGGTGGGGTCGACTCGGAGCCTATCAAGGAGGCATTAAAGGAGGTTGGCATGGGCCGTGCTGGAAAAGCTGGGGAGGTTGCGGAGACTCTGCTCTGGCTGGTCTCGGGCCGTGCCAGCTTTGTGACTGCAACTCATTTGGCGGTCAACGGTGGCATGATTGGTGCTTAAACAAGGGCCTTGTTCTTGGAATCTTGGGGCACACATCAATGCTGTCTGTTCGATTAAGGAGAAGCATTCGCACGTTCTCGTTGGAGTTTCGCGACGTTTGGAAAGGTCCTGGGCATAATCGGGCGGCCAGGTGTCACGACTTTGCAGAGTCGCGTTGGTGTTGCATGGGATCTCGCTAGGGCTGGCTTGTCAGCTCTGATCGGTGACTTCTCGAGCATTTCTGCGACATGCCGCGTCAATCGGTTGACAGGAGTCGAACACTTGATGATTAGAGCGATACCCAAATACGGTAGAACGATGGCAGGACAGCCTTCTACTCATATCGAAATACTTCTCTAAACCACGTGCCCATCGTAACAAGCTCATCACCGCCCCAAGCCCCTGCACCCGGCCTGTCTTCCATCGTAGCACGGTCAACCTCTGAGAGTTCGCCGGCCTTGTCTAGCTCGTACAAGAAGACGCTCCTGTTCATAGCCTTGGTCAAGTCGGTGCCCATGTCACGTAGTGGATTTTCCAGGCCGAGCGTGGTATGCATGTGCGGTAAGATCAGACCTGATCGTGTTGGTGGCCAACGTCGTTGGGAGACTCTGAACTTCTTGGACTTTGCTCCCTCAGTAGATGATGCTTCCGACTCCTCCGCAACGGGTTCATTGGAGTCCTCCGTTGTTGTCTGCATCACCGCCTCAAAGGCTTCATCTTCTTCAGCTGTCGAGTTCGGTTCTGGCATGGCTGGTGTACGGAAGAACAACATCGGGCTTGCAAATCTGTCAAACCAATAAGTCGAATTGGCAAACATTTTGTGGCGTAAAGTGAGGAGTTTTGTCGATGAGAGCTCTGAGGCACTCGCATGCTGCTGCCAGGAAGTGACTTTTTGATTCTTCGGCTTCTTAGTACCTAAGGTTGAGTCTCGGGTGCCAGCAACGTCCGGCATGTCAGAATTACCAGTCAGTCCATGCATCGTCGTCCAGTCAGCAATCGGGTTCCCTAAATAAGCTGCGGTTATGCCAGGCAGAGGTCTGGCATGGCATTCGGTCAAAGCCAGCATAGCTGCAAGACTTCCACCGATGAATTCGCCACATACACCGATTGGCGGCAAGTATCGTGGGCCGACAACGCCTGGCATCTGTGACATGCGCAAGCCAAAGAGCCACTGATAGGCTGAGCCAACATCATGTATCGGAAGTGGGTAGGTTTCGTGGCCATTGCCGGTCAGGCGGTAGTTGATCCGTGCAACCACTGCATTAGCGGCTTCGGCGAGTGGTCGGAGGTCGGTAGGCTCAGATGGTATTGAAGTCGACGAGAATGGAATGGGTCCCCGTGGTAAGTAGAAGATGAAAGATATGGGTTTGACAGCGGAGAAGGGTTGGAAAAGACTAGATGCCGTCAGCACGTCATGAGCTACGAAAAATCCAACCATACATGTGTTTGACATGGAGCAATTGCTTTCGATGGCTGTTTCATCGTCTTGCCGTGCCCATCCAAGCAGCAGAAGGCGGCTTTGGCTTCTCACACGGTAGCATTGTATACGTCGTAGAGCCTGCGACACACCAACGAACAGTCTAAAGTTCGACGCATTGACGTGATTGAAGGTGTCGACGAAATATCCGGCTCACTTACTCGATGCTCACGGCGCCGCTAGAGCCGACCTGGATCCGCACAGGCCCATCGTCCTGAACTTCGGTGGAGTATTGTCTTCGGCGTAAGACCACCCTTGACAAGCTGGTCACATGGATCTTGGGCCGTATCAAAGTGCGCGAGAAAGACATGGCATGATAAGATAAGAGCGCAGTCACAACAGACAATGTTATCGAAACATGAACCGCCCTGCGTGTCTGTGCCTCGTAGGTCCAGCTCTCGCCACGAATCAGAAGACAAATGATGACAAGACGAGACTTTGTTCACATGCAGACGCGATGGTCATCGACGCCATCGCCACGCCATCGCCAAGCCTGTTCTAAATTCACAGAAAACTTGCGGCACATTTGCCGGACGTCAGCCGGCTTCTGGAAAGCACAAACTCACTTACTCCAATCGGCTTTTTGTTCCTGCCTCTGCATATGCAAGTGATCAACATGCAGATTCGCTCTAGCTCACAAAGCTTGTATACGGTGCCTTGGCAGCATCCCACCTTGCGCGGCCCTGCACCTGGATTCCGAACTCTGTGTGAATTTTTATGCAAATCAGGTACCCACAGCGCGTCCAGAAGCCTCCATCGTCTCCAGACCCCAAAGCGAGACCAGAATTGCTCCTAAAGCACAGCCCGGTCCAAAATCGGATCAGCAGAGCGCCGTGGGTGAGCAAACCCTTGCTGCCGGAAGCTCCCAATCCCGCCCTCTCTCGCTGGCTTGTCGTGTGACATGTGGAGACACTTGGTCGACTCGCCATACCGATTGCGTAGCGGCGTCGCCAGTTGTGGGTTCGACCTATTTCGGTGCCTCATTCGCTGCTGGTGACGATGGCACACCAGTGAGGGAGGGGCGTCACAAGTAGAGTTTGTGCGAAGCTTGTATAGCGACGCCGGTACACCACCCCATGGGTGGCTTGACCTGGTCCCGCTCGGAGCTTTTCTCTTTTGTCATATTGTTCGCTTTGTTTCCTCTTGTTCCCTTACCTTTGCCGTCTGATGTGCTGATCGGACGAGTAATGGAATGGAGGTGGTGTGATATCGCAGACAATGGATGGTACAGATCGTGTCAGAGTCGAAACATAGACAACAAAGACGTTCAATTCACTTGTAGGTGAAATAGACGCTACTCACAATCACGATTATAGGAAGGGATGAGACACTGCCAAACGATTGTGGTATAGTCACTCTGTCATCACATTCGGAACTTAATCACGATACTTTCTTCACGTTGGAGACAGCTCCCACATATTTTAGCACCACAATCTGGCGCTCCCAGTCCAATTTCCAATCTCACATTCACAAGGCCTTGACTCAGCACTCAGCGTCTCTCAAGATAGCTTCTACGCGCAACCGAAAACTCTTAGCTTAAAAATCCAACTACCAACTAGCCTGGCAGAAAAAATCAACCTCCTCGCCCAGATCACAAACTCCCACCACACCTCCCACGCAGCATTTCCAAAATGGCTCCCATCATCCATTGCGTCCGCCACGCCCAAGGCATGCACAACCTCTCGCTTTCCAACCACAACATGTTTGACCCGAGCATCACCCGCTACGGCGAAGAGCAGTGCCGGAACCTACACCGCATCTTCCCATCTCACTCACGAATCGACCTCCTCGTCTCGTCCCCGCTCATCCGCTGCATCCAAACCACCACGCAATCCTTCCACAGCTCCATCACCCGCCGCGGCCTCCAAATCATCCTGCACCCGGACGCCCAGGAAACGACCGACATGCCCTGCGACACCGGCCGGTCGCCCGCGGACCTGGCACGCCTGCTCGAGGGCAAACCGGTCGACGCGAGCCTGGTGCACGACGGGTGGAACTCGAACGAGGGACGCTATGCCGTGACGGTGGGAGCGGTCAGGGAGCGTGCTCGGGCGCTGAGGGCGTGGCTGCGCGCGCGGCCCGAGAAGGAGATCGTCCTCGTCTCCCACGGCGGGTTCCTGCACTGGTTCACCGAGGAGTGGGGCGGGGCCGAGAGGAAGGAGGGCAGCGTCGGCGTGGGCACCAGCTGGGCGAATTGCGAGTACAGGAGCTACGAGTTCCTCGGGGACGGCGACAATTGCAGCATCAGGGAAACGTATACGAGTCGGAAGACGAGGGAGGTTGCGGGCGTTAAGGTCGTCGGCGATACGGAACGATTCCTGGCGAATAAGCTGGTGGCGGGTGATAAGCCAAAGTCGGTTGGACAGGCGGGTTTGACGAAGAATCGACAGAGCCGGGACTGGGTTGGAGGGTTTTGCTGAGCTCGGACTATCACTGCTCGAAGGGATGGGGAAGAGAGAGGATGCATGACAGAGACGAACTACACGATAGATGATGGAAAGGATAGATACTGCCATAGCGAGGCGTTGGGGAAAGAATCTATGCTCATTGTTGCGCCAAGGATGACCGATTCTTCGAAATAAATGGTCCGTCACCCGCATGTGAAAGCTGGAGGAACCGTCCCCGAGTCGTAGGCGACTTTGATGCCCTCGATGGTCACATACAATCCCGCCACACAAATGAACAAGCCCGCAAGCACGGTAAAGACATTCAATCCCGTCATGGCGGGCCTACTCATCCACGCCTTGTAACCACCCTTGTCATGATACGTATCGTGCAACCAGAACGCACCAGCCAAACCATACGTATACCAAGCCGCAAACAGGCTCGCCGTGATGCCGACAATATAGTTGAAGATCGGAATACCCACCGCCAGCACAAAAGCAAGCCCGTTCGCCAACACGACCAAGCCCGACCACGTACTCCAGCCCAGCACCGTGTGCGAATGGATATGCTTGCCGTGCCGGAACAAACGCACGAAAATCAGCTTTGCCGCCGTGTGACTGTACAGACTGCCCGCGATGATGAGATTAGGCAGCGCGACCCCGAAGCAGATCTTCGACCAGATCGGTGGAAGTGTGACGAAGCTCGGCGACCCGACCATGTCTCCCATGTAATAGTACGTCACAATCGCAAAGACGATGTAGAAACTCGTGCAAAAGACCTGCAAGACCCACGCCGACTTCATCGCCTCTGCGGGATTCCGCATCTCCGAAATGAGCACAAAGAACATGAAATGCCCCGCATACGCAAAGACGGGGTTCGTGATGCTCGTGAACGCCGTGACGAAGTCGCTCGCCAGCGCGACTTGTACATGTCGGCCATCGATCGGGTTGATGCCGGCGCCGATCATGCCGAGAATCCCGGCGATTAAGATGCAGACGGCGGCGAGGGCGGAGAGCCAGGAGAGGTGATCGAGCGTCCTTAGGAAGGAGAAGGCGAGGACGGCGGCGGCGATGATTCCCGTGTAGGACATGGCGCAGAGCTTGTTGTCGGAGAGGGCGCTGAGGGCGAATTGACCGGCGACGAGTTGGCTGCCGGTGCCGAAGATGGCGAAGGTGCATGTGCCAAAGGCCAGGATTTCGCGGCCTATGGGGCCGAACATGATGTAGCCTGCGTCGCCCATGTTGTGGACTTGGTGATGTTAGCGATGAGTGAGACCGTGGAAGGAAGTGCCGCCAATTGCTTTTCCGTCGTTTGATGAATCGTGCCTTTATTGGTTTCAACATATTCTCTCATTCGAGTGCCCATTATGAAGCTAGCGCAAAACTTTCTAACCTGTGACTGATAGAGGGAAATTCTGCAAGTGGATAGTGAACTGACCTTCCGGATGTCGAATCTTGAACTGCACTAGAACCCAAGAGGTATAAGTGGCAAAGATACCCAACACTAGAATCACAATAACACCCGGCACCGCCCCAACGACCGCCAGACTGCTCGGCAGACTCAGCATGCCATTAGACACAATCTCGGTGATCATCAGAACAGCGACCATCTGCCAGCTGAGCGTCTTGTACTTGATATCGTGGTTTCCTTCCGCACCAAAAACATCGTCGGCATCGTCGGCCGGATTGGCGGGCCGCCCTGGCTCGATGAGAACATTTGGATCTATCGGGCTCGGTTTGTGGTGGTGAGGCGACCCGTCTTTTTCGAAGTCTTCGATCTCGCCTGGGTGGTAGGTGTTGTCCATGGCGGTGGTAAGGCGACTGACTTGGCAGAAATGGGGCGCAATGGTATGCCAGCACCCAGGCTTACAGGACGACTATAAGGGTCGCGATAAAGTCCTGGTCTCACAGAGTTGCCTTTCAGGCTCCGAAAGTCAGGCGTCTCGCGTCTGTCCGAGTCCTTAAAAGCGGGAATGACAAGCTGGCGACCTCAAGACGAAGGAGTCTCAGATGAGATGGTTAATCACGACATCACGTGGTCAGCATGAAAAACCGGTAGATAAGATGCCTCCAGCTGGTAAGCATCTCCGGGTCATGTCGTTAGCAAAAACACAAAATAGCTCGTTTCAAGCACGGGCTCCAGGGTAGGTCTAGCGTGTCTTCGGGCGTGCTTCAAGGCCCTTGGACCAGCAAGTCTAATCTGCGCCATAACGGCTCACGCGCCGAATAGCGGATTGCAGAGAAGCTCAGGACTGGGCCTGCATCGGGCTGCATGCAATATTATCGCATTTACCGCGCGAGCGGCACCAGGACACCATCTTTGATAGGTGGGCACAGAATGGCCGGAGGATGATGCCTGTGAGCCGTTTCTTGGCCAGCGGGATTTTCAACCGGCAAAAGACTTCAAACCCCTGCGAAGTCTTTTACCGGATTTTCAACAAAGGAGGGGCCGGAAAGAAGGACTCAAGTCTCAAGAGGGTCGTAGATGACTAGGTAGCTGTCAGTTTAGTGCCCCCCCTCGCCCCAAAGCCAAAGCGAGAAATGCCAATGAACCCTTGCGAAATTGACCGACGAAGGACTTGTGATGGCAAAGGATTCCGTCCAGAGTCTTGGCCACGCAGCAGCGGGGGCGGGGCTGGTGTTTAGGTGGGTTAGGTGGCACAGCTGATGGCCCCAGTTGACTCGGCTTAGGGCAGTTCCGGCGACTGCTGTGGTGCAACATTCTTGACTGCGACGCGTAGCGTACTTTTACAGTAAGATCCTCAGTCCTTCTCCACATCAGCCTCCAAGACTTATAAAGAGCCTTTGGCTAACATCAAACCTCTCCATCAACCGCTAGAACGCTTTGAGTCGCCGCGTGGTGCGACTTCTCCGCCACTCCCGGCCGGCCCACATATTTCCCGACGCAGGGTTCGAACGTATCACCGCCGTCGGATAAATCATCGTCACCTTCTTCCTACGCCCGACTTCTTAACATCCACCCCCAAACAGCCAACAGCCGCACTCGTGCCGACAG
>UYJD01000002.1:1335877-1432100 GCA_900618795.1 Cyanodermella asteris
CCCCCCCCCCCCCCCCCCGGGACCGTCGCATCTCAGGATGCGTTGTCGATAAGGCGAGCGGCTCCGCTGAGCAATCGCCAACTTGGCGGCGACTCAAGCATCTTTCCAATCAGGCGTCCCGATGCTGATATGACCGGTTTTCTCGATTCTTCTGCCTTTCCCGGCGGTGAGACCACCGTCGCGGTAGAAGGAATGATGCGATTGCCCTATTTTTACCATTGCCTGCGGTCTGCGGTTGCCGGCCGAGTGGTCTTCACGCATTCCAGGACTCATTGTTGCAGAACTACCTACGGGCCGCCATTTGCAACGGCGATTGCGTGCTTGTAGAGCCAGCTTTCAAATTAGCGAATGCTGAGTTGCGCGCACGCAATGCCTTGGGCCATTGCTGCAATGCATTATGTGACTGCTGCTGTTGCCTTTGTTATTTGAGTCTATCCTTTGCTGTTTTGTTTCTACCTGTGTAACCCCCCAATTATCCGCTCGTTGGCTAAACATATCGGAGTCCTAGATCACTTTGAGCCGGCCTAATTGTATGACTACTGTTTCCCGACGCAAGATTGCAAAATCATTTAAGTACCTGACGCTGCAATGGCCACCACCGAATGGTCGGAATTCGTCGACCAGGGCGTCTTCGAGCTCATCGACACCGGCGACGCGAAACAACCATTGGGCGAAGCAGAAAGCACCTTGACCTCGATATCCAATGCCATCACCACGATCCAGTACATCTCCGACTCCGATTCGACCTCCGACGAGAGCAGCCCTCAAAATGGCAAGCAACTTCTCGTCGTCTCCCCCTACACCTCTCCCTCTCACCTCCTCGACCTCGGCTCGGTAGCCCTCGAATTCCAACTCCTCGCCCGCTCCCTCGTCTCCATGCGTCCCATCCGGCCCGACTACGCGACCGCACCCTACGAATTGGCCTTCAACTGGAACGAGATTGTCACGAAAGACCTGCAACACCTCGTCCTGGCCGAGAACGCCAAGTTCCCCGAGACGCGATTCTACATTGTCGTCTTCAGATCCCAGGTCCCGCGCTCGACGGACCGATCCAAGTTGGGTGTTCTGGACGAGCTGGCGCACGAGGAGGCGATGCAGAGTGGTGGACTGCTGAAATACTGGTTCGGGACTCCCGACAGAGATGGGCGGAACCTGGCGACCTGTAAGTCATCTGGAACCGGTACTGTCACTGGAAATTGTGTTGCTGACGTTGTTTACAGGCGTATGGCGTCATCGTGATGATGCGAAACTCGGCGGTGCCGGGCCAGGTCACGCAAAGGCCATGCAGGAGACGAGAGCACTTTACACCGAGTGGCGGGTCGAGCGTTTGAGTCTCAATGTCGGCAAGGATGGTCAGTCATGGAGCATTACCAAGTGGGTCGACTGATCCGGCCAAGATCCTCTGTTTTGCAACAGACGATGAATTGTTTGCAGCGGCTCCGCCCTACGAAAGCTACGAATTACGAATGTCCTTTAGCGAAGGCGTTGGGTTAGGTTTGTGCGAGGATCGCAGGTCCTGATCGCTCTGGGGGTCGAATCACGAATGGATGAAAACTAGAGGCATAGAGCAAGACTAGAGCCTGAAAATGAGATTTGACAAGTCGTTGCAATGCATTTGAATATCTTTCAGTCCCTCGTAAGTGGTATCACATTCCCAAACGCCGTCGCCATGCCAGTCCACAAATGCCACTTTTCATGTTTCGTAGTCGACGTCCACCTCATCGTTCGGCTCCCTCGGTTCCTGCGCTTCATGATACTGAATGACATCGTCGATGTAGCTGACAATCGACCCCATGCTATCCTCGTTCTGAACATCCAACGTCAAGAACGAAACCATGCTGAACTCCTCAATCATCTTCGCGACCGCCTTGTTCAATGCCGCAAAGCTGCCACCGCTCATGAGATTCCCCTTCTCGGCCGGATCCCCCGCGCTCGCCGCCGACTCGTTATCCAACAAGCTCGCATCCGGCTCGATGAACCTCCTCATCTCCCTCTTGCCCACCACGCCCTTGACCAAATCCATCTTGCTCAGCACATTCACGTGCGGCACCTCCAACAAGATCATGGCACTCATCGCCGAAAGCGTGCCCGCAAAGAACTTGGCCCGGTCGACCACAAACGTCGCCTCGAGCAGGTACGTCGCGCACAGGTTGATGTTCAGCGCGCCGCTCCGCGTCAGGTGCTGGACCAGCCGCGGCACGACGGGGATGTGTGTGTAGAGCTCGATCTGGCCCGGCATGTCGATGATGATCATGTACTCTTCGGTCACGGGGTCGAGCGCTTCGGTCAGGAAATCGAGGTTTTCGAGCAGGAATTCGAAGCAGTATATCAGGCCGCCATTGGGGCCGAGACCCATCTCTTCCATGACATCTTCGAGCGAGATGAGCTCCTTGATGTCGAGGTCGGGCTCGAAGGCGAAGTCTTCGGCAGCGGGGTCGAGGTTCACGTAGAAGCAGGAGCGTTTTGTGTTGCGGAGATGCTGTATGAGGCCGGTGCAGAAGGTGGTCTACAGATTGTCAGCGTCAGAGTACGGCAACGTGCTTGGTTGTTGTCGCATACCTTGCCAGCGCCGGCCGGACCCATTACCAGTGTTCCAAATTTGCTCATGATGGTTGTTCAGACGGTGAAGCTTAGCAAATCACCGATGCTGAGAAACGGCTTGCAAAGCCCGGGGAACCCAACAAAGCGTCCAAAGTGTGTACTCCGTGGATCGAGGTGTCTCATCTGGGAAATCATAGACTCGCTGCCGATTTCTGCGAATGCACCAAGATCGACTTCATTCTGTACCAAAAGCACTGCATGCGCGCGTTTCGAGTCGCGAATTATTTCCATACCATGACGGAGAAATCCAGGAACGCGTCGGAGTCGGTGGCCGGCGGGGCAGCATCCGAGACAGCTTGAGCTTCTTGAGCCTCTCGCGTTTCAGCCCACTTGCATCTAGCTGGCCGACTTCACGAATCTTGATCAATGATTGATTAATACAACTCAACGTGTCTCCAAAAAGCTGCTGGCTTATAAGGGCCAGTGATCTCGACATGGAGCTATCGTCGTTACGAGCATGGGTGTTGTTGTCGGAGCGCAGCAGCGGTCGCCGAAGGCCCTGCGGCTGACTTTTTTTTTTTTCGTTTCAGAAAAGCCCCCGATTGGCAACGGAGACGACCCTCACCTTCTTCCTATCGTGCTGATGCGGTGAGAGGTGCATAGAGACGACAGGCTGAGAATTTTCTGAGCTATGCTACCATCAGAACGACCGGAAACAGGTTGGTGGGGTTGCTGGAACAAATTCCATCATAAACCAAGCAGGGCCCTGCTTTCTCCTGAGATACCGAGTTGTCCACATCTTTACTCGGGTCCCGACACCAGACAATGAGTGTAGCTAGCTATAGCTGGAACCACAACGTAGACGACGCCCACGCTGTGCAATAAGCGCTTGTCGAGTGTGAGGTTGGCAGCAGTGTTTTCCGGCTGTGGCAGGTAAATCACGCAATCTGGCAGGCGTGGGCACAATAATGGAGCCATGTATTGTGTTGTGCGTAGTAGCCGGGGCGTTCTCGCGTTAGAAGTGCGGTCCGTTGCTGCTTCCCGGCATCGCATCTTCCTCCCGCCAGCTGCGGTTATTTCTTCCATCCGCAAAAACTCCAAACTTCGTTTCTTCCATACTTGCTCCTCTCACCTCCTACATACCCCTCATATTCCTCATATCCCACCTGCTGTAGACACTCTACTACCTCCATACTGCTTCACACTTCTCCCTCTGTCGCACAACCCGTCTCGCACCCTTTTGAACACCGCTCCTCCCCGCACATCGCCGCCCACCATGTCCGCCGTTGACAGCAAAAACACCTTCCTTTTCACGTCCGAGTCTGTCGGCGAGGGTCACCCTGACAAGATCGCGTAAGTCTCGCGCCCTCGAAACGCCCAGATGTACTCAATTGACAAACTGCAGTGACCAAGTCTCCGATGCCATTCTCGATGCCTGCCTGAGGGAGGACCCCCTCTCCAAGGTCGCTTGCGAAACGGCCACCAAGACTGGTATGATCATGGTTTTTGGTGAAATTACCACAAAGGCCCACCTCGACTACCAGAAGGTCATCCGTGACGCTATCAAGGACATTGGTTACGACGACTCCAGCAAGGGTTTCGACTACAAGACCTGCAACGTTTTGGTCGCAATCGAGCAGCAATCTCCGGACATTGCTCAGGGTCTGCACTACGAGGAGGCACTTGAGAAGCTCGGTGCCGGTGATCAGGGCATCATGTTCGGCTATGCCTCAGACGAGACTCCCGAGTACCTGCCCCTCACCATCCAGCTCGCTCACAAGCTCAACAAGGCCATGTCAGACGCCCGCCGCGATGGCAGCCTGCCCTGGTTGCGACCCGACACCAAGACTCAGGTCACCATCGAGTACGCTCACGACAACGGTGCCGTCAAGCCTCTCCGCGTAGACACCGTGGTCGTTTCCGCTCAGCACGCCGAGACCATCAGCACCGAGGAGCTTCGCAAGGAGATCAAGGAGAAGATCATCAAGAAGGTCATCCCCGCCAACCTGCTTGACGACAAGACCGTCTACCACATCCAGCCCTCTGGACTCTTCATCATTGGTGGTCCTCAGGGTGATGCCGGTTTGACCGGCCGAAAGATCATCGTCGACACGTACGGTGGATGGGGTGCTCACGGTGGTGGAGCTTTCTCCGGAAAGGACTACAGCAAGGTCGACCGATCTGCTGCCTACGTCGGCCGATGGATCGCCAAGTCGCTCGTCCACAGCAAGCTCGCCCGCCGTGCTCTCGTCCAGCTCTCCTACGCCATTGGTGTGGCTGAGCCGCTTAGCATCTTTGTTGAGACATACGGTACCAGCGACAAGAGCAGCGATGAGCTTGTCAAGATCATCCGCGACAACTTCGACTTGCGACCTGGTGTCATTGTCAAGGAGCTTAACCTGATCAACCCGATCTACAACAAGACCGCCAAGAACGGTCACTTCACCGACCAGAGCTTCACTTGGGAACAGCCCAAGGCTCTCAAGTTCTAGAAAGGTCGCGTGTCCAGTCGAAGAGCCGATGATGAACTCTTTGATGAAAGCGACTCAACGTCGTTTTCGTGCAAGTGTGGACCGCAGGGGCTGTGAGGCCATGATTTGAACGGCCATTTGATTTACAACTAAAATTCGATTTTTTGGGACACGGTGGGATGCATTCAACATAGACGAATCGAGCGATGGCGTCCTGGAGTAAACTACTTCAACATCTGTTTTCTCCTCGGCCAGTTCGCTAGAAGTCGTCCTGGCATGAGATGGGTTTGATTTCACAACACCTTCTGGGAATGTAGATACCAGAGAGAGTGATGAGTGTCGCGAGATCTCATCGGAAAAGATAAGTAGCAAGAGCTACAAGATACAATAAAGATAATATATACCATCTGAGAACGACTTACCAGGTCGACTCAATTCTGCAAGACAGCGAACCGCCTTTCCATCCTCAAAAGCTAGCTATGTGACGTCAAAGCTGACGTTGATCTAACGCAGTCTCTTTGACACTGTACTGTGAACGAGAAATGCCAATCTCGGCAGGGCAAGTAGCTCGGACTTGAACGACTCCAGATAAATACGGCTTTTGGCTGGTCCATCTAGAAATCTAGTATATATACAAACAGATTCGGTCAACTCATCTAGAGAATGCTCCACAGATCCGTACCATATGCAGCGGTCGCTCATGCGAGTTTAAAGGAAAATTGGGCTGATCTTTCATCACAGCTTGGCCTTGGTGTCGAGCGTGGTGCGCATCACCTCGGCAGTCTCCATGGCGGCCTCGTTGATGTAGTAGCTCATGCGTTCACTGCCAATGCGCTTGCTAACAATGTTGAAGTTGATGCTGAGGAGAAAGTTATGTCAGTAATTGTTTCTTTTAAATAAAAATTGGGGCATTTTGTCGAAAACTCACCTGTTCTCGTTGATCATGTACGCGATGCCGAAACCCTCGTCGACGACCTGGCTCCACCCGTAGCCGTTGAAGTACTCCGAACTCAACTGGCTGCTGCTGATGTACCACTTGCTGCTGTACGCGTACGCCGGGTCCTGGTAGATTGCGGGCACCTCCTCGCCCTCCTCGAGACACTTCTTGAGACCGAACAAATGCCTGTCCACACCACGTCCGTCGCTCGCGTCCGAAATGTACTTGCCGTGCGCAGCGACGGCCGCCTGCAGCGCCTTGACGCACTGATCGGGCGTCGAAGTCGGATCCTGCATCGTGCGGCAGAAAGCCACGCTCTCGTCCGAGACCGATCGGCACGTCTCGGTACGGCCCTGCTGGAAGCGGCGTACGGCGGCGGATTCGTACGTTGGGCGGCTGACGCCGTACATCTTGTAGTATGCTAGCTGGATGATCATCTGCACGTAGGCGTCGGGACTGCACTTGAATTTCTTGATCAGACCCTTGCCGTAGCCCTGGAAGGCTTGAACCTTGAGCTCGTGCTGCCCGATGACCGTTTCAAAGTCGCGCTGCGCCTTGAAGATCTCTGCGCGCGCTGCGTCGTCGAGGACGAAGTTGATCGGCGCCGGCTCGGGCAGACCGGTGCGGACGGTCGGGTTGTCGAAGTCGAGCTTGTTGGTGAAGATGAGCATGTTGACATAGTCGTTGAGGCGATGTGTGGGCGTGCCGTCCATCATGCTGTGTTCGCCCATGAAGCCCGCGGTGCCGTTGTCGTTGATGATGAATTGGAGCGGCTTGTCGTACCAGCGGTTGGCGCCGTCGCCGTGCCAGTAGGCGTGCGCTCGCTCTTCCATTGTGATTGGCGAGGCGTCGTCGAGACAGACGACGAAGCTGGCGGCTTCGATCTGGCGGAGGGATTCGGCGTTGGACGGGTGGGCGGCGAGGAGGGCGGCGCGGCCGCGGGTCGCATTGTCCCGGTTCTGGCTGGTCAGAGCACCGACGGCGGGCACCTTCTCTGCCCTCTCGATGATGCGGGCGAACTGCGCTTCTAATTCGGCGGTGCTGAGCTGTTGGCCGTTGACCTCGTGCAGGACCTTGAAAAACTGGTTCTTGCGGACGACGACAATGTGCTTGTTCTCGGCGCCGTCAAACTTCTGAGGGTAGTCCTTGCCCTCGGCAGCTATTCTGCAGCAGTTGAACATCCACTGGTACGACTCCATGCTGATGGGCAACTTTTTCATGTACTCGGGCTCCAGAGAACCCGAATCGACCTGTTTCTTGAACTCGAGCGCAGCGGTGGTGATAGCGGCGGCGCGCTTCGCGGGCTGCCTTCGTTTTCGGTCATCGCGGTGAGAGTAGAAGTATGAGACGTATGGCACAACAGGGTCGCGGTAAGTAAGATATGCGGCATCGTTCCACCACTCGTAGATCCAGTTCTTGTGCTTGGCTTCTGCTCTTCGTGCTTCTAGTCTCTTTTGTAGTGTCTCGCCAATGGCTCCCGGCTTGACAAAGTCTTCCACAGCCTGTTTCGATTGCTGGTACTCCTGCTCGGTCAACAATGGGTGAAGGGACTTGAGGTATCGCTTGCTGGTTTCCTCTAGGGTTGGGACGGGCAGTTTGGGCAGGGAGTCCTCGAAGCGGAGCATGGCACCCTTCGAATTGTCCTCCTTGTAGCCTGCAGCATGGTCAGAACGATTGTTGCTGAAGAGCAAACGCCGTACTTACCCTGAGGCAGGTTCAGTTTCTTCTGAGTCGGCGCCATAGCGAATTTCTGCGAGCTCCGTATCAGCACTGAACTTTCCCTCCACATCATAGAGACACACTCACGGAAGTCTGCGAAAAGGACCTTGCAACAGAACGGGGAGCGGACGAAAGACCAGCGCTTCGTCGTATGGCGTGAGACAACATTCCCAGGGACCCCAATAGCAGGTCTAGCAAGACTAGAAGAAGGGTTCTTCACTCTGGCAAGCAGTGCTTTCAGAAGTCTGTCAGAGGATGCGGAGCGCGTGTCCGCGGTTACGGGCGTAGGGATCGTCCGAGGCTCTCGACTGGAGCAGCGAAGCAAATCTCAAAGTGCTCTCGCGATGTGAGAGGTCCGGCACACGCAATTATTGTTGCTCACGCTGCTTTGCTCGAGGGAGTCTGCGGGCTAGCGGAGGGCCAGCCAGCGTGCCACTTTCGGCGCTCCGACGGCGTTGTGTTGCTGCAGGTGACAAGGAACCTCGGCATTTGCAGACAGCAGCGCTACGCCGTTTCGAGAGTGCAGCTCGGAACCTCAGACCAAGGCCGGTTTTATGTCATCATTTTAGAAGAATTGCTGATCAGCAGTCTTGACCGTGTGAACGAAATTCGTCGTCTGGGAAAGGGGCAGGGCTTCTTATATCCGACTCTGTGTCGTTCATTCGGCTGTTCTCGCGCGATTCGGTTTGTTTTCATGCTCAATCTGCATTCAGCGAGGCGTCAACCAGTCATCTTAGGCGCGCATGTGAAACGAAGACCATCTGATCATCACCGCGTCGCGTAACCTAGAGTAATTGCATAGAGATCGCACTGGCATAATCGGATAAACGGCAAACGTGGTCACAAGGACTGATAGATTTCGGCTTCCTGAGGCATCTTGGCGTCGACTCTGCGGCAACAACCATCTCACACGTCAAGTTTCAGCAATAGGATCTTCCCTGCATTGGCGGATCCACTCCGGAATACAGGAAATTCAAAACCTCAGACGAGAAAGGCAATTTATTCTCACGACGCATATCAGCACCCTTGGCGTTTTGCCGAGGTCACGGAATACCTGCCATGCACGGCATCGATGAACTGCGAAAAGATTTCGTCTTCCACACCTGGCCTGGCTGGCGATATCTGAACATCTACGGCGCCACAGGGCTTCTTGCAGGCCTAGCAGCCGCACCCATTGAATATGCCTGGTCGTTTCAAAGACATCAGCATGTTCCATTGCCCGACAGAAGAGGCGTGAGCTTGGTTTCCACAAAACCACTTTCAGCCGCTGCCTTTGCCAAAAACGTAGCACCAGCATTCATCGCCCGAGCCGGCATTCGATTCTTCTCCTACGGCCAATTCAAACGCATTCGAGACGTGAAACGCGAAATGGGCACAAACCGCTGGCCACAATGGGTCGATATCGGCGTCTCAGGAGCAGCAGCAGGCCTGGTCGAGACCGTTGTTGCAAATCGCTTCGCGAATCCAATGTCTGGATTTCCGCCTTTAATCCAGCTTGTGCGGCAACCGGCACGTCTCTTCTGCTGTTTCGGCACGTTCGGCTTTCTGACGACAAACTTTGCTGACAGGCAACCACCGAGGGAAGCTTGGAAATGCGTCTCTTATGCGGCTGTCGCTGGTGGATTGGGGACGGCCGTTTGTGCGGCTGCGGAGGGGTTGAGAGGTCCTGCGCTCTGGGCGAATGCTGTCCCGAGAGGTGCTTGTATTATCGGGACTGTTATTGCTACGCAGGTCATGTCTTCGGATGCTGTGTTTCAGTACTTCGAACGCATTGATAATGCTTGAGCAGCTGATCGTTGAGCACTATGCCGGCTTTTGCACTTTGGAAAATGACTTTACGCCCACGCCGTGCGGTTAGGGAAGTCAGAAATAATGCCCGGTGCGTAAGTATCGTTGCTCAACCTTTGAAGTAAAGAAGTGCGAATCAGACATCCAGCTGCATCGCCACCTCAAGCAGGATATGGTCACTTCCATATAAGCAATGACCGACGATTGTCCGACTGTTTCAATTTCGATTCTTCGACCAATTTGGACTCGGAACTTGCAGACATAGGCCTCTTTCCATCTACTTGCAGAGCGATTTGCTTATAAGATTTACGGCGGCGAAGGAGGGTTCAACGAAATTCTGGGTAGACATACCCGCAGGATCACCAGCGCCCAAGGGATCTAGGTCCTTGACTTGGCCTATTTGAACGTGTCGTATATCCGACATCGCATGAACTTGGGCAAATGCGAGCGCCAAGAGCCCACGGACGAAAAGAACTAAGCAGCTCACTGTCATTGGAGTGTTGTGACTCGGAGATTCGTTCCATCGAACAATTGCTCCTCTTATTGGGTGGGGTATCTAATTGCAGCCCATGAGCTCATCACTATCTTCATCAGAGACTCCACCACTATGATCTTCGGCGGGAAGCTTCTTTCCCATATCTTTTTTCCGCTGATTCAGTCTCCGTACAGCTTCCTGCTCCTGCTTCACGTGCTTTGCTCGCTGTTTCATTCGCGCCAAGCTGTCACGCTTTTCAATTTCCTTGTTGGCCTCCATCAGTTTCTCAGCGATTTGCTGTCTTTGCAACTCTGCAATCTTCAATTGTGTCTTCAACTGCGCCACCTCCTGCTGATCAGTGACTGCCATGGGATCACCAGGGCCAACGACTCCATTTGCGCCTGGTAGTGACGGTGGCCCCGAGAGCTCTTCAACGGCAGCTCGGAGCAGATCTTCGGGAAAGTACTCGCCAGATATGGCTGCATCAAAGCCTCTGGTGAGCAGATCATTTCCGTCTTCACCTGAGAATCTGGGTATCGGTAATTGTTCTGCAAATACAGCTGAAAACTGGTAGTTCTGTGGAACACTCAACCCGGAGCCATTGAGGTGCTGAAACGCATCAGGCCGAGGTTTGACCACAGTAAGCTGTTTGACCCCAGCGGGATCTTTGCGCTCATTGGGGAACCCAGTCGGCGGAACGATCATCAGGTTCGTCACAGGCTGGCCAAGATCAGAGATCTCTGTCGGCGGCAGCCCGATCTCCCAAGACATGACCTTTCCGTTGTCATGTCCCGTCAAAACTCTGCTGCCATTATAGCTGACCGAGATCGACAAGGGTGCACCGAGTGGTGTCATGGACTGCCATCGATCCGAATCCGCAGCCTGGGTTGGTGTGTCGGCGAGATTTCTGTCGTAAAGGAGATGAATACTGCTACCGGTCTTGTGGAAGTTCACAAACTGCACGCTTCCATCTTTGAGGCCCGTATAGAAGCCTCGATCTGCTGGATCTAGCGCAGCACAAAGCGGCGTCTCCGGTACGAGAAACGTGTGCAGAATATCGCCCGTTCGGTAGTTCCATATCAAACACGTCTTGTCCTCTGAAGTCGAGAGCGCAAAATCCGCGTTCGTATGGCTATGGCCTGTTGTAATGGATGTGATGGCCCCGCGATGCGTGCTGAGATGTAGCCTCGGCGATGTCCTGCTGGCCTGAGCCGAGTCACCAAAGCCCGGATCCGTGAATGAAAGCAGTCCAGGAATAGACCAGACCTGGATGCTCGAATCTGCAGATCCGGAGAGTAGATGTGTACAAGTCGGGTCGACCGCCAGGCAAGTCACGGCCTGCAGATGGCTCGGTTCGGTAGACACGAGTCGACCGGTGAAAAGCTCCCACAGCAACAGCCCCCCATGCTCCGTCCCCAATGCGAGCACCGCCGCCCCGTCCGCGGCACCGACCCGCACCAAGCTCGTTATTCGAAACGGAAACGGAACGATGGTCTCCTGGTTGCCCTTCTCCCGGTTGTAGACGTGGACGAGCGCCTTGTCGGATTGCGCCGCGAATATGTGCGTCGAGGTTGCGGCTAGGCAGTGGGCGTTTGTGGAACTCTTCTTGAGCGTGCCTTTGAGTGAAGGGATGGGTTGGAAGTCGTGCAGGAATATCGAGGCATCCTTGGGTAGAGACGTGTGCGCGGCGCTTTTGGGTCCCGATTGAATTGAGGCGATGAAGGTTTCGGTCAACATGATGGGAAATTTTCCGAGGCGCAGAAGCGAAACACCCAGAGGAGGAAAACAAGCGCAAACGGAAGATGAGGAATCTGTGACGGGGAGCAGATTCTAAGATGAACGCCAAACGCCGTGCTGCTTTCTAATTTCAGATGTGGTTTGCAGATAAGTGGCCGAACTGGGTAAGCCAAAAAAAAAAAAAAAAGTTTGGTTCACGATGTCAAACAACTTGGAGCTACGCCAAATTTTGTCTGGAGCAGGGTCATGGTAGCATGTGCACAATAACACCCATGTTCGTTGCATAAGTATACATGTCTTATTTTCGCCTCGATAGCTAAATCGCACTTGGGTAGCGTTTTGAACATTTGAGTCTGGTGGTCACCGCTACCCAGTACCACTTCCTGCAGCCGCCACGTTCCACCGAAATCGGACTAAGCTAAATGAAGAGCTTCTGGAGCACAGCGCGTGAATAACGCACTCCCAAAAGAGCTTTCAGCAGATCGGAGCGACACCTTTGATTGACATAATTTGGTTTTCCCGGAAGAATCTGAGCCACCGTCACGAAATGGGTTTGCCTACCTGTGAGGTGTTCGTCTTACACCAGCCGCATCGAAGTCAAAACGGCGGCGATCAAACGCTGTCCGATGAAGTTCTAGATCTTGTGGCTACTCTATTACAGCAAGGCGACATCATTGGGCAGCCGATCGGAACGTGGAAAAGCCAGGCGGAAAGAGTACGAAGCATCACCTTCCACGGATGCGACTCCAGGTTGGAAGCGTATTATGATTTGAGACGACGAGCAGAAATCACGGCACTCGAGACAAAACATGCCATTGACGTGGTGATTCTGCCAGCGTCCAACTTGCCCGCCCGCAAGCGCGGTATACGTCCAATCAAGTTGGCTGTCTTCGACATGGACTCGACGCTCATCGAGCAGGAAGTCATCGACGAACTCGCGCGAGAGAGTGGCAAATACGACGAGGTCGCCGAAATCACCGAGCGCGCAATGCGAGGCGAACTGGACTTTGCCGGCTCCTTGCGCGCGCGGGTGGCATTGCTGAAAGGCTTACACTCAGACATTTGGGACAAGGTCCGGAGTCGAATAACGTTCGCGAACGGGGCTCGTGAACTCTGCAGGGAATTGAGGAAGCAAGGTGCGAAGATGGCGGTCTTGAGCGGTGGGTTTACGCCGCTTGCGGAATGGGTCAAAGGGGAACTCGGCCTGGACTATGTGCATGCCAATTTTTTGGAGCAATCGACCGATGCGGCTGGTAACAGTGTACTGAACGGGGAACTGGTCGAGGACAAGCCGATTGTGACTGCAGAGAGGAAGAGGGAGCTCTTGCTTCAGCTTGCGGAGGAAAATGGCGTTTCGCTCGATCAGGTACTCTGCGTCGGCGATGGTTCGAATGATCTCAGGATGTTGGGTGAGGTAGGGAGAGGTGGAGGCGTTGCTATTGCCTTGAAAGCGAAGCCTAAGGTTCAGCTTGACGTGAGTTGTGACTTGTCTGATGGGATACAATTGTCGGCATTTACTAACAGGTTCAGGCACCGAACAAGCTCAACTCTCGATCGATGACGGACGTTCTATACCTGCTCGGCTACCAAGAGCGGGATTTGGGGGCCATTCAAAGTTCGGACTGAGTCGCTGATACTAGGAAGGGTCCACCGGCCTCTCTTCGAAAGATCAAATAGTATCAAAATGCTGACCCAAGTGGATCATGTCCTCGATGTTGCATCGGCAACTATGTGGCAGTTCGCCCCGGCCCACACATTGCATTAGACGTTGGGCCAAATCGTGGTCATCGAATCTCAATATGCATACTCTGCTCCGAAAAGTTGCGGGGAAACGCAGCATCGTGCGGATGTCAGACCGGAGCAGGTGACTCTTGCTTCGTAAGTGACATGATACTCACCGGACGACAAGCAGGAATGCCATAATGAAATACGATGTCCTCCGTCATGTCCCAGAGAGACAATCCCTCGTAAGCTTTTGATGATCGACGATTCCCAGTGGTTGACAAAGGCGTTATGCTGGCGGTCCACCCAGAACGCTACCAAGGTGCTATAGCCCACGGGAAAGTTGGTGCACCACGGCAACAGTCCTGCGACGAGGTTTCAACCTCTCAGGCTCGTTTTCCGGCCTGGAGGCTACTCGGGTGCCAGAGGCCGTCAAAATCCTCAAGCATGGCCTGTCAACATGAGTACAGCTTCGAAGTGACATGGAATTTGTGGCGCTGATTATTCATGCCCGACTTTGCGATCCTCGTACAGAGATGCTCGTAACCCTGTCCCAAAACAGTCAACTTAACCGTCAAGGACAACCGGTCGCGGTGTTCTAAATTATGTCGGTGCTGTCATTGATGACGTTCAGTAAGCAACGCCACACTATCAGTTTACGCAAGAGAAGATGACGCTCACTTTTTATCTCTTAGGTCATGTTATCCTCGGCTCGATGGGCAAACAATCATCGCGTTCTGCTACGCGAAGCGGGGTTCGAGCTGCCAAGAATCGAACATTTACAGTTCACCATTTTGTCTCAGAAAGCCATGACAAAGATCAGCAGATCATGAGGATCGAGGTGTGGCGGGCAGCCAAGATTTCCAGAAGCGGAAGACTCGATCGCATCGAAATCCTCTACTGCGATCTTGTGATTTCGCGCGTTATATGATTGGCTCGGATGAGGCTTCATGCTATCCTCCTGTGGCGCCGACGGCTTCCGAGTTGTTTATTGGAAACGGGATGGCTTGAAGCTTGCTGTTGCCGCGGGCATGTACAGTATCACGGCCATTGTTGTTGCGCAAAACTGGCGGCAAGTGACGTTCGACGTCAAACTTCTTCGTAAGAGCAAGGCTGATCGTGTCCGCTTTCTGGATGAACCACGGGGTCGCTACCAGACTGAGATGCCAGCATCTCCAATCAAGACCACTTATCGGAACGGGCCACGAGCTACAGGGATCTCCCACCACCGGTGGATCGGGCTGATTGCTGCAACGGGCAACGCGCTGAGCATCATCTCTGCAAACGGAAACTCGCGCTGACTGTGCGGCTTGTACTTTGCCTCTCCGGACGTCCAAACTACCACGCTGCTCAGCCGTTGAGCATCTCCCCATGCACATACACGCAGCGCCAGGGTCTTCGTTGGTCATGTTTCGGATGATCCAATGACCATATCTGGAACGGCCGGCGCTATGAAGAGGAATGTGGCCGCATTGCCAATTTTCGTGTCTGCTCCTGATATCGACAGGATCAATCTCGATTTTGTCGATCATGGTTGAGAATCAGCCAGCGTTCGTTGTGTATTCTGACTTTCGAGAACAGTCCTAGCAGAGTCTTTGGAAGACGAGATCTCGTCCGCCGTCAGAGATGACCTAGCCTTGGTCCAGGTGTAACTGCAAACCTGCTGCTTGCCTGGCTTCCTTGCTGATGACTGGCTGAGCGATGACAGGAAGTCCGCAGTGATCGGCCCTGGGCCTTCTCTATGCGGCCAGAATGTCGATGCTTCTTCTGACCCATAGTTCCCTCAGTCAGCCGATTTGGCTAGTCGGATCGCCAGTGTCATTATAGGCGTTTTCCGATTACCTTGCCATTCACAGGTCAAGATGCAACAGCATATATGAATCTCACCGCTGCAACTTTCTACCCTTGCGTCCTTGTCTGATATACGAGGTTGTGAAACAGTGTAATTGATGGTGTTTGCCTCTATTTAGCATTACATTCATCATGAGATACCCCATTGCTGCTGTGGCCTTTATTGCGCCTGCCATTCAGGCTTTCCCTGCAGCCGCCTTTGAGAAGCTGTCCGCACGAGACCCTGTTGGAACTCCCGGTGATGTCATCTTCAGACGCCAGCTTCCAGGTGCTATTCCCCCCTTCGACGCAAAGGCCCAGTATGTCAGCAACACTGGAGTACATGCCTTCAAGGCGCCCTCTGCGACCGACGCACGAGGTCCTTGCCCAGGTCTGAACGCCATGGCCAACCATGGCTACTTTCCCAGCAACGGCGTTGGTGGACTTGCGGATTTTGTCCAGGGAACCGGCGATGCATTTGGCATGGGTCCCGACCTGGCAGCCTTGCTGGCTGTATACGGCGCTGTCTTTGACGGCAATCTGGTTGAGTATTCGATCGGTGGCCCCGTTAGCGGGCTTACGAATCTTGGTGGATTGTTGGGCGAGCCTATGGGCCTCAGGTTCGTATTACAACCATGGAATGCTCAGATCATTGCTAACACAGATTCTAGTGGCTCGCATAACAAGTATGAAGGCGATGTTTCTCCGGTCCGCGGCGACCTCTACACACACGCCAACGACTACGAAAACTCAGTCGACCAGTTCAGGCGCTTGTATGAGCTTGGACAACAGAATGGAGGACATGTCGACCTCCAGACACTCACCGACTTCCGCGTCGAGCGCTTCAACCAGTCCATCTCCACGAATCCCTACTTCTTCAACGCCCCCTTCTCCGGCGTCGTCGCCTCCCCCGCCGCATGGACTTTTGTCTACCGTTTCATGGCCAATAAGTCGGCCGAGTACCCCGAGGGTATCCTCGACCTCGAGACGTTAAAGAAGTTCTACGCCATGGAGGGTGACTACCCCAACTTCAAATACACCCCAGGTCACGAGACGTTCCCCGACAACTGGTACAAGCGCAACCCTGTCGACGATTACACGATCCCGTACCTTGCCCTTGACGCCCTTGCCATGCTCGTCGCACACTTACAGTTTGCCTCTGTAGGAGGTAATACTGGTACCGTCAGCAGCTTTGTTGGTGTCGAGCCTGCGGACCTGACAGATGGTGTCTTCAACTCAGCAACCCTTCTCCAAGGAAACAACGCCATGTGTTACGGATTGCAGGTTGCTGGCCAGCAGGCGCCGGACATTCTGACCGGTCTGTTTACCGACATCGATTCAGCTATGGACTTGTTGGGCCCGATTCTCACAAACGCTACGAACGCGTTGGGCTGCCCCACGCTGAACAATTACAACAAGCACCAGTTTGACAAGTACCCCGGGTACACTGAGTTGAAGCCAGATGGGACATACTAGTTGTGGAGAATGACTTCCGACTCATGACAACGTGTACGATTTACCGCAGCGTCACTTTCACAGATTTAGTTCTACATTACTAAGACTCATGACATAATATGAAAAGATGAAGAGTATCGAGGCTTCTGTTCAGTCATGTTGTAAATCCTTAGCCTTCAGTTGCGGACCCATACAGGCGATCTCAAGTTGGTGTGCGAAGTGATTGGTCGTTGTTATGGCGCCGCGATCAAGGTTCGCACAGGAACGCCACCTGGGCAACGCTTTCAGCGGCTCGAGCTTGACCCAGCCACTACCACATTGATAACCTGAGTACTCTAGCATTTCACCTTTGGCATCCACGTTCGTCTTGCCTGGCAGTAAAGAGCTGCTTGCTCTCCGGGCATGTGTGCAGTGCTGCAGGCGTTCAAGTGTTCCACGATTTGATAGGGAGATGCGTCTTGGCACCATCGCGATAGCTCCAGTGAAAACTTCGTGAACCACCAACGAGTAGAAATTAGGTGAATGGATTGATTGATTGATGAAAGACTATAGCAGACTGCCTCACTGATATCTACAGATCTCAGGTGGCTGGATAAGCTATCCAGCCACTCTTCTTAGTCACATCATCAATGCCAAGAGATAGTGACTGCATCCACTTATCTCAACACAACGCTCGTGCGACTATCACCAAACCATCTCACAGCAGTTGCTAGGAGACTCTCTTTGCTAGTGAGCGCTGCAGAGGGTTGTTTGGCTGTTTGCACAACCCACCTGAACGTTCAGGCATGGAGCACATGCCGAAGGACCGCATAAATCACGTCACATTTTCTGATGCCACCTCCAATGCATGCTCATCTCAAAATCGTTGGGGATCTAGTGATAAGCAAAGGTACAGAGACAACATCATTAGACAATGTTGACGAATGATCGCTACGCTATGCCGTAGCGATCGGCCATCATGGTTTATCCGCCTGTTCAACCTCGCGAACGCAGTTTTCATATTAGATGACGTGGGCTCAGATCTTGGTGAAAGTTCATGCACAGCTCGTCCTCACAATACTGGGCCAAGGTGGTGACGCGGATATGCTCCTTGCAAAAAGGGAAGAGCAGACGCAACACCTAGCCAGACGAAGGATTAATATGGATCGGTATTTGACCTGTTATGGTGAGTGTGAGCTTCCGGCGCTGAATGAGGAGTGAATTCGCATTTGGCTTCAGCACGAATGCAGGTCGACGGCCGTGAAAATTCAATGCCTTCCCAAACTTGTGACAAGCCCCAACAATGATGTGCTGCCTGTTTTGGCCCCTACCAGCATTTCTCTCTCCAGCTCCCACCTCAGAATCAGTCCTATGAACTGTTGGCATTTCCGATCCAGCCATCGCATTCTATTTCCTCCAGTCACAGCACTGTTTCACCTCTCTCTGTCAGCGCACCATGGAGCTGCAAGAGCTGCAAACCGTTTCGAGTATTCTCGAGGGCGTCACAACATGCTGCGCGTCAATTGAGAAGCTGACCATTGCTCTGGCTCCTGGTAATCCGCCACGTCCAGGTCCAGCAGTGACCTACATCAGCGATCTCATCACTCACCTGGAAAAGCTCGTCCAGTCCCTGCACCATGAACGAAAAGACCTAGCAGCAGCGAAGGGGGTCTATGACCAGCTCAGCAAGCAACACCAAGCCAAGATGGAGAAGTTGGATGGGATGATCGCGAACCTGGGTTGTGCAGCAGAGAGAACCGAAACATTGAAGGCGCAGCCTCAAGGGATCGATGCGCAGCTCGGTGAGCAGTACCAAGTCAAAATGGAAAAGCTCGATGCCATAATCGCAACTCTGGAATCTGCAGCGGAGAGACAAAAGCTGTCAGACGCTGAGCTACAAGGTATGGGGGAGCAGCTTATCAGGATCGAGAAGCTCAGTCAGGCTGGTGTCAAAGATCCGAATCATGCTTCGCAAATCGAGAGGACATGCGAAGCGGTGGCCAGAATTGCAGCCAGAATGGGCGTTGTGGACGAGATCAGAGATCAAATGAACGGTCTCATTGGCCTGCCTGATCAGGTCAAGACGCTGCAGAGAGCCGTTCTAAACAATCATGAAGAAGGAGGAAAGGCTCTACAGCAATCTAACATAGGTGGAACGGGGTTGAATACCCCTGCTGGACCTTCGCGAAAACGAGCGTCTCCGGACAGTAGCAAGATCTCGCTAGCAGAACGACCACCACAACGGATGAGATCAGAGACATCAAGCACGCCACAGATCCAGGGCAAGAGAATTAGTAAGACCCCCGAAGGCTTGCCTGGTCCCGCGCGGACCGAAGGCCTTATAGTCACAAAGCTGAGCGATGCCAGGAGCCCGAGTTTTCAGGTCCAGTCAACATCACAGCATCCAGTGGTCGTTATTGACGACGAAGAAGTCGAAAATGACAAAGTCCTCGAAAGCCTGAACGAGATTTCCTCTCGCATCATCTTCCGTGGTTGGGGCTCTCGCGAGGACGCCGTCAAAGCCTACGTTCGCAAACTGCTGTGCAAGTTCATCAAGAAAGGCCACGAGCGCACAGGCGCTATCTGGACTCCCCAGGAGTTCTTCGGAGGTTCATTATTTCCATGCTCGGAATCGCCCACATGGATGAACAAGTCCCTGATGTGGTGCCATATTTCATGTCCGATACTTTTCCTGAGGAATGGGTCTTGGCCCCGTGACCGTCCTATGCCTAACCAAAGTTGCGAGGGGTGCTCTATGCGTTTGGATAAGCAATTTTGTGCCACTTGGAGGCTGGTGCACGCAACGTATATCGACCAGCACATTGTTTGGCAGGACAGGTTGGTCTTTGAGCCGAGGATGGCTGATAAGTCGTCATGATGTCGGCGACTTGATCTAACTCAGCATGTAAAGCAAGTGAATCCGAGAGGAATACTGGTACTAGTACACCTCCTTTCCGCGATTCATCTGAACCAAGACCAAAGCCTAGCTTTCTGGGAGTTGCGTCGATGTGTATACGTGCCTCGACTTTTCACAGCGATTCACGACGATACGCCTCGGCTATCCATATTTTGAACTCTGCATTGATTGACTGCGCAAACATTCCGTGCACATGATGACGATGAGACCTGACTATTCTCTGCGATTCGCTGCACGATCCTTCGACGCTCCAAAGTGCGGACGACGACCCATTTCGCACAATATTGTCAACACTTCGACGAAATGATCGTACCGAATGTCAAGAAGACAAATAGTAGGAGCACGGCGTATGTCGGGGCGAGTTCGAGTGCAGTCGAGGCGACTTGTAGTTGTCTGAGATGGCATGGGAGCTGATGATATCTCGTCAGACTAGCGCGCACCAGCCTCACAAAAATCTCCAAGTTTACCTAGGACTGACCGAGGAAGGTCATCATAAGCTCAACCTCGCCAGACCGCTTGCTTCATCACCTGGTGTTTACTTAGGAAACAGCGAACTTGTGCCTCTTTTTCGGTCGGGTCAATCCTTACGCATGTGATGGAGACGAATTTGATTTTCGAAACGGATATATCGCCAACCAGTAATCATCCAATCAATCTCTTCAACCTCCGCTCCTCAGCCTCCAGTCTCAATTCCCTCACCTTCCTCGTCGGCGTGTTCGGCGTCAACGGCAACGCCGGCAGCTCCTTGGGCCCAAAACTCGCCCTTTCGTCCGCCATCTCCGCTCCGTGTCCAAAATCGCTCGCTGCCTCATTAATCCTCTCCTTTGGCCTTCCATACGCATCGAACGTCTTTGTACTCTCGGCTCCTGCCAGCGGAGCCTCAGGCCAAGGCTTCAACAACGCACTCGGCGGCGCATACCCGTTCTCGTTCGTGGGGTGATTCAAGACGTTACGGGCGGGAGGCGGAGGCTGCAGGATGGGCACGGCGTGTGTTTGCGGCTGATGTGCAAAGCCCTCGGTGGACGAGGAGGTGTAAGTGGGAGGATACTGACCGGGAGCTGGAGGCCAGGCTCGGCGGTGTGGTTTGTATTCGTGGTCTCGGCGGTGGAGTAGGAAGCAGAGGATGGTGCCGAGTAAGCCGAGCAAGGGAATACCGACTCCGAGGCCTACGCCTAGCTCGGCTTGGGTGTTGGCGTCGAGACTGGAAGAGGTGGCGCTCGGGGTCGGGGCGGAAGAAGTGGCTGAAGCTGCGGCTGCTGGCCCTCTGCTCGGCCCAGCGCTGCTTGATGTGAATGCGGATGAACTTGTCGCCGTCGTGCTTGTCTGGAACGTAGTCGGAGTTGCTGATGTAGCTAGGTGAACTACCAGGACTGGCATTGTCGGGGACGAAGCTGCGCTCGAAGAAGACACTGCTGGAGGAGGAGCTGAAAGGTTGAAGAAGCGAGAGTAGACATGGTTCTGGGTTGGAACCTGAAAGAGCAGAAATTTCATCATGCTATTGCTGTTGAGCTTGGTGCCAAAGTCATTGTATGACACAATCCAGTTCGCTGATCCAGAGTTGGCTTTCTGATCGACCAGGACCGGACGGAAGTCGTTGTCTTTCTGTTCCACGAGCAGGGTGATCGTGTCAAAGTCACTGCTCCACTGAATGTCGATGGAGTCTGACATTGGATAGACAGGATTATTGCCATGATCCACAACATTTGGATCATCTGACCTAGGCGGGTTGTTAAAGAAAGACACATCTGCCAGAACCCTGGACGCGCAAAAGGACAGAGAAGTCCATGTCGAAATCGAGAGCCTCATGATTTGAATAATCTTTGTGCAACAAAACGAACGAAGGGAAGTGCTGGCCAGCAGCAGGAGCGACTGTTGAAGGCAGCAGCCAGCATTAAAAAGACATCACAGTTAACACAGCGGTCGAAATCCAAAAAGAACAAGAGGCCAAGAAGTTGTGAGAGCAGGGATATAGAACTCTAGTCTTCGGTTGCGCCACGAGGCTCCGCGTCGGTGACATGTCAAGCAGTCCTCGTGGCAAAGACTGGCCAGGAACAGGTGAAGATCTGCTAGCACTCCAATCGTGCAGAACCAGACGCTGCGGGACTTGTCGAAGCTCTGGTTGCTCTGCGAGCGGACTGATTCAGCTGGCACCTACCACGTCTACATTGACCAGCGGTAGCAACCTGCCTGGCACAGAACATTTCGTTTAGATGAGGGGTACAGCGGTTTCAAGATGGCATGGCTTCTGAACGATGTCCAAGCACTTGGGAAATAACAGCTGTGTGCCGTGGACTGAGGGTGCATTGGGTCTTCACGATGTTACAAAAATTGACATTCAGGAGTGCGGCGGCTGCGACCTGAAACGCAGAGGGCGGTGCCAGCGCTTGCACGGGGAACAACACTGCGAAGGATCCTTGAGCTCAGCGTTCGGCGTTTGCACAGGCACGCATACTGCCGGTAACATCCGATCGTTGCCGTGATGGATAAATCGTCGTCTTCGTAGCGCAAAGGAAGTCTTCAAGCTGAACGGCCCGTCGCGCGTCAACGTGCCCAGATAAGGCCCGCGCACCATATGAGACTTTGGTACGATGGTGTCCAATTCAGGTTTTTATATGCGCGTTTAGCAAGCGATGGTATGACTCTCATGTGATAGCATTTTAGCAGTGGGTAGCTGATGGTAATCCATGAAGAGAAAAACCCGCGTGACCCCCTTGAGCTGCTGTGACCAAAGCGCCCTCATTCTTGGCGATTGAATTCAGGCTGTTCGCAGCATATTGCTGTTCTGGCATGCTTCAAATTTGGGGCCTCGAGACTTGGGGATTGAGAATTGACTAGAATTTTGGTTACCCCAAGGCAGAGACTGACGCTTATGCGTTGAGGCGGTGCTAAAAGCCGTGAACCCAATCATTCAATCGCTCACATTCCCCTACGTGAATAAGCTACGAGGGTCCAGGTCCATTGTTATGCCAATAGCGCTGTCGGCATGTATAAGGATGAGTGTTCCCGGGTCTAACGCTTGGTCCATTCGCTTTTGCCGACTCGCTAACGCAACTCCAAAGTCTCCTTGACGCAACCGCCTGGCAGTCGGTCGGTTTCGCGATAGAAATCGGTGAACAGAACGAGGACACCAATCCGTTCAACATATCCTTCGTGACGAGCTATAACCAAAGCTCTGACGCACCGTTCCGACTCTTCGACCAGCAGGCAGTCGTAGGTCTCGCTGTCCCTATTGCCATCGAGTAGTCTGCTCGGAATCTGCAGCATCTCCCCTTTGCTTGACTCCCGCGCCAGCCGATTTAGGATGAAATCGGCGCGTAAATCCAAGCGAGCCCTCTTAAGGCTAAATGGCTCAAGAGGCTGGGTAGTATTTACCTGTATCCTAGTCGTATATCCTTGCAGCTGGATGCGATCGAGATTGGCCGTTGTTTCGTCGAAGTACTCGAGATCGATGTTGAGCAGTTCGACGTAGTTTTCGCGAACCAGCCCTCGAGATCGTAGACCTGTTGCAGTAAGATCTAGCAGGGGAATTCCAGTCCATCCTGCCCAGGAAAACGATGGATGAGATTCAGATCGCTCACATGTCTGAGCGGCTTGGTGCTGCCATGTGAGATTGCGGACCAGGCCATGAATAGCACCGGTGCCAGAGCTTGGAAACGGAATGCCGTTGATGTCATTGAGCTTGTAGAACCTGAAAATGCCGCGGAATGCATTGACACGGTCTGATGCAAAGCTGAGTTCTCGAGACACAAAGTCAGCAAGATACGAGCCAACTTTGCTCAGCTCATCTTTCGCCGGCGGGAAATGAATGTCAGTGCTGCTGCCGCCTGAAAGCTTTTCAAAATAGCCCGGGCGGACCGCGTCTCTTGTCTCCAAAGTATGGAATGGCACGTGAGTGTGATCTAGAAAATAGTGCGCACACCGAAGTGCTTCCGTTTCGTAGTCGTGATTGCACTCAAAGTAGACTTGCTCATCGGTGAACACCAGTCTCCTCCGGGACAGGGTCGCTTCTTGCAGAGTCCAGCCTCTCGTAGCCCATGTCGACTGCCAAATCAACGTCTGTGGACGCGCAGAAAGGGAGCTTACAGTGAAGCCGTCGTGTTTCAAATACTGGGTACCCCGGACTCTCCGCCTCGTTCCGACTCCAGGTAAACCATACTCGGCATCGTGACCGGCTGCAGCGACAATCGTGACACTGGACAAGGCATAAATCTTGTCCATCATCGAAATTTGGCTTGTTCTGTCGAAATGGTCTGATTGATCGATACAGTACTTGTCGACCCATAGAAACCTCATGCCGATGTTCTTCACAACATTTATCGCATCTCGGATGACAGCAGGGAGCTCGGATCCGAGATCGTGACCTGCGCGCGTGGTCCATGGCTGGCCTTGGTCCGAGGACTGAGGGCCCCAAACGTAGCTCAGCGTGACATATCTGGGCAGGCTGTTCATTTGGACTATCTCGTGAGTCTGGCAATCGATCAGCTTGATAGGTCGGGGCAAGCCTGGAGGCGAACGGCGGTCAGGTCGCAGATGAGCTATCAGCTGGCAGGCAACATGTCTTTCTTTGCAAGACGATAACCAACATTTGATGAGGTTATAATCGATTCCATCTTCTTTGACGACTCGCGGAAGGTACGACTCTGACGCGTGATCGTGTTCTGCCTGGCTCTGCTACAGCATTAGCTACCGGAATTGCCGCCTGCACGGTCACCTGCTCGATTGTCCAGGCGGGTCTCATGAAATTTGAGGCACAATGTCATCGTGCAGACCATTTAGCTGCCTCGGGACTTCGCAATCATGAGCCAGACTTTGATAGCGATCAGATTACAGTGGAAGTGCAAAACAGATTCGGGGACGAGGTTAGCACTCACAACGTACTCGAAGACAGGCCGCTGCCACTGATATTTGCCATCTTCGATCAACATTACAACTTGAATCGGGTAGACGTGGTGATCATCGTAGCATGGATCCGAGCTTGGAACCTTGCACCTATGAATTATGTCCTGAGTCCGCCGCATTGGCAGGTCATCTGCTGTCATGTGGATAATTTGCCGCGGGACAACAAGAAAGCAAAATTGGTCCATTTCCTTCAAGCATTGTTGCGTTGCGTGCTGCAGTACAGCTTTACCATCCACCAAGAAGGAGCTGTACATGAACGAAGCTCCTAGTATACAGTACATCGGCTTGTCGCTCTCGTCGTGGCCGGTCCGCGTGTTGTAGAACAATCGACAAAGCGGACAAGTAGCAACGGGATACAACACCTTTTCCGCAATGACCTTGATATTGGTCTCGGCACACTCATCACCCCTATGCTCGAGAAATGCGTCCCGTATGCGGCGAGCCTCAGAGTTCTTGTTGAAGAGATCAAGATCGCGACATTCGGGACAAAGATCTTCGAGCCAGCTCAGCCGCTCTTCTGCCGGGTCTGCGGTCATCGCCTGGGAGGTCGTCGCTGGCGTGGAAGTCGGAGAACAATCACAGAGGAGCAGAGTGAGCGTAGAATAGACTCGTGGGACTGCATTGTGCTAGTCTTGCAAGTCAGACTATAGTCTAACGCTGAGACTAGTGCAGATAGCTCAATCGATAAGTGGACGATAGTCACAGGCACACGGCTTGCTGAGTCAGCGTCGTGACTTGACATGTGCGCCCGCTCGAGTGATTATCCCTGCATCGATATTCATTCATCGTCAGGCAGGTTTATACAAACTATATTCCCATTTCTGCAACAATTGGGTCCAATAGAAGGCACAACCCGTCTGTGTCCCCCGCAGTGATCTGCTTCCCTCCCTGGGAATCGACCCCGCCCATGTCCTGCAACGGCTGGTTCGACATCCCTCCAAGTATGTTCCCAAGCAATCCGTTCGACTTGAGGATATCCCAATCAGGTCCTGCTCCGGCGTCCTTGGCAAAGTTAGCCCAGGTCGTCTGCATATACAAACTCAGCCCAATCTGGTCTGCCGTCGCACTTCCATATTCATTGCTGATTGGGTATGTGCCGAAGACCTGCGGTATCTCAGAGCTGTGATATGCGCCCGCGTTTCTGAACAAGTCCTCGTCCGCAAATGTAGCATCATAATAGTACCTCCAGACGTCGTAACCATTATCGGCGAGCACATTCGACAACTGAGCAGTCTGGCATGTGAAGACGAGGTCGGTGACGATTGCGCTGGCAGCGAGGAATGCCACGTTTTGAACAGCGATGTAGGTTTCGATAATTGTCGATGTTATCACTGACACATTTGGAAGGATATGCTCGAGCATGTCTTCAACGGTACCGTTCCCTCCGTCCAGTCCTAATGAGGCGAGCAGAATCGTGGCCTCGTCTGCGGTCGTTCCCATCATGATTGGTACCTTGGTGAATTTGCCGGAAGTAACTGATGATCGTACGTCCTTGCTCATGGTTATGTTGTCGTCAACAGGCGCGAAGGCCAGTCCCTGCTCTTCGATATAGTCCTGGAGATCCGTCGCTGGAACCCTCTGCAAACAGGCAAGCTGCGACGTCTCATTCGCACAACCAAAATGCTGGACTGTCTCCGGATAGCTTGGATTTGCCTGGCCACCAAACAAGATAGCTTCTGAAAGCATGATGGCGGAGCTGTACGGCTGAGGGTCGGGAGGATGAGCTAGGAGCTGCTTGACGCTGTACCCGCCAGCGCTCTGACCAAAGATTGTTATCTTGTCAGGGTCGCCACCAAAAGCCTCGATATTTTCATGAACCCACTTCAACGCCATTCGCTGATCCAAGAAGCCCGCATTTTGTGTACCCTTCTCCAGCTCCGGTGAATTGCTGAAACCGAATACGTTTGTGCGGTAGTTGTGTGTTACTACAATCACATCCTGAAACCCCGCAAAGCTCGATCCATCATAATAAGACAGCGAGCCGGTCCCAAACTGTAGATTACCGCCGAATATCCAGAACAAGACGGGCTTCTTGTTCTGAGGAGATGCGTCGGTCGGCGTGAAAACGTTCAGGTACAGGCAGTCCTCGCTCTCTGCCGGGGCTAGTTCTCCAGGGTTGTTGAAGAATTTCTTCATCAATTCCGCCTCGAAGTCGGGCTTATTGAATTGTTGGAGGCACGATGGGGGAAGACTTGTAGCTTGCACAGGTTGCGTCCATGATGTGGCAGATGGAGCTCTGAATCGCCGGGTTCCAGTCGGCGCGGCGGCGAAGGGTATGCCAAGATAGTTGTAGACCGTTGCCGACGATGACGGAAGTGAAATTACCGTTGTCGGAAAGCCTACGACGACGCCATTACTGGCGGTGATGGTTTGACTTGCTGGGCCTGCTGGGGCTGGTGCAGCCTGCACAATCGCCAGCCAGCTTGTAGCGAACAAAGCGAGGGTGTACAACCTCATTTTGCGAGGTGCAGGGAGGTTGCCACCGACTTAACAATCGAACCACGAAGAATTTCACAAGGAGACAAGAAATGAGCAATCATCCGGCTCAGCCAACGACTTTATTCAGCAATCGGCTTCACATATGGCAGGCTGAGTGTCCGAACCACCAAGGCACACAAATGTCCATTTGATCAAAACAATCACAGGAAAGTTGGGCCGCGGGCTTTTGGTACTACCCCAGACTTTCGGCAGGGCGAACATTATCCTTCCTTAGCAAGAGGATGCGCGCATGAGAGAAGAAAGAATCGTGCTGGCGGCTTGCCGAATGAGGAAATATTCCGAAGATCGATTACCCATTTCGTGCTTAGCCGAGGTCGACAGATCAAGCACGAGTTCGGCCATGGGCCGAAGAGCTTGTAGATCCATGACCCTTGCTACCTGTCGATATACCGGACGCTGAAAGATTCGAGGCGACCACGTCTTAAGACGGCCTAGCTGAGGAACCAGATGGTGTTTGCTACTAGACTTGGTCTCGTCTGTTTGACTACCGTAGTCGTCGTTCATTCCACACTTTGCTTGCGATAACGCCGCGAGGCGCCTGGATGAGACCATTGCTTCATTGTAGTCAAAATGAGTCGAGGAGCTAACGATTGAACTGGATCCAAGTACTTTTAGCGGAGTGTAGGCTCTCAATCAACTGACCGCAAGGAAGCAGACGTTTCAGCGAGATAAGTTGGTGCACACTTCACTGAAACCGGCAGTGCGGCGTCAGCCAGCTCGCTCAGACGGCAAAGTTTTCTAACGGCTTACTCTCAACCGTGTCCACATTTCCCGTATTGTAGCCGTGAGACTGCAGCAAATCTATTACAGGACGGCACCTTTGCAGCAGGCTCGTTGGTCTTGGTGCGTACAGCGTCGGCAGCATTTTCGGTGCTAAACGGCGAACATCTGAAGTTTTGTGTCTTTCGACATGCAGTATCTGCCATGGCATGATCGCGTGCCAGAGGTGTCATTGAGCCTGCCCTCGACCGAGGAAATTGACGCCGAATAGTGCACAGCAAGATGAGAGTATTTTGGAGCTTACAGTTTCGATTCGGCGGGTTTGTCGGGTCACGTGAAGGCGCTGAAACCATGAACGAAAGATCCCATGAGATCCATGATGGCTGGTCATGACCCATGGACTGCCTTGTTCTGTAGCGTCTAAGCTTTCCTTGACATCAAACCTTTTCGCAGTATGCAGCGATTATGATGCAAGTCTCATAAAGGTGTTGCATTTTGCATCTACTTTTCTTTTCAGTGGCCTTTTTGCGTCACGATGGTCACCATACCATGTACAGAGCCGCCCGAGTCACTCCGACCTCGCTGAAAAATTTGTCGGTGGCCTGTGAAACATTATCTGCGCATCGCTAGTAATCAGAAGTCTTCAAGACCAAGCCATAAGCTGGCATTGAAGAGACGAAGAGTGTGTTGTTCCTGAGAGCTCGGCATCGATTCAACAGCTTTTGACATTATTCTCAAGTCATGGCAGACACTCCCGTCACACCTTGGTATAAGGGAACGCCTTCCTACAGGCTGATTGCGCATTCGCTTCCCTGCACGACTCGTCGTCCTGAGCACTTTGACCGGTGGCGCGATCCATAGCGGGGCTCCCAAGCCAGCCAAAGAATTGGCTCCTCCTTCTGGAAGAGTCAGTGCGGAGACGCAACGACGATCTTTGTTGTTTTCAGGCCGTTGATGCTACCCTTTCTCTGCAGCTGTATCGGCTGTTTCAACCCCCACGCCGCCAGTCACAATCTCAGCGAACGAGTTACTGTAGTGACGACTGGCGCTGACAAACTCGCACTCTGCCCCTAACAGATTGTCCGTCAAATTGTTGAAGGGTGCCGCCAAAGATGCAAATCCTACACTCCGCCGCAGCGCAAGACTTGGCTGTCCCAAATTGAACGTCCGTTGCCGCTTCCATATCCGGCGAGTCGTTGCGGAAGCCGGAAAGACCTCTTAAAGTTGCCGTACGCCTGGCTGTCCTTGCGCCTGTAGTCTTTTACCCACAACCCTGCATCCAGGTCGGCGCGTCGTGTGCAAGAACGAGTCTTATACGCGCATGTACTGTTTATTCCCTTGAACAAAGGCCTGTCACGATGAGATCTGCATACTTGCCAGCTGTTCTGGCTTCCCTGGCATCATTAACCGTGGCTGGAAGTACGAGGTCCACGACCCTATTCGTTGCGAGCTACGCCGGCAACATTACTTCACTCAGCCTTTCCCAGAAAAATGGGCAGTATCAGCTCTCAAAGATCTCAGCTTCCGACGGCTGCGAACCCAATCCGTCATGGCTGACTTTGGATTACCAGAGTCAAGCGCTCTACTGCCTGGATGAAGGCCTTGAAACCGTCAATGGCAGCCTGTCATCATTCGATATCGAAGATGATGGCAGTTTGGTAAAGGTAGCCAAGCAAGCAACGCTCAACGGGCCAGTCAGTGGTGCGATATATGGCAACACTAATTCTCGAACGCGGAGCAAGACAGCGAAGAAAGGGCTTGCGCTGGCCCACTATGGCGGAAGTGCCGTTAGCAGCTGGGAGCTTTCCACGAATTCAACGCCAACGCTATCTCACTTGCAGGATCTTCCATATACTCTTAGCAAACCTGGAGCTGTCCCGGATCGTCAGGACGCTCCTCACGAGCACGAAGCCATCGTCGACCCAACTGGCCAGTATATTCTGGTTCCTGATCTGGGTGCCGATCTTGTGCGCGTCTTCAGCTATGACCAGTCGGCCAAGCTCACCGCTTTGCGGCCGCTGAGCGTGACTCCTGGTTATGGTCCACGACATGGCGTCTTTTTCAATCCGAGTGGTCCGGGAGGCAAACGCGATTCGACCGGAGGCAACAGTGGGCCGACATTCTTTTATGTCGTTGGCGAATTGTCTAACAATGTCACCGGCTACTCCGTCAAGTACCTTCCTAACAACGGTGGTCTCAGTTTCGACAAGATCTACGAGAGCACTTCTTATGGCAGCAAGCCTGCTCCGGTCGGCAATGCAGTTGCAGAGGCCGCGTTGTCCCCCGACAATCGCTTCTTGGTCGTGAGCAACCGCAACAACTCGCAATTCGAACTTCCCAACCCGGACCCAAAGAACAACACCAAAATTCCGACCGATACGCTCTCCACTTTTGCGGTGAACCGGGATGGATCTTTGACTTTCCAGGACGTTGTCCCTTGTGGTGGACCGTACCCGCGTCAGTTCAGTATGAATGCTAGGGGCGACTTGGTTGCTGTGGGACTTCAATACGGCAGTGCTGTTGTTCTTCTGAAGCGTGATGTTGCGACGGGCAAAATCGGAGATACGGTGGCGCGCTTTCCCATCGATGGACAAGTGACTTGCGTGCGCTGGAATGAGCCCGTTTTCGATGGCACGAATGCGAATCGCATATAAGGCGATCATTGTTTTCGAAGGTGCTGGCTGAGCACTTATCTATCATAGACCAAGCCAAGTACTTGGCCGAGTTTGTCCTAAAATTCCTGTAACTTTGCGTTGCTCTTGCCAAATTGCCTCTTGTCCTACGTCGCCACGCTTGCCCGCCAAAACTTGATTTCTTCCACACATACATAAGACTGTTCGTCAATCGACAAATTATGAACAGTATCTGCCTCTAGGATGTTGAATATGGCGACAGAGATAACAATTTGCAGATTGCATGTCATGCGCCGGTAGGCACCTTCTGAATTCTATTTCGCTACCCTAGCCACTGTACCCTGCTGAACAAAAGTCCTCGACTCCCTGGTCATTGACTGTTGCTGCCATTGCCATGCGTTTGAGACGGCCCGTTCTGCTGGCCTTGGGTAGCGCTCGCTGCCTGCATCGATTGCTGACGAATCGCTTCGGTGAGAAGGGTCCTTGAGCTTTGGACTCTTGCTTCGATCTGGTGCTCGTACTCTTGGAGCTGCTCCGTGGAGAGATGGCGCCGAGTTTCATCAATGGCCGCTGCATGGGTGTTGGTGCGGGCGGACATTGTTTTTCTGCCACTGCTTGTCAGCTCATGGTCAGAGAGCGGACTTCAAACATACCTATGATAGCGATTGCGATGGATCCGTCAGTCCTTTGATTCTGTTGTCGCTGCCACAAGGGATTGAGGATTCTGATTTCTGTGCCATAGTGACCTGGACGACTTGAGCGCTCGTTATATACTTTCTAAGGCGGTCAGGACGGGAGCAACATCTTCCGCAAACATGAGTCCCCGCGACGCAAGCTGTTGGCGTTTGAGCCGAGCTTGCCATAAGACGGTTTCAGAAGCAGGACGTTCATCGGATCTCACCACGCCCGTAATGCACGGGCCCATCGCCAGAGTGAGCAGACTACATCGTCCGCGAGCGGCTCGCGTCACATCGAACAGGATTCGAATCCGCGGCCAACGGGATGCACCGGGGTACAATACCGGGAACATATGAAACAAAAGCTCCAGGACTTATAGGACCATTATTCCCGAACAACGAATGTCGTTCGAACACAGGCCCACTGTCATCCTGATTCAAGACCCAATGGAAGGACAATGGAGCAAACAAATAGAGACCATAAGTATGAACGAATCCGGGGAGGACAGGGTGAGGATCGATCACGGAAAGGGGCAATGCTTCGATCGATGATCGAGTCTCATCCGAAGCTCTGACCCAGCTGTTACTGTTCACGTGGGCGCGGCTGCAGGGCTTACGATGCCGTTGCGGGACCAAGGTATGTCAACCGTTCGTAATGGAGATGGATTCACCGGTTTCTCCGGTGCTACTCCGGGTCATCTCTTTGGACAGGGAAAGAGCAAGCCGGCATCCAGCCGTGTATTGCCGTCTGCTAACCTGGTTTTCACCCTTGTGATATTTTCGGAGCGTGCGATCCGACGCGTTCACATGTGGCGATAAGACGAGTCATGTGTGAAACTGTACACACGGGGGAGCGGTACAGATAGTCCGATTGGGTTGGATGCCTCCCTGCATCATGTCTTCCAAAATTGGTATCAGTTTGATCAATTTGAGGGCCACCAAGCGCTGTCTGTGCTTTCGCCAGCCTTACGTTTCGCAGTGAATGTGAGTACAAGGTCGATGGCGTGGACTAAACCGATAGAATCTACCAGGCTCTGACCAAACGATGTATGGTCCGTGCCTGAGGAGAATCAAGCCCAGATCCACGGATTTGAATGGCTCGGGCGCCTGGGGGGTTTGAGCGATCGGACGACTGCTGTCGAGAGTGGTTAGATGTTTCTGGACGTCGGGTGACATCCGCATGATCGACCCATATGTTGGTCCCTATGAGGTATATTGAGTCTGCTCGATTGCAATATCAGACGAAACTGCTTCATTTATGCTGCGTCAAGAGATAGCGCAGTGTCTCCCCGCGTGTCCTGTGCGACGCGTGGAAACGACAGCACGTGATTTGACACACGCGCTACGTCCGAAAGGTCCTCTTGCATTATTGCAAAGGGTGTTATTCATCGATCTCAGACTCTGTCTCTCGCAAGCCCTAGAACGGCGGGATTCTAGCGGTGTAGATCTCAAATAATTCTGAGCTGGCGAGCTGACACACGATCACCACTTTCTTGGCATCGCCGACTTTCCACGATTCTCACTGGATGGAACTGTAGCACTGCTAAGCCTGGTTCCGCAAGGCGCGAGGACCCTCTCTTCTCTTGTTCGGTTCCTTATCCATTGTGGTCTTCTCCTCGGCCTTGCCACTTATCGTTCAACGAGCACAGACGACGTCAATGTATGCCCCGCATCAACACCGAGTCCAATACCAAGCTCACTGAGCTTGCCATGGAGCACTATGGGGCTGTCGTGACGACGTGCCAACGCGTTCGAGAACTGTTTAAGCTTGAAAGCTTACTATGCCTTGCCGCACAGTCGTGAAACTAAGCAAGTGCTGAGCGAAGACCCTCGCTTTTCTTTCCTGAGTTTCGGTTTTCCGCCTTCCATATTTTCTCGATATCAAGGATTTCCGACCTTGTGCGGCTATAAAAGTGCCACTTCAGAGGCGATCGCGTCCATTCAAGTAATATCCTGATTGCTCTCATGCAAGCCCTGTATCTTTTTGATTGCCACTACTTCTTTCGCACTGCCCTGCGTTTGCTCTCCGTCGCGACAGTCGTAAGCCCTCTGCACGGATAGAAGCACCAACCCCTTGTGGCAGTCTCAAGCCTTTCAGGCAGCCAACCGAGCGCTCCTGTTCAGCATGGCGACCACCGGCTTCTCCATCGAGAAGGATGCTCTCAGCGAAAAGCATCCCGCGGTTCGGGAGGACGACGCTGCCTTCAACGAATCGCAAAACGAGTTCAAACCCGTCTACGACAGCACTCACCGCAAGCTCAAACCCAGGCACATTCAGCTAATTGGCATCGGTGGAACAATCGGCACCGCCCTTTACGTGGCGATTGGTCAGGGTCTCATAGCCGGAGGGCCGGGTTCTCTGTTCCTGGCGTTTACCATATGGTGCAGTTTCATCTTGGCGGTCACAAACTGCATGGCGGAGATGGTAACCTACCTTCCAATTTCCTCCCCATTCATCAGGTTTGCCGGCCGTTTCGTCGATGAGGCCTTTGGTGTGGCTGCCGGCTACAACTTCTTCATTTTCGAGGCCATGCTCGTACCGTTTGAGATCACGGCCTGCAATGTCATCATCCATTTTTGGAGTGACATCGTCCCGGCTGGAGGCATCATTGCAATCGTCCTTGTCCTATATGCGTGAGTGAATTCTGAACCCGATATCCCGACATGCACTGACCACCGCAGCGTCATCAATTTCTTCGCTGTCAAATGGTACGGAGAATCCGAGTTCTGGCTGTCCATGGGCAAAGTTCTTCTGTCCGTCGGCTTGATCTTCTTCACGTTCATCGCGATGCTCGGTGGCAATCCGCTTCACGACAGGTACGGTTTCCGCTTTTGGCGAGAACCTGGGGCCTTTGCCGAGTTCTACACTGTAGGCAATCTAGGCCGCTTCATGGGTTTCCTCCAATGTCTGATTCAAGCCTCTTTTACGATCGCCGGTCCCGACTACGTCTCCATGGCAGCCGGAGAAGCTGAGAATCCGAGAGTCGTGATGCCAAACGCATACAACGCCGTATTCTATCGCCTGAGCGCTTTCTTCATTCTCGGTGCGCTATGTGTCGGGATCAACGTCCCCTACGACAACAAGGAGCTCATCGACGCCTTCGAAAATGGCCTCCCCGGCGCCGCCGCATCCCCTTACGTCGTCGCCATGCAGCGCCTGAGCATCCAAGGGCTCCCGCACATCGTCAACGCGATGGTCCTGGGCGCCGCGTTCTCCGCGGGCAACAGCTACGTCTACTGCGCCTCGCGCTCGCTCTACGGCCTCGCACTCGAGGGCAAAGCCCCGCGCTTCATGACCAAATGCACGCGCGCCGGAGTCCCGTACTACTGCGTCGGCGTCGTCCTGCTCATCGCCCTCCTCTCCTTCCTCCAGCTGAGCCAGAGCTCCTCGGTCGTCCTGAAGTGGTTCGTCAACCTCGTAACCGCGTCCCAGCTGATCAACTTCTGCGTCATGGCCTTTACCTACACCCGCTTCAAGAGGGCTTGGGAGGCGCAGGGTCGCAGCCGCGATTCTCTGCCACACAAGAGTTGGGGACAGCCGTTTTGTGCGTGGTATGCTCTTGCGGGCTGCTTCGTCATGACGTTTGTGAGCGGATACACGGTCTTCTTGCCCGGCAACTGGGACGTCCCGACGTTCTTCTTCTCGTACACCATGATTGGTGTCTTCCCTGTGCTGTTCCTGGGGTGGAAGCTGGTCAAGGGGACGAAGTGGGTCGAATTGACGGAGGCGGACCTCGACAAGGACGTGGATGAGATTGAGGAGTATACGAGGACTTATGTGGCGTCGCCGCCGAAGTGAGTCCCTGCACAGATGGCTATGATTTGGTGTTGTTTGCTAATGTGTTTGCAGGAACAAGTTCTTTGCTTTTTTGGATAAGCTTGTTACATAGACCGGCCATGAAACGGTCCCAGAGAAGTGCAGATGACCCCCTGCCCGCTCGACGAGCAATTCCCCGGCCAGATCAAAGATCTTACTCTTTCGCAGCACCTGCAGGTACACGACGACTTGAGACGGTCAAATCTGTGTCCAGTAACAAGACAATGGATTATCTGCCGTCAAGGACATGTCCGCCCACCTCGGTTCTCTGAAGGATTGTGAGGCATGCTCAATCTATCAGATCACCTCTGCACATTTACAACCACAGTACAACCCAAAATCTGACGAGACCAACGGCATCTATGACATCACCTACGCCTCCATCGCTGCTGACACATTGTCGCCATGATATATCTCGCTGCAGATGTATGCCTAGGTGTGGCACATCCCCAGAATGCCCTCCCAAGGTTCCAGCGAAATCTTGCCTTTCCCCGGCTTGTCGACCTTGCCAGGCACATAGTTGCCGGCCACCCACTGAGATATATGCAATGAATCCTCAACCACAAACTCCTTCTCCTGGCCCGTGAAGTTCAACACCACCAACCATTTCGCATTGGCGGAATTGATCCTCAAATACGCAAAGACACCATCCGATCCATCCGCGACCACCTCGTAGTCGCCGTATACAAACACGTCCTTGTGCTCCTTTCTCGACCGCAGTCCTCTCTGCCAGAACTTCCACACGCTCATGCCGCCATCCTCGCCTTCGCCGTTGCTGTCGACCTGGTTTGCGAAGTTGAATTTTTCGTAATCGTCGTTCACGACCATCCAGGGCTTCGCTCCTTCACCGCAGAAACCGGCGTTTGCGGTGTCGTCCCACTGCACCGGGTTCCGAGCGTGGTCTCTTGCTTTGCGGGCGATGATCGTGCGTGCCTCTTGCAGTTTCTTCTCGTCTCCTCCGGCCATCCGCTGGCTCTTGTTCCAGAAGTTGATCGTATCAATGTCCTTGTACTCGCTCACGTCGGTACCGGGAGGCAGGTTGCGCATCCCGATCTCTTCGCCTTGGTAAACATATAGTGTGCCGCTCAGCGTCGTCTGCATCAGAGCCAACAGCTTTGCGCCCTTGACTCGCCATTCATCGCTGTCGTCCGTGTACCGGCTGACGCTGCGCGGGTTATCGTGATTCTCAATGAAGACGCTGTTCCAGCCGTCCTTCCTGATTATTGCTTCCTGCCACTTGGTCACGATCGCTGCCAGGTCCTTTGGCGTCCAGTCCTTCATCGTCATGCGGACTTGCCCGGGCACGTCGTCGATTGCGACGATGTCGAAGATGAAAATCATCTGAAGTTCGCGGTTTTCGGAGCCGACGACCTTCAAAATCTCGTCCTCGTCCTTTACGAACGGCATCTCGCCCACCGTGATCGCATCGTACCTGTCCAGCACCCTGTCGTAAATCTCCTTCAGATACTCGTGCAGCCGGGGTCCGTTGGCAAAATGCATCCAGCCAGGCTGGTACTCGTGCGGCGGCGGCAACTGCTCCGGCGCATCCGGGAACGTCTGCACCTTGCTGATGTGGTTGATGACATCCATTCTGAAGCCGCTCGCGCCGCGCTCGAGCCAGAAGATCATGACATCGTGCACCGCGGCCCGCACGTCCGGATTCTCCCAGTTCAGATCCGGCTGCTCCGGGGTGAAGAGACTCAAGTAGAATTCCTGCGTGTCCTCGTCCCACGTCCACGCACTGTTCTCCTCGCCCAGGATCTGCGCCCAGTTGTTCGGCGGCAGCGGCCTGCCGCCCTCGCCCTTGCCGCGGGCGGGCTTCCAGATGTACCAGTCCCGCTTCGGGCCGTCCTTTGAGCTTCTGGACTCGCGGAACCAGGCGTGTTCGTGGGACGTGTGGTTGACGACCAGGTCCATCATGAGCTTCATGTCTCGGGCTTTGAGCTCGGAGACGAGGCTGTCGAGGTCGTCGAGCGTGCCGTACCGGGGATCGATGTTCTTGTAGTCGGAAATGTCGTAGCCCATGTCGTGTAGGGGCGAGGGGTACATTGGCGAGATCCAGAGGACATTGGCGCCGAGGGAGTGTATGTGAGGTAGCTTCGAAATTATGCCTGGGATGTCGCCCCAGCCGTCGTTGTTCGAGTCTTTGAAAGATGCTGGGTAGACCTGCGGGGAGAGTGAGCTCGAGACGAAGCTTTGGGGTCGATTATAGACATTTGAAGGTGTTTAGCATGAATGAGACGATCGGTTCGACGCAACTTGTGTTTGATTTTCAAACATCGATGCTGCAGTCGCCTCTAGGGCAGATGACCGTGAAATGAGCATACTTGATAGACCACGGCCTCCTTCCACCACCGGTGCTTGACTGCATCTGCAGCATACGTCATGTTGAGTTGTATACGACTTGACAAGACCTGAAGCAGGTGAGAATGAATGGTATGTAGTTGTGAAAAGAAAAGAAATAAGAGGGGCTTTCATGGAGGGGTCGACAATGCACTCGTTGTGCTCAGTTCAATGATGCATGATGTGGAGACCCTGGCAAGGCCTAGCGGGCGCAAATTGAGCCCATGGACTGCTACAGCATATGCGTGTCTGTGGCAGGTTGAATCATTAGTAGCCCTGCAAGGATATTCATAGCATGGTTTCGCGATATGTCGAAGTTGACAACCACGGCGTGAAGACGTTGGTGCTTCGTGGTCGGAATTTTGTATTGCATGCGGCCGGGGGTTTCAATTCGCCACCAACGTGGCCAAGCTGGAGAAAGTCGTTCTTCGCGTTCTACTCAAGTCTTGTTCTGCAACGCTTTTGTTCCGAATGAAAGTTATAACAGACAAAGCTTGTACGATTGCAGTAAATATATGGGGTTGGATCATTCCATCTATTCGATTAGGCATAATCCCTCAAATCCCATCACATCCTTCTCACATCAATCGTACATGTACACGCTGGCTCGCGAATTGCGTAAAGCTCCGTGCGTACCGCTGCATTTGTACTCGTATGCACAATCTGGTTCAATGACACTAACAGTCGATCAATGATCAAGGCCATGGCCATTCCCAAGAACGCCTGGTATCGTGCTTTCCCATTCCACGTCGCTATGCAAGTGCAGCAAGGTTTGAACTCAAAAGAGGAGTTATCTCAGAAAACGAATATACGAAATTGTCAGAACTGGGCGATTGCTCATCTCCGGCTGCTTCGCCGGTCGGATTGACGAGTATGCCGTGTTCTTCGGTCATCACTTGACTCGCTACCTGGAAAGTTGTTAGTCGAAGGTTCTGCGCTTTTCAAAGGTCGTAACTCACTTGCGCTTGTACTGTAGTCGTACGTGTAGTCGCTGTATGTGTATGCAGTGCTCTCTTTTTCTTCCTGCTTTCTGTCATGGCGTCGTTTGAGACCGAGGACCAGAGCGACGGCGGCCAGAATACCAGCGACTCCAGCCCACCCTTTCTTGCTTTCACCTCCACCTCCACCGCCTCCAGCGGGGAAGATGCCGAAACGCTTCTTAGGCGGGCGGGTAGAACCACCCGAGTGATGGTGTCCTTCGTAGATTTCGGTGACCTCGGTCTTCCTCTTTGGGCGGAACAAGTCCAGGAAGCTCCTGGCGCAGTAGCACATGATCAACAGGATCAGAATGATGATACCTGCCAAAACACCAATGACAATGCCGGCAATCGCACCCCCGGAGAGACTCGAGCCCGAGGTGCTAGTGACTGCGCCCATGCCGGAAGATGTTGCTGTCGCGGGCACGAGGAACGGAACCGTGCTCGTAGCACCGTTGGTTGTGATAACGGTGTATGTTGAGATGCTCGTTGGTCGAATCGGTGCCGAAACCGAGACCGTTGCGACAGCCGGGACACCTCCCGTCGTGGCGCCGTTGTTCAAACAGAAACCTGAGTTACAAAACTGCCCAGAACTGCAGCAGGTGCTTCCGCACGTCTGCTGGCCCATCTGCACATTGCAAGTCGGTTCTGCCTGTGATGCTCCAGCGGTGACTGTGACCGTGACTGTTGGCGAGCCAGCTGCTTGCAATGAGTATACGTTCGTTATAGTTTTGGGGACTTCTTCTGTCGTGACATAGACAGAAGTGAAGAGCTGCCAATTACCTCCTGCGGCTGCTGCCGGGGTTGGTCCACTGCCACTGGCACAAACGGCCCAGTTGTTGCTGTCTGTTGTGCAGTGCTGATCTGATACACAGCAGACCTGTCCTTGCCATCCACACGGGTTGGCGCATTGCCTAGCCTCGAGCGCATTGCCATGCGGGATTGGCGCAGATGATGCCAGTCGAGGGTATGGGTTGGCTGTGACAATGGCTGAAGTGGCGAGAAGCGAGGCTGTCAGGAATGTCGTCGCCGAGCTGGCGTGCAACGGTGAGAAGCGCATGGTGGGGAGGCTGTAGAGTGTATTCCGCGTGGTCGCAAGGAATGGAATGGAGATGGGTGGTCTCGAGGGCTCGTGGTCCCGAGCTCAAGCTGAACCTGAGACCTTTGAAGATGCCGTGGAATGTGCGTCTCCAGATAGATATGAGGCCCTTGAAGCGTCCTGTCTTCCCCTCCGATAGCCTGGTGCCCAACTCGAAGCTGCTCTGTGAAGCTCCTCCGCCGCTTCGCCGACCGTTCGAGGACCTCGGATGACGGGCGAGGTTGGTGATGGTGAGTTGACGAGGGTATCGAGGTCGATCTGTACGAGAAGTGAGAATGCGAACAATGTCTTGGTGATGCGAGGTTGGGGAGAGCAAGCAAGTGCGGAACTTGGTCTTGCAGTCTACTTCCCAGCCGCCTTCTGTCTACCCAGCCACCAGCGACGCTCTGCCGCCCCGCCGAACCACGTCAGGCACAGATGCAGCTCGTGGTCGAATCGCACACTGCCGATCGAGAGTCGACTTGCTGTTAGTCGTTATGCGGAGAGAAACACCAAATGTCCAAAGGGGTCGTGGACGTCTGAATTCGGCGAGAATCATCCTGGTGGTGTTCGGCGCTTCTGGGAGTGATGTGCACTCTCCTGTTGTTTTCGTTGCCCCGGCAGCCCGCGCCCGGCCGTCCCGCTGACGCACCGCCATGCATCTTTCATCCTTCAGCTGCCTCGTCAGCTTGCAACGCAAATTCACCTCTTCATACCTTACTGACTATTATATGCCATTGTGCATATAAGTTTAGATGGCCAATCCCACAACTGGCTTGCATCACTCTGGCAGGATGATAATATAGATTATGGTGAGCTCGTCAACGGCTGCAACCGCCACTCAACGCACTGGACACGGTGCTGACATGATATTTATGCTTCGTCAGATTTAGTATCGCATGTTCGTTTATTCTTATATCTAATTGAAAGACGCTTTTCTAGCTCACCGATGCTTCTTGTATGTGAGAAGCCTTATACTAGCACTGCTTCAACCACACTTCTGGTGGTTGTTGGTATCGAATGTACCTTGACCAACCTCAGTCCTTCCTCGGCCAGAAGCTCCTCCCAATCTACCACGCTTCTCTCCTTTGCTCCCAGCTCGACCATCATGCAGATGTCAATGGCTGATATCTGCGGTGAACAATCAGTCTCTGGCAGAACCAGCTCGCTGAGGAACAGAGTGCTGTAGCCAGGCTTCATGGCGGCAGCAAGCTGCTTCAGGATTCGCTTTGCATCCACTTCCGGCCAGTCATGCAAGATTGAGCCCATGAAGTACATCTTGGCGTTCTTGACTGGTTGCTCCGTGAAAGCATCGTGCGCTTGGTAAGTGATTTTCTCGTCGACAGCTTTCTGATCATTTGCCAAGGCGATGGTGGCAGGCAGATCTTGCACAACGAGTTCGCCCTCGACGTCCGGGTAACGCCTGCGGAATTCTCGTACGTCTTGCCCGAGACTACCACCAACATCCACCAACAAAGCAGAGCTGCCGTCCCAAGCGCTGACCATGTCATCGACATTGCGCACGTCGAGCCAGCTTCGAGTACCGTGGACGCCCAGCTCCATAAGCACGCCAAATTCATCGCTTGCCCGCTTATGCTCGGGCAATTGCAGCCAGTCAAAAAAGCTCTCACCAGGCTTGCCTAGTGCTTTTTGGAAAACGGTGTCCCTAGCATCGCGAGGACATATGTATTCTCGCTGCTGCAGCCACGATGGCGCCTGGGCGAAGATTGGCATGTATCTGTTGGCGGCCTCGCGGAAGCCGACACAGTTCTTCGGATCTGAAAGGATAACACTGAGTTCGGTGGGCCCGAAACGATCTCCATCAAAGTCTGCAAGAACTTGATGCGCTGCGAGGTGGCGAGCGATTCGTCTCACGAGCTCAGACTCGGCTTTCAAAGGCTTTGCAAGATCTTCCACGGTCTTTGGTGGCGCGTCTTTGGAACCCAGTGAGGCAAAGAGGCGCATGTTGTCCGCGATTATGAGGCAACATATCAATGTGGGCTATCTACTTGTTGGCGGAAATCGACTAGGAAAGCCGAAGGCGAAGGACAAGGGTTGCACTTACCTCGCTGAAAGTGATACGCTTGATACTGTCGAATGGGTCCTCAAGACGACGAACAAGCTTCTGAGCTTCGGCAAGTACAGTAGTTCTAGCATTATCATCGCCGTCAAACGACTTTGCGTTGATGTGCGAGAGCTGCTGTGCAAATAGGCTGGCGTTGAGTGCAATAGACATGTTGGAAACCACGGCAGAGCTACTATTGGAGCAGAGAAACAGAAATGACACACCGAGGACTGGCCGACAGCAACACAGAGCTTTACAGCGGTGACCGGTCTGAATGACCGCCATGACTTGTGTAGCGTAGTGATGTTCTTGGTACCGGGCTGAGCTGGCGCCCGGGTCTGTCCATGAAAGCCTAGTCAATCCGGCGACAAGCAGGACCCGCCCGACTCCCAATGAATCCTGTGTCTCGTTCTTCCTGCCTGTCGAAAAGCGATCCTGCCGATCAAGGCGGACGCATTACTGTTCTGCACTAACTCATGCACGTTGATGGCAGGATTGTGTCATACAGGGCCTTAAATGCAATACTCGCTGCTTATCGGTGGTACAAATAGTCTGAGACCCTCAACCGCCAAAGCTGCTGGAAAAGAATCACAGGATACTTACAGGGACACTTGCAGATCATCACGGGAAGTGGACACTCTCTGCAGGAGGTGTGACCTTGAGGATGGTTTTAAGGATGCAGGTGGTGGAGTCGTTGTGTAAGAAGTAGCTGAATACGGGATCGAGCCATACTCGATGTCTGCTGGACCACGAGAGGTGCGTGGTCTGCCAAGCCCTTCCCTGGACTCCCTAAGCAGTGATCGCAATCAGGTGGGTTTAGCGACAAGGTACAGTTGATCCCCACTTGGCCCGTATCAACTACAGCGAATCTCCAGCGGCTGACGAAAGCATGCACTCGCCCGTCTTGGCGCTGTCTCCACCTCATCCTCAAGCTGAAGGAACACCACTGCTTCATGCTCAACATCGCGAATTGAAGCGCGTCTGTGACCACAGCAGCCATCAACGCACTTTTATAGGATCGCTGACTAGCAGTTCTGCCCGCGGATCAGGGAGCAACATCTCCGATTCACGTCTCAGCCAATCAAAGTCTACGAAAAGAAGCTCCCTCCGACAGGTGCTCTGCAAGCTTCCACTCCCCACCATCAACCCCGAGATCAGGCGAAACCGACTTTTCATGCGGGTGACACCGCTGCTTTCTGGTGCATTTCAAGAAGACAGCGAGAGTTTCGAGCCTCCGAGTACCGGAATTGCATCTCCCGTTCTGCCGCCAAATTCAGGTTTGTTTGTGCCAGCTCTGAACGTTTCAAGCCGCTGGTCCTGGTCACCTGTTGAATGTGGTGAGCGCGTGCTTTTCGGGCATTCTCATACATTTCGAGGCGTGCGGGAACTGCATCTTTGCCCGTGTCCCTACCCAGGAAGATGCCGATCGATACGGCATCTTCGATGGCTTGTGCACCACCTTGACCCAGATCTACCAAAGTCAGCTCCATGGCTCTGAAGGAACGAACAACGCAAGTACTTACGAGGCAGAAATGGATGAGCCGCGTCTCCAAGTAAAGCTAACCTGCCACGTGTCCACTTCGGTAATGGATCCATGTCCATTAAGGGATACAGCCGAATCTGACTGGGATCAGCATGGCTCAAGATTGTTTGGACTTCGCCACAAAAGTCTCGATAAATGGAACTGAGAGTATCTTTGCTGCCTGATTGGTTCCAGTCTCCATCTAGGTGCGTTGAAGATAGCTTTGCCGGATGAATGGCCACAAAATTCAAGGTTTTGTTGCCATCGCATGGATAGCAGACTAGCTTGATGTCTTCTCCTGCCCAGACTGACAGAGTGTCTGGAGCTTCACAGACCGCCCTAGTGACTGGGTCTTGCAGAAGTATGTCTCGTGGGATGAGGAAACGGAAGCAGTTGTAGCCAGCTGAGAATGGCGCGAAGGCTATGCCATGGTTGCCCATAAGCGACAAGCGGGTGATCGAATGAAGTCCATCGGCACCCAGGATAATGTCTCCTTCGACGTCTGTGCCGTTTTCGAGGCTCACTATGGCGTTTTGGCTACTCCCATCCACCGAGATCACTCGTGCTGAGGTCACGATCTTCACAGGTGGTCCACTGCGATCGACATGCTCAGCAAGTGCTTTCAACCCACTGTGGAGCCTTTGTCGATGGATCATTTGCCATGGCGAAGGATACTCGTCCTTGGAGAACACGTCATTGACCTCCACCTGGCCATCCGAAGAAAATTGCCTCCAGCCAAGGCACATATTGGCTCCATGTTCTTCCGGGACGAAACCAAGATCGCGGAGCAGACCGTTGATGTTTGGGGGCAGAAAAATCGCTGCACCGGTCTCCTGATTCAGCTGGGACTGTTCAAAAATCTAGATTTCGCCGGTCAGTCGAATCCCTGCTGATGCCTCGGCGTGATCTACCTTGACGTTATGGCCTTGTCCACGCAAGGCTATAGCAGCACAAAGACCACCAATGCCGGAGCCGACGATCAAAATGTCCATATCGTTCGATATGCGTGCAAGGCGTCAGGTTGATTGCCTGGAAACAGGTGTGGTGGGCTTTCCCGAGACACCTGCAGAAATTATAGGTGTTGTGGTCTCCACGGAGATGTCTTTGCTAATGATAAGCTTTCAGTGTCTCTCGATCATGAACAACTGCCGTCGAGTAATCGCCGATTCTGTTATCCCTGTGGGCAACATCTTGGCAGTGCTGTCGCTTCTTCCGCGGCACCTCACTAATGTGGCTAATATCTTTCGACGTCCACAGATAAGGCACGGTTAAAGAGACGCGCAAGGTTTCCTATGAAGTCATGCCCGAAGAAGGTTCGTTGCTTGGCTTCACCACTCGCCGGCTAGCACTGTGATCGGCACACACTATCACACTAAGCTTTCATTAGCGCGGCCGCCCATAGGCATAGCCGCTCCCACACTGACAACCTTCACTACCAATGGAATGCAGATGGCTGTGGGCAGAGACTTTCGGCGTTTCCTGTTTCATAGTAGACGGGATTGCGTTTGGTCTTGCGTGATCCCTGCGGCTATACTTTTCTGTGGTTACTGAATTGACGTGTATTGCAAACCGCATTGGCACTCTCGATCAACTAGCCCTGTCAATGCCGGCATCGTAAGGTCATGTTCAAGGTGTCTTTTCCCAAGCATTATGGGGCTTGGCTCGAGGACGCGGCTGATCTCATTATTCCGAACATGTGTTTACCGGCGGATTTGTTTTGCACGCTTGTCTTCCCGAGCCTGCACCTTGACACGGATGTCCAGACGACTTCGATTAGTGCCTCTTTCAATTACAAGCGTGGACCGAAGACAGCGATAATCAACGGGAGGATTTCTCTCGGAGACACCACCAGATAGTGACCGATCTCACAGTTCGAGCTACATCTTCGAGTATTTTACGCAAGCCGCTGAGCCGTGCTTGCAGAAAGAAGAAAACCAGATGTCCTCGCTCATGATTGAAACAATCTTTGCCCAATTCGAGTCTCTTCGCTGCAAGGTTGTTTGAGTCAAAATGGCTTCAGAACGATCGATCCATCGGGGTCGCTGTCTGGTCTTCCACGATCTATCAGCGAACCCTGTACCTCAGCTGAAAACCCTATTCAAGGCATCAAGAACGGACTCAACGGCGAGGAATATTCTGGAAGCTGCCGAAAGGGCAATTCGCAAAGAGAATGCTTGCCTCAATCGCCACGACAAGAATAGAGTCCCATCATTCAGAACACTCCGCGACCTTGTGCAATCTGTGGACGGTCTACCATTCACCAATGTTGTCACCAGCGCGGTCATGACTGTCACCGCGCAGCTTGGCTGTCTGGGAATGTGAGTTGACGGCGCCTAAATGCTTGGACGGCAAGCCGGATTGCTCACCACTTCTTATAGACTGGCCGAACGAGAACCGTCTCTGCTATCGAGTGATCAGTCAGAGATCAGCTATGTCGGGTTGTGCAAAGGTATCATCGTCGCTGCGACTGCTGCCGCAGTCAGCTCTCACACAGACATTGTGAAAGTTGCAGAGGTCATCGTCCGCGTCGCGTTCCGCTTCGGCCTCGAAGCGGACCGACGTGCTCGAAGTCTCGATCAAGAGCAAGGCTCATGGGCGGTTGCCTTGCCAGGTATATCCTTGGATGAGGTCGAAAACCTTCTTCGCGATTTCAATAATTCGTCTGTAAGTATCGAAATACTGAGCGTCTTCAACCTCTTCGCTCCTTCTCCTTGTATGTAGATCGGAGTGTTGCTCAAGGCTGTTCCAACCCTCCTCACTTGAGTGTTTATAATGGTCTTGTGCGCGTCAATTTCACCTCAGACTGCAAAATTCCTTTTCATCCAAGGCTTCATTGCGTTATCTGGTCAATTTCTGACCCTTCATGAAGGTCTCCCCCCACCGCTCAGCGTATGTCAGTGCCGAGCTACCAACATCAATCACAGTCAGCGCGCCACCAGCCGTCCTAGAATCTTTTATTTCTACACTCCTTCGACCCCGAGGCATTACATACAAGACGCTGAATATCACCGCCCCTTTCCATGCCAGTCACCTCAATTGCCCGGACTTGACTTTTATGCTTGACTTTCCAGAGCTGAGTGCAATGCCTCTGAAACCAGATTGCGCTTTAGCATCGGCTCAGCCGGATGCGAAGGCGGAGCGAGCGACCCTTGCGTCGGCGTTGCGTGACCTCATCGCGGGTGTCTTTGATCGACGAATGGTTTTGGCACCCATTGTGTTTGATCAAGACATATCTGACCGGACGGTTTTGTGCCGTGTCACATCGGTCGGACCCTGCACGTCGGCAGACACAGTCAGGAAAATACTGGGCCTCAGCCCTGATATTCAGTACGATGTTGCTGGGGCCGACTGCTTCAAGAGCCCACCGTCTTCCAACCGCAAGGATGAGGTGGCCATTGTCGGTATGGCCGGCCATTTCCCGGATGCAGACTCACTGGATGAGTATTGGCAAATCATTGTATCAGGTCGCGATGTGCACAAGCCGGTACGTGTTTCCAACCCGAGACCTATGTTCAGAGATTGCGCTGCAAACATGCAATGCATCACCTCAGTCACTACCTGACGAAAAGCCTGTATCATCGAAGTTCGATGCTACTTCGGCCAGCATTGCAGCATTGACATTGAAGTCGACATTAGCTCGATGCTGTTCCTGTGCAAGCCCCAGCTCGTTGCGAACTAAAGCCTACTGCATGAATCTGAAGCACTCCTTTTGCATTGTCGGTCCAGCCTGTTTCTGACTTGGACAGATCTCACACCGCATTGAGGGCCCAGAAATTCGCAATTATGGCAACGCCGGCAAAAGTGCTGCCATGACGTCTTCTGGCTGCTTTATGAAGAACCCAGCCCTGTTTGATAATGTTTTCTTCAACCTATCACCACGCGAAGCCAAGCAAATCGACCCTCAGCAGCGCATTCTGCTCATGATCACTCAAGAAGCTTTGCAGATGAGTGGCTACTCGAATGCCGGAAACAAGCGGATCGGGACATTCTTTGGCCAGGCAACTGATGACTGGCGAGAATCACATATACGACAAGATATCGATATATTCTACGTTGGAGCTGGCATGCGGGCCTTTGCACCTGGCAGGCTCAACTACCACTACAAATGGGAGGGACCGTCCTATAACATTGACACAGCTTGCTCGGCGAGTTTAGCGGCACTCGAGCTTGCTTGTAAAGCAATTCAGTCCGGAGACTGTGACTTGGCTGTTGTCGGTGGCGGTAATTTGTGCTCTGCCGTACCAATGTTCGAAGGACTTGCCAGAGGCAGGTTCACTTCAAAGACTGGATCTTGCAAGACCTTCTGTTCTACTGCTGACGGCTACTGTCGCGGCGAGGCTGTTGGCGTGGTGGTCATTCAACGAGTCGAGGATGCACTCCGCGAGAACTCCAACATACATGGCACCATTGCAAGCATCGCAACAAATCACTCGGCGTATGCTTCATCAATTACCCATCCACATGTCGGGGCTCAAGAGGCCTTGATGGTCAAAACACTTGATCTTGCTGGCATAGCGCCCTCGGATGTTGACTACGTTGAATTCCATGGGACCGGTACTCAGGCTGGTGACAGGGCCGAAGCAGAGTCTGTCTCACGCGTCTTCGACCAGCAGGGAACGAGATCAAACCCGCTGTACATCGGAGCAGTTAAGGCGAGTATCGGTCACTGCGAAGCTGCTGCCGGCATTGTATCCTTGATCAAAGTCTTACTCATGCTTCGTCACAACACAATACCACCGCACCCTGGCATCAAAAGCTGTATCAATCCTACCATCACAGATGTCATGAGCGCAGACCTGTATATACCCGACGCGGCGATTCCGTTCGGCGCTGGTGGTGGTGTGCGGAATATTCTGATCAACAATTTCAATGCTGCGGGAGGCAACACGTCAACTATCATCAGAAGTCCGTATGAATTACCTGAGCCCGCAGTACGTGACATGCGCAATCACTTTCCCGTCACAGTGTCGGGGCACACCACAAATTCATTGCAGAGCAATGTTCGCAAGCTTCAAGAGTACTTGGCTCTCAATGACAAGACTGACCTTTCGCACCTCAGCTATTCGACCACAGCGAGGCGGACGTACAATAGTCATCGCATAGCTGTTGTGGCACAGACACAAACTGAGCTGATGCAGACTTTGGAGCAAAGTCTCTCTCGTGACTATGCCGACAAAAAGGGATCACATCCTCAAGTCGCTTTCGTATTCGCCGGCCAAGGCACTCAGAAGCACGGAATCGCAGCCCAGCTATATGCGACGTCGCCATTTCTCCGATCCACATTGCAGCATTTCGAATCGATATGTACGAACCTTGGCCTACCTACCTTTATCGAGTTTCTTACGGGCAGTGTCGATCAGCAATGGTCTGCAACGCAACTGCAGTTGGCAACGACTGCCATTGAACTTGCACTAGCACATCTCTGGCAAAGCTGGGGTATTCAGCCATCATTCGTCATTGGCCACAGCATTGGGGAATATGCCGCGCTCTGTGTTGCTGGTGTACTGTCCGAGATGGATGTCTTCAGCCTTGTGGGCCGACGTGCACAGCTTATGGAAGAGTTATGCCAGGCAGACAGCAATTCGATGCTCTCAGTACAAGCATCGGCAGAGGACCTGGAGAGAATCCTATCAAAGGCAGAATATCCTGGATGCGAAATTTCATGTTTCAACTCGGCCCGCTCCGTCACGGTAGGAGGACCTAAACAGATGTTGCAAAGTCTGAAAGAAGACCTCTCTGCTCGCCAAATAAAGTCCACGGTTCTCAACGTCAAATACGCATTTCATTCTACCAACGTCGACCCTATCTTGGAGCGATACCAAGAATTCGCGGACAAGATCTCTTTCAGGGCGCCACAAATACCAGTTCTTTCCACACTACTAGGCCACGAAGTTCAGGATGCAGGCGTGATCAACTCACACTACCTTGTCGATCAGACCAGAAGACCAGTCAAGTTCCATGGTGCGCTCGAATCACAGCCGATACGGGGTCAGAAGACCCTCTGGATCGAGTTTGGGCCTGGTGATCCAGCCTGCTTGTCATTCGTGAGGTCAGCAGCGAGCAACCCAGAGATGCTGCCTAGTCTGAGCACTCGTGAGTCTACATGGGAGACTATCTCGAAGAACGTGGCCAAGTGTTATGAACAGGGTCTGAATATCGACTGGCATGCGTATCACAAAGACCACGAGGCAAGTCTACGATTGATCGACCTGCCGACCTACGCGTTTGACTTGCAAGAATTCTGGATCCCACTCGAAACTGGTATTGACTCCGACCCGGTCAAAGAAGCACCGCAGGTCAAATTGGACCCTTTGTTGCATTTACTTGCCCGCCAGACATCCGATGCGATGCAACAGACCCTGGAGTTTCGATCACACCTCAACGATGAGTACCTGTACGAGACCATATCTGGGCACTCTGTAATGGATGTGTCGTTGTGTCCTAGCTCCGTATATTGCGTCATGGCCTTGCGTGCTGCTTTCCGATTGCGTGAGCGGACAAGTAGTTCCACTTCCGACATATCGTGGGTCTTGACCGACATGGACATTCATCATCCGCTTGTCGTACAGCAAGACGAGAGGCGCATGATAGGAGTAACCGCTTCCAATGTGGGTAGCAATGACTCCGTCTCTGTTGCGTTCACTACGAATGGTGGAAACCGGGAAGTTCGACATGCGCAGTGCACACTTCGCTCGGACTCTCTGGAGGCTTGGAAATTAGAATGGTCGAAGGTCGAATTCCTGGTCCAGAGCAGAATCAACTCGATCTGATTCACTCATGCGGTTGACCAGACCCGTCATCTACAAGCTCTTTTCGCACATCGTGGCGTACTCCAAGCCGTTCCAGGGCATACAAAATATCTGCCTGGACACGGCAGCACATGAAGCCGTGGCTGAGGTCCAGTTCGAAGAAGCTATCACGAATGTGCAGGATTTTGACGTTCATTTGATGGACTCGCTCATGCATTTTGCCGGATTCATCGTGAACAATGGTATCAACGAAGATGATCACGCGTTCGTATCGGATGGGTGGGACTCGTTGAGGGTGCCCGTGGGTCTTGATCCAACCCAAAGGTATAAGTTCTACATCAGGCTCTCAGCAGATCCAGCAGACAAGACTTACAGTGGCAATCTTTACGTGCTCTTAAATGAGAGCATGGTTACATCCTGCGCTGGTGTTCGCTTCCGCAAAATGAAGAAAGATTCGCTGCGACGAGCGCTTCTACGGGGATCTCAACCCTCAGGAAGCAAGACCGAAAGTGCATCCCACTTGCATAAGGAAGAGCGCAGCGAGAAGTTGAGCGGTCGGTCACCCGGTGCAGAGTCTTTCCAGAAGTCGAATGATGACACTGAGTCGCGCTTGATACATTTGATTGCACAAGAAGCTGGAGCGTTCGACGACAACATCACCCTCAACACGGGGCTCTCTGAGCTCGGATTAGACTCGATCCTGATGTCTGCCGTCCTCGATAAGATCCACGACATTTTCGGCGTTGAGGTTGCTAGTGGCAAAGCACATGCCGCACAAACTGTTGGCGACTTCAAGAAGCTGGTGTCTCGCGACGAAGTGAGCAGCTCCTCGTCGTCAGAAATCTCTCCTCACTCATCTCAGTCTCCTAAACTTTCTTCGGTCACAACGTCGTCGAGCCCAGAACTGACCCATACAGACAGCCAGGATCTTCTCTCGGTAATCCTGTCCATTATCTCCGAGAGCACCGGTGTGTCTGAGGAGCAAGTTCGCCAAGTTGATGATCTCGCCAAACTCGGGGTCGATTCGATGCTGAGCATGGACATCCTTGATATGATACAAGAACGTGCAGCCATCGAGCTTCCGTCTTCATTTCTGCAGCAGAACCCTTCGATCGCAGCTATCAGTCGAGCTCTCAGCAACGGCAGTCCCGGATCATCGCCAACCATGGCAGGATCTGCAAGGACGACGACAGGAACAAATACACCAATGACGAGCCTGGCAACTACGCCCATGAGGATGCAAACTCCGGTGAAGAGTCGATGTGAGTGTTCCCCAGATACCCCGGAGATCAGGCCTCATGTCCCTTCCAGAGCTATCAATCCCGAGACATCAGTCGCGCCCACCGTCAAAGTTGCATCGGCTCAGCGGCCGGCCCGCCTCATAGCTCGACTACGCCTGGTCCAAGGTGATCCCAGCTCTTCATCTCCACCAGTCTTCGTCTTCCCGCCAGGCGACGGGACCTGCAACGTCTACAACCGGTTCCCAGGTCACCCAGAGAACGCACCCGTCTTCTGCCCCGAATCTCCATTCACGAACGACCCCGACAGCCCCTTGCATTCCTTCGCCAACGTCGCCGAAGCCTACAAGTCCGCCGTCCAGTCCAAGCACCCCGGCGGACCATATCTCCTAGCCGGCTACTCGATCGGTGGCGCCTACGCCTACGAAGTCGCCCGCCTCCTCCTCCTCTCCGAAGGTGCAACAGTCCGGCGCCTAGTCATCATCGACACACCGGCACCGAGCATGCCTCTCGACAACGGCCGCTGGTTCGGACTCGACGCGTTCCGCATGGCCGGGTTCGTAGACTACCTCAAGCGATACCTGCCTGCGATGTCGGAGGCTTTCTTCCAGCATACCGCCGCCGCGACGAGGGAGTTCAATCGATATGAGCCCGGGCCTTTTGGCGAGAGGAGGCCGGAGAAGGTGACGATTATTTGGGCTATGCACGGGAAGCAGCAGGAGTTGCCGGAGCGGTGTTTGCGGGAGCAGAGGTTGTTGGAGGCTGTGAGGGAGGGGGAGAGGGAGGGCGTGATTGGGAAGAGAGCCGAGACGGCGGAGAAGGGGTGGTTGACTGCCAAGCATACGGATTTCGGGTCCAGGGGTTGGGATGAGTGGGTTGGAGAGGATGTGGAGTATAGGGTCGTTGACGGAACGCACTTTTCGATCGTGGTCGAGCCAGAGATACCACCGAAGACGGCTTGATCGTATCCGAGGTGTATCATATCCGTGGAGCTAGCGACAGTCAACCATAACGTGAGCCAACGAGTCACACTTCAATGAGGTCAAATCCACCGGGCCCACTGTGCGAGGATAGCGGATCTGGTGGATCAGGGGCAATCGTCAGTTGGGCCGGAAATCTGGGACAGTCAAAGGAATTTGTCCGGACAGCAAAACTTGAGCGATAATGGCAGACAATCAGACACGATTGGAATATAACATTAAAACGGATACATGGATAGAAAGTCATCTCCCATCCGTTCATCATCCGCAAACGCTGAAACAGGTTCTTTGCAGAGCATGAGAGAAGACATCCGCGCGGAATGGGTCGAGCTTGCGAAACGATTTTCACCAAATACAGGTGCAGCTCCGCGATCGTCACATTCATTTGTCAGTCACGCAAGAGCATTTGAGCTCGCATGTCGAGTCTACGGAAGGTTGAGATAAGCGGTAACGTTAAGCAATGTTCAAATACATCAAAATGGCTATCTCAAAGACTGTGTGGCGACTTGCATCGGCCTCCTTTGCTTCGAGCTTGGAGCCTGTCCAGGCCATACACAAGAGAATCTTTGTAAAGACTACAGCCCAGACTTTTCGCCTGCGATCAGGCGCAGTTGAACCCGCAGTCGAATTCGCGCTTGCCCTTGTCATACTTCCCAACCTTGCAGTGCTGAGACGCACTATCCCACCGTTGGTTCTCTTACACAAAGCTCATTGGCGCATCATCGTTGGCTCCAACGTTGAACTCGACCACGTGCGGCAGACCAGACGGGATCTTGATCGTGCCCTTACTCAAGTCAGTGCGGCCCTCGGTCCAGCCGCGAACTTCACCGTGGTGATCCTTGATCTCGACCTCAAAATCACGCCTGCCGTTATGGAGCTTGTATTGCTTGACATGGAATCCGCACCAGCCAGGGAAGTAGTTCTTGCCCGCCGGTACCTCGGGCAGGTTCTTGTTTCCGTCGGCACCCATGGCACCGATGGATGGGAAACCGCAGTACCAACCCTTGGTGCGCTTCTCTCTGGAAGACTTGTTGTCGGACTGATCCCAGGCACACACGAAGGGCCCATCGTTGCACTTGCTGGGCATCAAGCTCGTCTTCGAGCAGGATCTAGCATCCTCGCTGTACCCGGCAAGCTCACTAGCCTTGATCTCCTGCCAGTTTGCAATTTGCTCAAACTGGAAGACGGGGTCCGTAAGACCCTGCCCCTCGGTTCCGTCACGCTTCGTGAAGGTGAGCGAGAATTTGCCGACGCGATCGTCGGTGAAGTATTGGCGGCCGCCGACATAGCAGACATTCCAGTCGTTGTAGTCCTTCTTCACGCCGTCCTTGTCGCACGTGATTGAAAGTCTGCAGTTGCCGCCGTCTTTGGTGGTGAAGAAGAACTGGCAGAAGCCGTCGCCTTTGTTGTTGTTGATGTCCCAGGCGTAGTAATCTTTGTCAAAGCCGCTTTGGGTCGTTCTCCAGACGTTTGGTTGTTGGAGAGCTTCGGCAAAGAGCTTCGCGATGCTGCCGAGCCGACGCGGGGCGATTGCAAAAGATGTAGCTGGAGCTGCAATCGAGGCGGCCAGCGCAACGGTTTGAAGAACGCTCGAGAGCTTCGTTGTAAATTCGTGGATAGAAGATCAGAAAAGAGGTCTCAAAATGCTTATGTACAGAAGAGAAATGTCAGTTGACGTGAGAGTGCCGTCGGGCAGAACGAACAGAAGTGGTTGGAGGCAACTCTGATTGTTTTGAAAGGAAGGGAATGATCTGGAACTGGAGAGCTCGAGAAGCACCGTCAGGGTTTTGCTACTTATGCATTTCGAGCATCTCCACGAGTGCCAGGGTTTCCTCCTAGCGTTGAACACAATTACCTGCTTGTGCATCTTAGTCGTGGCAGAGCTTTGGAATTTGAGCATCGCCTCCACGAACAAGACACGGTATGTAGGCAAAGCCATATGCCAAGATACCGTACATCCAGTGCTCTGACGTTTTCACTGCGACCAGAGTTGGGGATAATTGCGGCTTACAGCTTGGCCGAGCAGAGAGTCATAGGCGCCAACCTCCAGGTCGTCAAGGTTTCCCGATTCGGCGATGACGGAAGTGAGGGTACGCACAGCACGGTGTGAAGGTTTGATTCGGTCTGATGATCTATTTGCATGATTCCACAAGAACGGGCATCTGCCAAGTAGACGCCCAGATGTTAGGCCGTTGAAAGAGAAAGCTGAGCGCGTTCCTGGAATTGGACCTTGTGTCATCATGTGGCTGACACGTCTGATGTAAGCAAATTGTACTCGCAAGAGCCGCTGCTAGATCTCGGCGTGAGATAGGGTGGCATGAGCCGCAGAAGTCTTGTTCACAGGTATGGTATGAGTATAAGATGCGTAGCATCTGCCCAGGCCGGGAAAAGGTCTTCACAGCCTCAAACTCAATTTCTGAAACACCTCGGCTTGGCAAGACCAGCTCTTCTTTCGTATTCTCGTCTTACTTTGAGCAATACTATGAACTAGTAAGCTCATCTAAAATACAGTTATATATTGTCGTCTTGGAGTATCAAGCGTTGTTACGACGAACTCAACGGCAGATTTGGACCGTCGCGACAGCTTCAGCTTGGCATATAAGCACACTGGCTGTGTGATACGGACAGCTACAATGCTAATTCTGAATTGCGGACTGCAATATCCTGTCACCGTGAGATCAACCAGTGAGCCTGCGTATAGCAGCTGTCATGGCAAGTCTTTGCCATCGCACGGGCCACTGACTCCATACTTGTTCTCCCAGCCTTTCACATTGATCGCCCTGAACCTGCCATTATCATCCGGTCTCGAATTCTTGACAACCTCCAAGATTTTGCGAGCACCCTCGTCAGGACTCAAATCATTCTTGGCATCCACACCTTTGCTCGCAGTCGTCTTGTTCTTGCCTGGTGCCAGAGCCTGCATGCAGAAGCCTTCCTCCTCAAGACTTTGTGCCCACAGCAAAGCCAGTATGTGGTTCGCCGCCTTACTGGCCTTGTAGGCGGGAGGGGGCACCTATTTGTTCCGAGGCTCGCGTGCCATGGGTGCGATGCCCAGGCCCGAGCCGATGCTGAGGATCTTCTTCTCACAGCCTTGACGAAGCAGCGGCATTAACGCCTTGCTGACTTCGTGGACGCCAAACACGTTGGTGGTTAAGCACGTCAAGAGATGATATGAAGACGTTTCGTCAATCTTGGTGTGAGTTTCGGGCTCTGCCAGTCTAGCATTGTTGATGAGCACACCTAGGCCACTATCGCCCAGGATGAATGAGATTTGTTGGACTGCTCTGGCGATGCTCGCTGGGTCAGTCACGTCCATAGACACATAGTGAACTTGACCCGCTGCGCTTGAGATGATCTCGCCGAAATCCTTGCTGGGAGTCGGAGAACGAGAAGTGGTTATAACATAGCTGATGGCCGATGAGGGTTGGCATGCAGGCTCACGTACCATCTCGAGGCTCAGCCCACGTCCCGCGCCGGTGATTAGGTAGGAAGACACACTCGAAGCTCGATATGAATGCAGTGAAACAAGACACGATACCAGTGAGCATAAGGAAACGAATACCAACAAAGCCTGGCTATATGTGCATTTCCCACATCATGGCGAGTCGTTCTACGGACCTACATCCAGGCAAGCGTAACGCCGCATGAAGGTGTAAGAGAGCTAGTGGCAGAGGCGATGATAGGTTCAGTGACATAGTTTCGGCCAGGCTGGCATGGACGAATGGACAATGGCCAACGGGTGGATATGGACCTTGTGACGGATCGTGGCGGACTTGCAAATTGCCAAATCAAGCGCATACGTAACCGCCGTCGTGCTGACCTGAGCTTATGCGAGGCTGCCCGGGCTCTCTGGACAGTCACTACCACAGCTCCCAGCACACCATCAGAAAGCTGCAAACGCCGCTGAGTGTACGTCTACTCCGTTCAAACACTCTACAGCATAGTAAGATACGGGACCGCTTTTGTTAGATAGCGCCGCAAATAAACCATCTTCGAGACGCCATGGCTTCAAGTTCCATCGGATCCGACATCTTCGCCCTCCTATCCCTTCTCTTCATCTCTCTCTTCGTCCTCCTGACCCTCCGACGTTATCTTCCTCTCCGATCGACGCCAGCCTACCTTCTCGTCCCCGTCTTCTTCGCCCTCGCCCTTCCAATATCCCTGATCCTCCTTGTTCCGATCGATCTCGCCAGCAATGCGCGCGACCCAGATTCAGAAGATGCTTCGACTCCAGGCTCATCAACAAAATCAATATGGTTGCCAGACGGTGTCTTGCTGGCGGCGTGGAGAATCGCATACTGGCTGACATTCGCTTTGACGTGGTTGATTCTGCCGCTACTAGGCGAATACGTGGATTCTGGAGCGAGAACACCGAAAGAGAAGATGCTATACAGTTTGAGGTCGAACGCGAAGTATCAGCTCATAGTGCTCAGTTGTGGTACTGTTGGCCTGGTCTACGTCTTCCTCTCGAATGGTTTCAAGGGCACTAGTGTCAAGGGCTTGATCATGGCGCTCGCGTACTGTTGGGCGCTGATTCAGGCCATCTACCTCATGGGCCACGGGCTCGTCGCTATTCCCAAGCGGCTGTTCAAGTATGCTTCGATCAGCGGCCGCCTACGTCGCTTACAAGAACGCGCGCCGAAAGTTCACGAAAAGCTGGAGGATTCTGTCGGTGAGCTTCAAGAGCTGGAGTCGCAGGTAGACCAGCTACAGCAAAGGAAGTTGGGGGTCGCGAAGGAACATCAGGAATGGATCGAAGATCTCGGGGACAGGCATAGCGGCCGACTCACGTTGCCAGCAGTGGTTGGAACGATACCACCATCGCAGAGTGCACCCGCAGTACCAGCCGCAATTACGGATCGCTATCTAGCAGATCTAAGCCGTCGCTTGAATAGAGCACGCCACAAAAGATTGCGATTTATCGACACATGGTATCGTCTTGTCGAGGAAGCTGGCCAAACAGCGGCAATACTGGAATCGAGGACATCAAAACGTCTCGAATCTGGGAAGACTCGACAATTCGGAAGGAGGCGCATATCTCTTCACACACCTTTTACACGTCACATTTATCATATGTACATTGTACCAGGCTCATCGCTGTTGTTGGGTGCGGTTTTGTCAATCGCAAGCGCTTTTATCATATGGTCCGAATTGGTCAAGCACGCTCTACCTCAACTCTCCATCATCACATTCCTCGTGGTCAAGAAGCCGGACTTCGATGCATTGCCCGATCCTGACCAGGAATCATCCTCTAGCGCCGACGACGGCAACAAAATCCCGTTTGTTGGGCAGCTTGTCTCTTCGCTTCTGGTGACTTACATGTGCCTTGCTGCCCTTTCTGCTCTCGGAAGCGTGAAAGTATGGGGCAACCGGGCGCTAGTTACACGGAATACTTACCCCGAGTCCGCTACGTGGTACGCCGGACAGGTCGCCAAATTGAGCGTCCCTCTTACCTTCAACTTCATAACATTTCTTCCGTCTCCCGTTTATACTCCGACAGCGTTCTACCGCTTTCTTGGCAAACTTATCAACCTAACCCCTCTGGGCCGTGGGTTCGAGAACTGGTTCCCAATTTTCATCCTCCTGCCCGTGGGTGCGGCCTTGTTCAATCTCTACGGGCGCATCGGCCGATGGTTAAGCGGCACCTGGATCGACGCTTTCATCGGCGTTGGTGGCAACGATGATGAGGATGACGAGTCTAACCCGTCTGCTTCTTTCGGCACTGGTTCCTGGCGTGAAGGCCGTGCTCTCATCGAACGTGAACTTACAGCTCGCGCTGATACTGACCGAGTGCCGCTCACAGACTCTGCACGACCCAGCCTCGACACTCGCAGACAAGATCCAGGGCGTTACCGAGACGAGCCGACATTGACTCTCGGCAATGCTTTCGATGACGATGCAGACGAGTTGTCACAGCACATCGCTGATGGCAGCCTGCGCTCTGAAGCGGCGAACCAGTCGGCGGCTTGCCAGGAGCGATTTTCCAGAGAAAGGGAGCAGGGAAGTAGGTTGGCCGCTGCAACGCGAGCCGCGCAAGAAGAAGAAGGCGACGAAAACATCTTTGAGGGTTTCGCTCACAGGGTGAAGAACACTATCGACACGGTGGAAGCCCCCGAGTGGTTTCAGAAACGGCCAAAGTGGATGGGTGGCCAAGGAGACGGAGATGGAGATCAAGGCATTGGCAGGAGCTCCGGTAGAGGACAAAGCTTTGGACGAAGCAACAATGATAATGGTGGTTTGAGCGACTCTGAGAATGAGTTCACAAGAACATTGGGTAGAATTTTCGGTGGCAAAAAAGATGACGGTCGACCGAGATTATAGGCCGCAATTACGAAATTTTTTTATCAGCTTCATTGAAGTACAGGCTTTCTTTTGCGTCCGGTCTCCAGTGTAAGGTCATTGGTCGCCTAGTCTCTGGCAAGGCTGAGGCTGCTTGACGCTCCAACCCAAAACGGTTAGCGGCACTGAGCCTTGTCTCCAGCTTGCGCATCCCCGCATGCATGGATTCCACCTGCACTTACTCATACCACAATGAGTGTGCCATGCATCTGCTCAGTGTGCAGGAAGACGGTCGTTTGGGGCTGACCGACTTTGCCCATAGCCATCCACCCCCATATGCTGTGCTCTCTCACACTTGGGGTATCGACGACGAGGAAGTCACATTCAGAGACATCAAGAGGGGGAGGAAGAGCAAGTTTGAAAAGAAGGCGGGATACGTAAAGATCGACTTCTGTGCCAACCAAGTACGCAAGGATGGACTGCGTTACTTCTGGGTGGACACCTGCTGCATCGACAAGAAGAACTATACCGAGCTTCACGAGGCGATAAATTCCATGTTCAAGTGGTACAAGAATGCTACCAAATGCTATGTCTTCCTCTCGGATTTTCCAGAGCAGGCTTTGGAATTCAGTAGGTACTTTACGCGTGGATGGACATTACAAGAATTGCTCGCTCCGGCAAACGTGGAATTCTTTTCTGCCCACGGAGCACTTATTGGCGACAAAAAGGCCTTAGTGCATGACCTTCACCGCATCACGCTCATACCTTTGAAGGCGTTGCAAGGTCAGAGCTTGTCACTGTTTAGCATCGCGGAGCGGATGTCGTGGATCGAGAATCGGCAGACCAAGCGAGAAGAGGATATGGCATATGCATTGCTCGGCATACTAGATGTCTCGATGTACCTGAACTATGGCGAAGGAAGATCTCGCGCCTTCTGGCGACTCCGTCACGCAATAACAGAGAGCTACGAGTTTGTCAATCTCGCAGAGCTACTCCCGGCAACCCACATACAGGCACAGACCGTGGCACGGTCTGCCTTATCTGACTGCGACAACATCTCAGTACCTTTCGATATCTCTAATGCACCTACGTTGGATTCTTTCATATCTCGCCAGGAAGAGCTAGACCAGCTCTCACAGGCATTGCAGCCGGGTGAAAGCAGTGCTGCAGTACTGTACGGTCTCGGTGGCGTTGGCAAGACACAGCTATCACTAAAATTCGCGACGGACCATGAATCAGAATATGATGCTGTGTTCTGGATGAACGGTAGGGATGTTGGGACACTCTACCAGAGCTTCAGCACTGCTTTGCAGAGAGTTCTGAGGGCAAACAGACACCCAGAGAGCGACGAGCTAGTTCCCGAAGGCTTCGAAGCTGTCAAGGCACTGCTCAGATGGTTGGAGAAGCCGGGTAACAGCCACTGGCTCATGATCTTTGACAACGTCGACGATCCTCCGATACACGGAGAGACGTCTGGACTATTTGACTTCTTTTCGTTCCTACCGAAGCTGACCCAAGGCAATATCCTTGTAGTGACGAGATCCTATCAGTTACGATTGGGCGTCCAAATCGAATTGCGAAAGCTGCATGAACAATCAGAGTGTCTAGAATTGCTAAAGAGCTCCTCTGGGCGGTCTTCGATTGGTCATGGTAAGTCAATGAGCCTGACACCACGACGAAGCTAACGAGTGACGCAGAATATGGCATCACAGCCTTGATAGAGAGACTTGACGGCCTTCCTGTGGCTCTTACCGCCGCGGGAGCGTTCCTCCGTTGCAATAAAGTCACACCTGGGTACTACCTGGAGCTCTATGAGAATTCGTGGCTAAACCTCCAGTTGCATACGCCGGCGTTAAGGGAGTATGAGGGGAGAAGACTGGACAATACCTGGGAGATCTGCTTACAGCACATACTTGATGGAAGCTTCGAAGCCCGAAACCTTTTCGTTTTCCTGGCACTCCTCGATAACGGCTACATCTGGTACGAACTTTTGGCGGCAGGTAGGCCACGAGCTCCGGCCTGGTTCTTGTCAGTGACAGAGCAAAACCGCGTACAACTACTACGTGACGATGCTCTGCCGTCACGGGTTGGTCGAGAGGGTCGATGCAATTTCTGGGTTCGAAATGGTACGACTTCATATTTGTGTTCACGACTGGCTTGTTGCAGTTCATGTTCCAAAACTGAACGTCTCTGCGCTCTCAACGCTTGCTCGGCGATGCATCGCTCTCAGCATTCCCTTGCACATGGAGCCGGATTCAATCCTCATACGGCAGCAACTTCTACTTCACCTCAATCGATGGTCCGCATGGCAGCCGATGCAGACATGGCAGGAGCAAAGCCTCGACTTCGCCGAAGACATAGAACGATTTGCCAATCTCTATTTCGACCAAGGACTACTTGCACAAGCCCAGTCAGCTTTTGAACTTGCCTCTGAGATTTTGAAAAAGGTCCAAGGGCATGGGTCAGCCTATCCAATGACTACGTGGATGGATTTGAGCATTATCCTCCGCCTTGGGGGAGAGCTTAGCGAAGCAGAAGGTCATTTACTGACGCTCCTCGAAGCACAGGCACAAAGTCTAGGTTCTAAACACGAGTCGACGCTCGACACGGCAAGCCTGCTGGGTGCTGTCTATGTTGATCAGGGTAAACTTGTCGATGCAGAAGAGATACTTGACAAAACGTTACATCACCATCACAAGATCTATGGGCGGGAACACTTTCGGACCTGGCTTGTGCAATGCTCGCTGGGCAGACTATTCCACGAGCAAGGTAGACTTGAAGAGGCCGAGGCCTTACTACGAAAGGCCGTCATAGGCCTCAATCGATCTCTCGGACCCTACCATCTGCGAACTCCCGAAGCGGCAGCAACGCTGGGGATATTTTACATGCGTATCGGCGAGTGTCGTAAAGCAGACTTCATTCTCCCCAAAGCGGCACTTGGGCTTCTTCGGAGCGTTGGGCCAAACCACACCCTCACTGTTCGAGCTATGCATCAACTTGGCAGACTTCATTACCTACAGGGCAGAGCTGAGCAATCTTCCAAGACCCTTCAAGCGACATTTTTCAGAATGCTGAATGCCTTCAGGCTTGACCGATCGAAACCCCGGGATAATCTCACACAGGCAGCAAAGTTTGCTTGGGAGTTGAGCCAGTGGAGAGCCCAGTCAGATGTGGAAGCAGTAGAGAATGATCTGAGGACCGTGATAGCATGGAGAGGAGGTGTCAGCTAGGTTCAGGAGAAAACAATCCGAGCGAAGGCACTGCATTTTGGTATGGTTATGATGAACTCGGACACGTTTCCAAACCTGGTACAAGGCCCATGCTACCGCAGCCGGAATAATGATCCAACCAAGCTTCCCACTGACGCCCAGAACGCTTTTCTTGCAAATCAGATTTATAAACTCCCATATGCTCTTGCGGCCATTTGCGTTCGGAAACGGCACGTTCGAGATCGGTTTCCCCAGGAGGTCGCAAAGAGGTCCCCAACCGCTTCCAAGTTGATACTTCAAAAGGCGATCCAGCGGAGTGACCTTCCGGACCAAGGCATAGTGCTCTTCATAGTTTGACGGCGCTTTTGCCAACATTTCGTCCTTCGAGTCGCTTTCGAACCAGCCTCGCATCCAAAGCATCGTCATGTCTCTCATCGGACCAAGCCACCACGGATCCAGACTGCAGCGATTCGAGAATTAGCAACGAAATCGAGACCACTGTTGCAAAGAGAAAAATCAGGCGAATAGCTCCCACCTCGCAATCGCATGAGTCACGGGCCTCCAACACCCCTCTACCACCGATCCGTCGAAGCTCTCCAGCCACGCTCCAGGCTCCCGGTCCAACCAGAACCACCCCGGCCTCCGGCTACGCCCCCGACCAGATCCGTCGACGAAACAAATCAACGGCACATCGCCTCGTGCACCGAACCCGCCGACGAGCGCGTCAAAGTCTGCTCCGCCGTACCCGTTTTTTTTCTTTTCCTTTTGCCCAAAGAAACTTGGCGTTCAGCGCTTCCGAACCAAAGCGGGATGTTCGCTCGGTCGAGTGAGCATGACTGCGCCGTGATGGTATCTGAAGCCGAGAAAATGTCGAGGGCTTGCTGCATGCCTTGGGATAAACTCCAGCGTGAATGGCAACCGTTAAGATCTCTGGCGCCTGTTTAACTTCATGGTGCCTGTTCGCGTCGTTCCCAGGTTCGGAGACCTCCGTTTGGTCGGGTGCGCTTCCCGGTGGCTGGCTTCGATGTAGTGGCGCGGCTGGGAGTACCATGATTGCCGTTCACGGACTGAGGACATGACTTCTAAGGACTCCTCGAGCGGTCGGTATGTGTAAGTAGTGCAACGCAAATGCTTCCGATCGTTGAGGTCCAGTATATGCGCATGTGTGCAAGAATGCGAGTCGGCACAAGAACAATGAATTCTCATGTAAAGCTCAGCTTGGCCCCTCATGGTGACTACAATATTGACCACCATCTTGCGGGTACGCTAGCAAGCGTTACGCTTATGTAGACCAGCGATGCTTCAAGTCCTGTTAACCAAGACATTCTTATCGATTCATGATGTATATTCCCAGATGATGATGCGCCACCAATGCATTTGTTCTATGATTAAACCAAGGCATCGAAAGCCCTACTCAAAATAGAAGAGGGTGCGATAGCAGCCTGTGCATCAATCACTATCAATACATTCATCCTCTCCTGAGACTACCGCCAGGCTTCCCCTGTCTAGATCCATCCGCTCTACTGCCATCGCTGTCGTGTGTTTCCCCTGCACCGTGAAATGCAGCAATGCTTACCGGCCTCGGACGCAGGCTACGCACCGATCGCATAGAGGCATAGTCGCTGCGATCCGGGGCCGGTGGTCGGGAGGAGAAGCCGGCTCTGTGTCTCTTGGTGTCGTCTGCCCATGCCTGAAGCCAAGTCAGGTCATCACTCATTCCTTTCCGTGCGCCGGTAATATGCTTGCTTTCAAAAACTCCGGTCGCATGTTCGTGTTCGCGTTCGTTAAATTGTGTATCGTTCAATGGAGATAACCTCGGTAGTTCGAGCTCGTTATCATTCTGCTCGCTTCTTCGGTCTTCGCTAGTCCAAACTCCACGCTCTCTATTAGTCTCATCTTGTCTCAGGAAATCTCTGCTGCCAACATGGATGGTTGTTGGTCGGCGTTGGAACGTGCGGCGCCGTGGGGGTGATTTGGCCAGCGGTGAGGAAACGAAATTGCCAATAGAGGTAAAGACATTGGTCATCGTGGTTTCAGGACGTACTGTAAGGTCACTCTGGAGCGAGCCTGCGTCACTAACACCAGCGGAGCTTTGACCTCGTTCCGTCTCGTAAATCCAGGGATGTTCATGTTCATGTTCATGCTCAGTTCGCTAAACTTGCATGTTTGGATTGAAGTCCTGTATCCCAGTAAGACGATCTCTACTGCTCAGCAACACGCCACTCCGCCTCTTTTCTCGATTTGCATCGAGTCGTGCCGTCCTCGATTGCAGTTGCTCGGCGGTCATTGGACTTGGAAGTGGGTGGCTACTTGTATACTCCCGACTCTGCCGCTTTTCACGAAGGCTAGACGTCCTGCCAAGTTGATTGTCCCGCTCCGGACTTCGGTTGGCCCCGACCAGATGTCCCGAGACAGCACGGTAGCTGATAGGCGGCCGACTGTCTGTCAATTCTGTGCGAGCGCGCGACAACGGGCGGATGGTTCTATCGTGTTCGCCGCTCCCCTCATAAACGTGCTCACTTGCTTCGGAAGATTTGTTCCCATCAACTTGCGGGGCTTGAGTCGCCCGTCTAAGCCGGTTCATAATATGGCTCGCTTTGTTCAACACTGTGCCACCGCCGTTGTCTCGCATTGTTCGAGGATCCGAGTTGTGTCCATCATCTCTCCGCAATTCTTGGCTTCGTGAAACTGCCGTTGGGGTTGTAGTGTCGGAGTGTGGATCCGCGCTTGGGCTCCTCCTGGTGGGACTGCCCTCGGTCTGGCTCCGTTGGTGCGTTTGCCTGAGCCTAGATTCGTTTGCGGTCGTGCCAAATGCATCGTTTCTGCGGGCTTCTAGTCGCGACAAAACGCGTCGGGCAGCTTCTGACGTGGGCCGCAAGTCTGACGATTGAGCTGCAACTGATCCGGCGAGCTCGGGCTCAAGACTTTGAGCGCGAAGCGTGCGGTCCAAGTCGTTGTTGCGGGACACGCTCGGATCCCGGGAGGCTTCTCTTTGACGAGAGTTGAAAAGCGTGATTGTGTCACGTGAATCCCGATTGCGATTCCTTTGGGGGAAGTCCTGCTCAAGGTCTTCGGCGGAGGCGGTACGTGAGTTGGTCCGCGAGCTCTCTCTCGCCGTCCGATTATTCAGCACGATGCAGAGCTCGGCCAGACTGCGGCAGACGTTGTCGGCTCTGCGCTTCATTTGTCGGTCCCGAGTGGACGATGCGTCAGAAGTGGCGGAGGTCTGACGTGCCATGCCTATTGCGTCTGCAGCGACGAGTTCCAGCGCTTTGTAGGTGTCTCCATCGAGCAGCGTCTTACTCTTAGCCAGCGCTGAGTGGAGGACCGGGTGCAAAGGCTGAGGCTCGTCGAAGCCATTCGAAGTGATGGGAGAGATACTATGTCCGTGGCTCCTTTTGGGCGAAGAAGACATTGTCGTTGTGGTGTTTGTCGTCGCAGTGCGAGGTCGCTCTCCAATCGCAGTTCCAATGGCAGCAGAAGAAGATGGCGGCAGCCGCCCGGTAAATTCAAGCTTCTGTATCCGTGATTTCAGCTCATCAAGCTCGTCCCAGACAGTAGACTGGCCGCTCCCAGAAATCACCGAGCCAGATCTTCCGGACCGGCTCTGGGAACCTCTGTCAGCATCATCCACAGAGGGATGTTTTGAATTTAGTGGCGATGTGCCATAATACCCTGTCGTATCTCGAGACAACTGAGTCTTTCGACATGCTCTCGAGGCCAAGCCATGTCCAGTCTCAATCACAGATTGCCGTCGTACAGGCGCCGCATCCACCTCCGGCGATAGGTCTCGATGGAATTCAGCTCTGGTAGTCGTCAATGGAGCTCTCAATTCCGATACCCGCATTCGCTGCCGGTCGTCCAAGGTGAGCGGTGAATTGGAAAATTTGGGTATACCAGGCGATTTGATGTCCCCGGGCGTACTCAGTCGCCGTTCCGTGCCAGCCCTAATCCCAGCTCGACCAGATAATCTCGGTAAGCCCAGATCGCGAGTCGATCTCGCGCTCGATGGAGTCACCTCGGTTGTTCTGATCCGCGCTGGTGCGGGCTTCGGACGTCGAACGTCGTCAGGAGTTGCTGCCTCATTCTGTGCCATGTCCAAGAACATGTCTTCCGACGGCGGCTCGGCTGGAGTCGACCCTCTTTCTTGTTGTGATCTGTATCGCATCTCTTGTAATCTGCTCCCGCCCGTGCTCCTCCTGTGTAGTTGTGTGGTCGTCGGCTGCGGTATTGAAGAAGCCATGCCTGGTTTGATATCCTCCGGTTGACCGTCGACAAATTCGAGGACCTCGTTGGCAGACTCGCTGCTGCTCTTCAGCTCAGCGTTGGGTGATATGGCAGTCGGGCTTCGTGGTGAGTTCTGATTCGCTGCATTTAAAGAGTTGTGGCTGTCGAGCGCGCCCGGGGTGAGTTTAGGGTGATGCTGCCCGAAGGCGGCCCACAACCCGCGTGCACTGCGCTGAGTGCTGATTGCTGGAGGAGGGCCGTACGCAGTGTCAATGCCGTGCGCGCTCCGTGACGCAGGAGATGACTTTAAAGCGGGGGATCTGGGGTCACGTCTGTGAAGCGACTTAGTAAATGCAGTTTTTGTGGAGGAAGCAGTTGAAGAAAGACGAATGCAGGGTCAATGGTCAGGAGCACATGCCGTGCAAGCCCATAGAGACAGGTTTGCAGTCACGCAGAATGCAGCTGTGAGTCGTGTATTGAGTGCGCGGATTGCGACGAAAAGCAAATCAAGCGTGCGGGATAGAACATGAAAGCAGTGACGGCAGGACACCGACCACCTTTGCAAAGCTGTGAATACATGACAGCGTCTCGATAATTTGAGATCAAAGAAAGTCGCGCCATAACGTACGCTGTCCGGGGTAGGGAGAAGTAAGAACCCGGAGGTTTGGGGGCAACGGATGTCGCGCTGTCGTCCGGCCCAGCAGGCGCAGCGTTTGGATTTGGCGAAGACGAGGGCCGAGTAGGAGAAGGCAACGATGCCGGATTCTTGCGTGTGGACTCGGATTTCGGCGGACTGAGGTTGGATATTGTGCGGCGGTGCGACACCGGGGTGAGGTTCTGGGCGCCAACGGGCCTCCTACTCTTTTCTATGCTTGTCTGACGGGCGTTTAGTGGGAAGCGACTCTGCGTGGGCGACTGGAGAGGCGAGTGAGCGGTGGTGTTTGTGGAGGGGGAGCGTGTTGATGAATGTTGTTGTTGTCGGGCGCGGGCAGAAGCAGAAGCAGAAGCAGAAGAAGCGAGTTTGTCCATGTCGCCGTCGGTTTAGGCGCAGCCACCCGCTGCCCTCCGTCTCTGCATGGAACAATCCTGGAAAAATCTGCAGGTCTCAGGCGTCGACTGTTCTGACCAGCGTCGAGGTCCTCCCCATAACACCTGCTCCGGTCTCACGTCTCGGGCGGCAAATTCGCAAGTAGGTACAGGGTCAGGAACGGCACGAATGGTGGAGATATTCATTCAGTCTGGCTTCGTCCGGCTACTTCCACTCACGCCCCCAGGAACGGCTCCGGGCACTGATGACAGTATTGGCACACTAGACTAAAGGCAGGAGCCACTCTGCATGCATACATACATACGTCCGCTCCAGGACTACTAGCATCACTCCAGGATCCAGCGTCAACGTCCTTGCGACGACCCAAGGCCCGCGGCTCGACCGGCCCTGCTCCTTCGCTATTCGCTCCCTACGCCTCCTGCCGGCTCGTCGTTATGAGGAGCAGCCCCATCACCAAGCACGTCGAGGAAGCATGGACGGTGACGAGATACGCCCCCTATTTTTCACTGGCCAGCCTGCCGTGAGATGCGCGCCAGAAGAGCCGAAACCGCCGCCGTGCTTCGAAACTCCAGGCCCATCTTGGCACGATATGCCCAACTCGCAGATGAATTGACTTCATCCCCGGGCAGAACTAGGCCGCGCTGGGCCGTAGCGTTCCCGTCCGGGCCAAGAACTAACACCTTTCCGAGGGGCCGGTAAGCCCAGTCACCCCCTAGTTTCCCCTACTGTACATACGCAAGTCCAGAGCAACTTCGTTGCCCTGAGGATCAAGAGCAGGAGTGATTCGGTATTGTCCCGAGACGGTCGTGCATACAGAGTGTACGACGATATTGCCCATGGAAGCGATGATGAATTTCCCTTGTGTGCGGTGTACGGAGGTGACTCGCAACCCTAAGCACCGTCGGGTAGCAAGTGTTTCGCCAAATCAACCTAGGGAACCACCTGGTTGTGGAAGCCCACTGGTACGGAAACGAAGTGATTACTCCTGAGTTCGGGCCTGTGACCAGGACACCAGCTTGGGCGCCCCCCAAAGACGTCAACAAATAGTGCGGGCATTCCCGTAAACACAAACCAACCTCATCTGCACGTCTTCGATTCTCCACAAGATATCTCACCATCAGCTGGGTGCCATATGCAAGTGAATGTTGTAGCGAAGTGTCCGCTTCTGGACGCTCCACGCAAGGAGCGCTTGGTGGCTGGTAAGTCCGAGGACGCACGCGAATGCAGGGATTGGGCTAGCCGGAGCTCTTTTCGGTGCTCGATCTTCTCCAGCTTCGTGAAATGCAAGCCCGCCGTCCGTGCGAGCGCCGAGGCGGCTTCCGGCTTCGACATCTGACTGCACTCGAGATCCACGTCCTGTTGTCGTAGGTGCTTCTGCACGGGAGAGAGCTTTTCGGTCGACTCACTGGTCAGTGCTTATGGTTTCTGAAAGGCGCTGAGGTTGACGTCGGTAGTCAGCCGTACTACCGCTCTTTGCTCTCGTCTTACGTGCAGTTCGTACCGCTGTCCGCCATCCCGCTCATGACGAATCGCAAATGCAACAACAAGTAGTAACCAGGGAAACTAAGGATGAGCGAATGACGAGCCATGCCGTCAGCTGTCAAAGGAAATGTATAAATCTGAAGGCGGTGAAAGTTGAACTCTCAGCATGTAGTCAGCAGACAGAGCCTGGCATGATTCTTGCCGCAGTAAACTGAACAATGAGGAAAACAGCGAAAAGTGCGTAGAACGACGAACACGAGCAGGTCTTGTCACATGAATTGAAGAGTTTAGGGATGGATTGACGTGGAAATATGCAAGCTCAAGCAAGTCAAAACGCGGTTCAGGGGAGAATCTGCAGGGATCTGGACATGTTAGACTTTGCTGAGCCCGAGTCGTGAGCATTATTGCTCAGCGCAAAACGAAGCTCATAGCGCGCCGCCGAGCCAGCAATACTGATATGCCAAACTGGGGAGGTGGCTGAGAATGTTCGCTGGCAGTGAGCGCCGCCGTGGTAAAATGTGGCCCATCCCGAATGCAAGAACTGAGCGTGAGCTGCAGTCGAAACTCACAGAAGGAGGATATCCCTGTTCTTCGCCCGCTCACGTGCTCCAAAAGCTATCTACGCACTGCACAAGGTCATCTTGCCGCTCGTCGTGATATCAGCTGTATAGTGGTCTGCACTACACTTGTGCAAATAACTTGGATACATCTCAAATCTCGTGTCAAATAGAGCAGAGCGAAGGGTATCTAGCCTGTCAAATCCGACCTATTTTACAATTTCCATCCACCGCTTCCATAATCGCATCTCTTTCAACAACTCCCTCGGCGATGCGCTCTCTCATGCCGCGACCTCTGCCTCAATGATTGGATATTGCCCAGGCTTCGTGTAGATCTCGTGGATCCGCAAGCCGACCGACTTCAGTAAATCGTGCCATTGCTTTTCCGACCTTTCGTGCGCACAGTACCCCATCAGCATGAGCCAATCTTGAGTGGCCTCCCACTGGGTCGCGCCACGCTCCGGCATCACGAGGTCTTGGATAAGGAGGCGCGAGTACCCGGGCCTCATCGCGTCGCGAGTGCGGGAGAGAATCTTCGCAGAGTCTACGTCGCCCCAGTTGTGGAAGATGTTGCGAAAGTAGTAAGCGCGTGCACCTGAAGTCTGTCAGCATGGCTCCATTTAGGCTATCATCTCTTGACAGGAGCGCTCACCCTTGACTGGCTGCTCGCTTAGAAAGTCGTGCGTCATGAAATCAATCTGCTTGTCGGCTCCTTTCGACTTCGCCACGTGGACCATGATGTCCTGTTCCTGGACCAGGAATTTGCCCTTGAACTCGGGATATGCGTTCTGGACTGCAACTGAGTAGAAGCCCATGCCGCCGCCAATGTCGATCCAGAGCTTCTCTTCCGGCTTGTTCTCAAAGCCCGTGATCAAGCGTTGCTGTACGGGATACACTTCATGAGACTGTGCACTCTCCTGTGCAAAAGCCCCCAAGAAGTAAGCGAATGCCTGCATCTTTTCTGGAAATTTGGCCTTTATCATCTCATACAGATCCGCGTCTGGTATGTCAAAGGCTTTGTTGCCGGGCCCATTGCGCCGATCTGTGGGGTTCTTGTATCCAATGTCGGACATGAATGGAGGTATCGCCTTGAAAACATCAGCAACGATGCCGCCGCAACCTTGGGCTGCTTCCACAAAGTTCTGGTCGCCGAACAGGCCTGAACTGTGTGACAGCGCATATTTGTCGTGTCCAACTTCATCAACAATACCTTCTGCGACAAGGTACCGCAGCAATCTCAAAAGAAAGACCTCGTCGCTGTTGGTCTCAGAGGCGATATCTTGCAAGGTTTTGGGCATTTTGTGTTTTGCCAGGTAGGCAAACAACCGAAGATCGAACGCGATTTTGAGCACCGAGGGGAGGACATTCTGAGCGAGTGTCAAGCGGTGCATTGCGTTCCGGGGATTTTCAAGTCTGAGCTCGAGCTTGCGTGCCGCATGGTAAAGGTCTTCGCGAAGGACCGTATCGTTGAGAATCTCAGCAGGAGGATTATTTGCGTAGGACTTGAGCTGAATGAGCAAGTCCCTCGTTGATGGTGTCGCCATTTTGGGCTTGATAGGCTCTTCGGTGAAAAAGTCTGCAAGATGAAATGATCGAATGATGACCGGCATGAGATGAAGTATGGTAATTCGTTTGTACAAGGCTTTGATCTGATCAAATTCTCTCTACGCGATTCAACTGAACTTATATACAATACCTTGTCCGTGGAAGCTCCGAATTTTGACCAATCAGAGTGCAGCATTTGGGGGGAAGTAGGCAGCTGGCAATAGCCAGGATGAGCACGTACGCAGGATGCGGTAGCTGCTTCATTGCCAGAGCCTGTGCCGTACAGAATTTGATTGCAATTGGTACGCAAGAAGATGAAGCAGCTCGATGCCGGTCCTGTAACCTCCAGGCAACAATTTTCAAGGGTATTGACAGTCATGCAAAGTCCGAGGCCGAGCTGTATCATTGCGGATAGTCGCGTATTGCAAGCGTCGAGGCAATGATTGGGGCTCCTGATCAGATTACTTTATCAGATCATGTTAGTGCTGACCAGCTTGAGATTGATGGTGTAGCCGAACAGTAGTCCTCGATCGACAAATGATTAACGCTACAGCTCCGCGTCCACGTGGTCGGCATGACTCACAGACTGCTCTTCCGCGAAGACTAGAACCGAAGCTGGTGAGTCCTGGACAACGTCGCGAAATTGCGGCCGTATGATCCGGGCGTATATAATCTGCCAGTGCATGAAGCAGTACCAAAGGACGGGTAGTGGCTGTGGCTGCGTTCGCGCCACCATACACATAGATACGACGCCTCGGAGCCGCTATCCGCCAGATCACATAATCGAACTGCGGAAGAGCGACGGACAAAGTCTCATAAGTCTAGTCGGCTTCTATCATGTTATTGAAGTTCTGGCACAAAAGGGAAAAAAAAACAATACTCTTGCCGTAGGTATGGAGCTGAATTAACATTGCTTCGACGGCCAGACCAACGCCGCTATTTACGCCGCAATCCCAAATGCCCTATGCTTCTTACTAAGACGTTACAAGTAGTCGCCACGACTACGATGACAGACTCGGTCAGCCGATCCGGTGGTTCAAGTGAGAATATAGCGATATAGCTTCTATGCCTTCAGCTTTCAGCTGAGCATACTTCGTGAGACGGCAGACTCTCCAATGACATCCCTTCTGCTCATCCACAGTTCGTTTTCATTTGCCTGTTTGGGATACACTTCGATAGCAGTGAACAAGGAAAATGCTGAAGCAAAGTTTCTGGGGAAGGCTTCAACTTGATCAGTCGTCTCCGTAGCAACTATAAGAGCATGCGCTGTCTGAATGCTACAATCCGTTTCTCAGGTACACCTGCCCCTGTTTCAATCTCACCCCTCATGACCGCTCTTACGCTCTGCGCTGTTATTGCAGCACTAGCCGTTGCTGCAAGCTCACAACATGAGTTTCGCGCTGTCACTCCTACGGTACAAAGTGCTCAATACTTGGGCCTTGCCGGAGATCCTACGCTCAACAGGGACGGATGTGGGTCTTCAAAGCTCGGAGACAGGGCATTCTGGACGTGTGCAGATACCCAAGTGAGCAGGAATCTTCCTCGTCCTAGATCACGTCAAAGACTGACTGTTGTAGAACATCGGATCGGACGGCAGTCTGTCCGGGTTTCTCACCTCCACATCGAGCTGGACAAACTACAATAGCGACGGAACTCCCCAGATCACCGGCAATCTCCTTCGTATGTATGGCAACAATTCTGGCCATAATTACTTTCCGATTCCAGCCAGCAATTGTGGTCCTACGGGCTTTTGTTCGGACGGGACGAGGTATGAAGTATGGCCATACCAGCCCCCTATGGTTGCGACGACCGCCAACGACGGTACAATTTCAGCATACAGCTGGATTCCCAACGCGCATGACAATCACTCCGTGAAATTGGCACCCGAAGCAGCGGAGATGTTATGGAAGGTCACCTACAATCCGGATAAGCGAGATCCAAATCATTTGGAGCTTCTTCCCAACGTCACACTTGTCGATCAATTTTTCTGGGCTGAGCACGAAATACCGTATGGCAATAACGGGAACATGGTCAAGGATGGTATCGCGTACTTGTGGGCCAACGTTGCAGGCAGTCAATTCGCACTTGCCAAGGTTCCTCTTGCATCTATCGAGGATAAGACACAGTACCAATACTTCATCAATGGCTCATGGGCTACGAACAGGCCCACTCGCAGCGATGCAAAGGCACTTGCCATTCCAAATGCCTACTCCGGAGGAAAAGGGACGTGGTTTTACAACAAACTCTGGGACAGCTTCGTGTTCATCGGTGGCCGTTCGGGCGCTGAGTTCTTCATCACCACGGCACCTGCTCCTGAAGGCCCGTGGGCAGTGCCAAAGAGCTTCTTCAACGGCACCAATGGCAACAACACCAAGGGCCCGGGCTCGTACAATTGGCAAGCGCACCCTGGCCTCGTCCCAGCCGGCAAAAACGAGATCTACCTCACCTATTCGAAGCTCGACATGGGAACCAACAACGACACGTACTATACACATCCGCTGTATCTGATCACTTGGCAATGAGATGAGACTGAAGAGTGAAAGCGTTCGTGTTTCTGCCAACCAGACCAACGAGGCCCGAGCCACGTGTGACGTCGTCGCATTTGAGATACCTTATTGTATGATCAGGGCTATTATTTATTCTCGATCAGACTCGTAACAATGATTGCTCGTCCTCTGAGATTGGCAGAAACGGTGTCATCTACAATGACTCAAAAAGTACACAATGAGGTAAAGAACATTATCGTGGGCGCTTGTAGCTGTAGATCATTTCCTCCAGTCGCGGAGCCGCGAAACTAAAAGGTCAATCCCGTCGGACTTGACTCCACCGCTTTACCGTCCCGCCTCGAAAAAGATTCCCGACAATTACATATCGCGCCCATTCTGCTGAAACCTGGTCGACACGTTTGCGAAGCTAGCCAAGATGAGCAAGAGAAAAGCGGAAGATAAACCGAAGAAAGTCTTCGAGGATGAGTCGGACAGCGACGATGATATGGAGCAGATCCTCAACGTGGATTTCGAATTCTTCGATCCCGATCCCGAGATCGATTTTGAAGGTCTGAAGAACCTTGCGCGGCAACTATTCGATGTGGACGCACTTCAGTTCAACCTGAGCGAACTCGCAGACTTATTCCTCTCCGCGAAGGCGCTCGGCTCGACGGTAAAGACGGATGGCAAGGAATCCGATCCTTGGGCCTTTCTCAGCGTCCTTAACCTGCACGCGCACAAAGACAAGCCGATTGTCCAAGCGCTGGTCAAATACTTCGTCAAACAAGCCCACAAGAACACCGACCTGCAACCAGTCGCTCAGATCTTGAATAGTCCGGATTCACAAGTTGGCTTTCTGTTAGCAGAGCGCACCATAAACATCCCTACGGAACTTTCCCCGCCGATGTACAAGATGCTGGCGGAAGAGATACAAGCGGCGATTGCGGACAATGAGCCCTATAAGTTTACGCATTATCTCATAATATCAAGAACATATCTCGAGGTCGAATCGCTGCTTGACACAGAAGATGGACTTGCGCGGAAGAAGCACAAGAAAAGCGGCAAGGAAGCTCCAAATGTCTTTTATTTCCATCCCGAGGATGAAACGACGCACAAGCATGCTATCGCGTATGGCAACTACAGCTACGACAGAGAAGAGGCGGAGGGTCAGTCGGATTCCAGACGTGCGTTCCAGGATGCTGGCATCAAACCGCAAGGGCACATGATTTTGTTGGACGCTGCGAAATACGGCGCCTTAGTGACCGACCTGGAGAATCTCGTCCGGCCTTGAGAATCGATCGACTGAACCTTGTGCGGCACTATTCCCATTCCGTGCCCTTCAACCGCTGCATCAGATAATCGACCTCGACTACTTTCGTCAACGGAATTACCATCTCCTGAAACACGTAAGTAACCGGAACAAAAGCGAGGCGTTGCAGCTCCACTCACGCTGTACATCGTGACGACTGCGTCGACGTTGATCTTGCTTTGCCCATTTGCAACGTCTGCAGGATCTCTCCCATACGCTTCCGCTTTCAGCTTCATGCGTTCGAGAACCTTCAATTCAACGGCTCGCTTCGTGATAGCCTCTGCTATACCATCGCGATCCTCCGCTTTGATCATCTTGACAAAACGATCCGTTTCCGATCGGAACTTGGACTCGGCGACGAACTTCCCGAAATGGATCCTCCTTGAGATCGCTTGGAGCAGAGGGACATCACACGTCGCAGTTGAGCCATAGTTCTCCCTCCTCTCACCCCGATCCGGGCGGCTGTACCATTTGCAGGCCGAGGGAAGGATCTGACTGACATAACGGTCCTTGATTTCGGTGTTGACGTTGACATCGTTTTTATGAAGGATCTGAGGATACTCGAGTGGTTGTAGAAAGGGTTCTTGGAGAGCATGTGGAAAGAAAGGGTGCTCGTCGGGTGATTCGTAGCGTCTAATCAGAGAATCTCGTTTCTCCGTCTCAGTGAGCATCCAATCCAGTAATGAAAGATCGCTTCCTGGAATATCGAGTGCCCCTGGCTTGTAGACTGTTTCGTTAAGGGGGAATTGGACTCTTTCTATCATGTGAAAGATGATGGTATCCTCCATCCGTCTGTTCGTAGTGTTATTGGAGTTTATGCACGTGGACGAACGTCTGTCTTACATGAGTTGGAAGCGAATATTCTCCAGGTCCAATGCCTTGGAGGCATCTGATAGATCAATCGCGGCAACCATCTTGTACAGTACGGAACGTGCAAGTCTTCGATGTTACGCGCTCAAGACCTTTCAATACAACATGCGTGGCTCAATCGCCCGCGGAAAGCCCTGAAAGTATCAACCTTTTGAAGGTTCCCCCATCTTCGGCATCCGAAACTCGGGCCGTGCACGTATTTCTGGCCTTACAGCGGAGTCTCAGCGGCCCAGTCCCCACACCGCCCCCCGCTGAGGCAACTGGAAGTTCCCGCCAGCGCGTCATCTCGGAACAGTCCCGCTTCTCAAGAATCGCAACTTTGGGCTCAGCGCGACCGATTCTTCAGCAAACTTCTTATCAGCTCGGATATCACCTTGCATAGTCGCTGACACGGCAGGCATGTCAGACCCACGCTTCGCGTCTCAGGCCTCGACGGCTGAGGATCTGCTGAAGACGCAGGCGGTGGGGCTCGTCAACCTATCAGAATATGAGAAGCGGCATGCGGTTGCGCTTGAGTTGTCGGAGAAAGATGCACCGGATGGGAGGACGGGTCAGTCGGTTTCGCAGGGTGCTTCGCGTGATGGCACGCCTGTCGAGCGGTACGTCCGTCATTGCCCGAGTTCTGGAATGTGTACTGACAGCCAAAGCATAGTAGCTCGACGCCCCAGGGCCAGGTGAAGAAGAAGCGCAAGGTTGGAAAAGGCAAGCTCTCTTTCGCCCTGGATGACGAGGAGGAGGATGCACTCAGTGCCGCAGCCCTGATCAAGAGAGCAAAGGGAGAGCCGAAAGATACCAGATTCTCGGACCGAGCCAACCACCACAAGACAACTGAAGGGGTTGATGATGCCTCGATGGTCAAGCGGAAACTGGGCCCAAACACAAGCATTCCCAACGCCCCCAGAATCCTGACGAAGTCTGCCATGCTGAAAGAGGCGCGGGCACGAGAACAGCTCCGGAAAGAGTTCATTGTCATGCAGGAGGCCGTCAAGGCCACAGAAGTAATCATACCCTTCGTGTTCTATGATGGTACAGGCGTACCGGGAGGGTCATGTAGGGTGAAAAAGGGGGATCACATCTGGGTGTTCCTCGACAAATGTCGCAAGCTCGGTGCAGAGTTGGCGGTCGGAGGGTCCGGGGAAGCAAAGAACAGGAGAGAATGGGCGCGAGTCGGTGTCGACGATCTGATGCTGGTGAGGGGCGAGATCATCATTCCGCATCACTACGAGTTCTACTATTTTGTCGTGAATAAGACGATCGGGTATGGCGGCCAGCCGATCTTTGGCTACTATTCGGAGCCTTCTCAGACTACGCAAGCCGGAGACGGGACTGCGCTGGAGAGCATTGCAGAGAACTACAACCCGCTGTCCAGACCACGAGACGAGCCTAGCAAACCACCGACTGCACTATCAGCCAAGCTCGAAGGCGCCGACGACGACCCAAATCTGACAAAGGTTGTCAGCAGACAGTGGTACGAGAAGAACAAGCACATCTACCCGGCGAGTATGTGGACGGACTTCGATCCAAACAAGGACTACACAAATTCGCTGCGCCGCGATGCTCAAGGCAATTCGTTCTTCTTTCCTCGATGAAATTCAGCGGTACTGAGACCAACCACGTCCATCGAGACGGCGCATAGTTGAGCCAATCCCGGAAAAGAGGTTTGGGCTTCGCTAAGCGTCGCTTCAAACGGGAGCTACAAACCAACACGACTCCGCTCTCTCAGGCTCTGCGCTACTTCTCTGCGGACACAGCTTCATGACACGTCAAGGCTGCGGTTCCATCGTCTCATAACAAGCCTGCAGCCCTGAAAATAATCGCTGAGGGTAGTCGAGAAAGCTGTTTTGAGGGGTCTGAAGTGGCAACTATTCGAATACGTTTGATCTGCAGCTGTTCCCAGCCAATTGCAGAATGATCTCGCAATAATTCTAAAGAATTGCTATTGCTGGTTTAAATGCTTGTACAAACTTGACAGCTGCAGTCCAGCATCACTTCCCAGTATTGCCCTGGAAATTCATACTATACCCACCAGTAGCAGGATCTTGGACCATCTGAAAGTTATTGGTGCTCAGGCCAAAGGGTTTCAGGAAGCTGTTGCCCAATTCTTTCAACTTGCCCATCATCTCGCCCATTTCCTTCTCCTTGGCTTCATTCAGTTTACCAGGCAGGATTGCAAGCTGCCTCCGAACCATGTCCTTGTCTCGACCCACCAAGTAAGCAGATTCCACAAGCTCCTTGTAGTCAGACTCTGCAGCTGCAAGCGTACTCCAGCCACCTTGCTCCTGGTTCCCTTTCGCGCGCCGTAACAGTAGTTTCACTCGTAGCTTCGCGATCTGCTCCCTCCGCTCATCACTCAGTTGTAGCTTTTGCAATTGACTAGCCTCATCCTCCGTTCCGTCGAGCTCAACGACTTCTGCGTTTTCGTCGGCGGCCTTGTCCTCTGTAGGCTTGTCCTTGTCAGCAGGATTCTTAGCGTCGTCTTCATCGTGGTCGTCTTTCTTCGGCCTTCCCTCAGCCCTGTCAAGCGCGTCAATCCCCTGCGTTGCGCTCTGCACGGCCGCCTTCCAGTCTTCGAGCTTCACGTGGCAAGCCGCAATGTTGCTTCTCAGCACGGCAATCTCGTAATCTAGATAATTTGGGCAGAAGCTCAAAGCCCGGTCGTAGGTGCTGATTGCTTGAGAGAAATCGCCTTTGCCGAATTGGGTGTTCGCCTCCGCTTTCGTGGTATTGGACTGTTCGACCAGGCGCTATCGCAAAATCAGTACACGAGACCGAAAAGGAGTATTAGAACGGGAATGTTTAGATTTCGGATTGGAAGAAGGAGCAACGTACGGCTTCCTCTTCTGGTGAGAAACGGCTTGTGGGATCTTCGAGCGCATCGGAAAATGTCTGCGGGTCGTTTGAGGCGCTCGATGCACTTGAAGCACTGGAACGACGCGAGATATTGACCATGACTTTTGCACGGTTTTGTATGGCGAGTTGCAGGTTAAGTCTGTCCAGAAATTGAGTACTTATGATTCTGAGTCGCGGAATGAGTACAGCACGTGGCGGTAGATGAAGCTGACGGGACCCGCCTTCGCCGATTCGCTTCGACCACACGAAGGTTGCCTTTCAAGGATGCTATATGCACTTTCGAACACGCATCCAGACTCATATCATAGTTATCAGTGCCAGTATGACTCGCATGAACGTGGTCTTATGGTAACGTCTCGTGCACATTTGGAGGCTCTCTTTTTACGGCAATGTCCTTTTTTCTTGTGCAAAAACATTCACGGCTCCGTCCACGGTTTGTATAGGCCATGCCTTGAGTACTAGCTTCATTACACCCATTCAGTTATAGCCCATTATGTCTACATTTGTCCATCACGTACGACGATATCACATCCTCCATTTGTGTGCTGGGTTTTGCAGTGTACCGGTCCTACTCACGTTACGGTTTCTGTCCTTCGGAAAGAGCACCAGCATCGCTCCTTCCCCTCGAGACTTGAAGAGGTTCAGATTTCCTGCATGTTGCTCCAACTGTCCGTTCAAGCCTTTTTCAGCCATGGCATTGTGCCTACATTGACCCTCAGCCGTCAGAGAGTATGGATTTCGTTTTGCGATGCAACTCCCTCAAATGTCGTGCACAGCTGCACGATTGGGCGGTTGTCACCACCTGCAGGTTGTTCGGTCTTTCTGCTGCAGTATTTCAAACTGACCCTTAGCAGTCACATATTCTGTTTGCCTTGCGCCGATGTCCTAGGACTGGCAAGTGCGGCAACATCACAAAGGATCTGTCCCGCCTGCAGCACTGCCTTGCCCAATCCTGACGACGCTGTCAGGACACAGCTCAACCCCACAGAGGATTACAAGACGAGTGTGCTCAGTGGACTGAGCCCAGCCATCATCACGGAGTGTGCTGGCAGAGCGTTGACATTTTGGAGCTATCAATCGAGTCAAGAGATGTGAGTGTCCAATTTTAAGCCAAGAATCCAGCTGATGCTCCTAGAATCTACCAGGAATTTTTGGCCAAATCCTTGACCGAAAAGTATGGCGATTTGAATGTGCAGCTTGATAGAATCATCAATGATGCCAACTCGCAGATAGAAAATCTTAATCAAAGAATACAAGGTTTGAGCCGTGTTCACACATGTGCGTGATGGAATGCTGATCTTGACTTAGGCTTGCAGATCGAACAAGATCAGCTCAAGTCGGAGAAGACGAAGCTGGGCAACGAGCTCATGGAGAGAAACCGCCGTCTGAAACAGGCTACAGGAAACTATGAAAGTCAAAGACGCAAACACCTGGCCGCCGCCACCCAATCTGCTGCGTATGATACGGCCGACGATATTCTGGCATCCGGCCAAATGCCCTCAGACCATCCGAACGGCACGTTGGGTAACAGCCCACCCGGGTACGGAAACACGCAGGACCACAGACGAGGCTTGGTAGGCATGAGCTCGATGGGGAATGGCTACAGAGGACAGCACCATGACTTTGCCGGACACTCGGCGTATGCGCATCCAGATGTAGTATTGACTCCTCAGCACCGTCAACCGCTTGGTCCCGGCAACTATGGTCTCCCTCGGTCGGTGCGCAGGGCTGCTCCAAATCAGAGTTGGCAAGGTCAAGGGCAAGGAACGTCAGGGACAAGAGTCCCCATGTCGGCCATCAGTGGGAATCAAAATAGAGGAATTAATTCGCCGAGACACGGATTGAGTGCTTCGATGAAGGAGGGAACGCCACAAATCTCGCGTCCGGCTTACCAGTACAACGCGGGGCGCTATCCGTAAGGCTCAAGCGTCCGACGCGGCTACAGCAAGTCTGGTCTTTTTATCGTTTCGTGGTTTCGAGAGGGCCGGTGAGAAAATGGTAGGAGTTGCATTTGCGTCGTTCTCTTGGCAGCAATTACGTAATGCATTTTCGGACCTCAGGAGCAAAGGAGCAGAGGTCAAGCTTTCTCGATCTGGAGCATCGGCTCTCCAAAATCCTCCCCGCAATGACGGCTGATCGTCAGGGCATCGGCAGCTTCGGTGGTGATGTGAGATGAGCCTTCGGTCTTGGCTGAATGAATGCCCTTGTCCCGCAGCCATCCTACTGGCGATTCCGATGACGAATGCCGTGGAATGACGAATTGCTGCAGACAATATGGCGATAAGAGTTGTCCTTCCTTGTCCACACCTTCACAGAAGCGCATCAAGTCCAGCTTGCGCGATTCGACCATTGACCTAGTGACTATGTCATGGAGCAGCTTAGCAAAATGCTTAAAGCTCAAGCTTAGCTCTCCTCCATCCCGCGTTGTGTGAACTGCTTGTCCGCTTCCTTTTTTCTGCTGAGATCTCACAAGCACCTTGATCGTAGCGATGCATACATCAAGTCTCCTAGCCTGTTTACAAGTATTTGCGGGACTGTTTTCCATAGGAACAGCCCAGTCTACAGACTCGCCACCGTCACAGCTCATTTCAGACCCAGGCAAAGGAGGCGTGGTACCGGAGATTGTTCATCTGTATTACCATGAATGGCCTACCGGGATCGCAGTGTCCAGGTCGGGACGAAAGTTTTCCAATGTAAGCCGCGCAACCGTGGCGTTTGCAACCCTGAGGCTAATGAATCTTAGTACCCGCCAGCCCTTGGTACGTGGAATAATGACATGGGTCTACGTCTGATGGAACTAACGAATTATCTCAAGACCCCAACAACGTCAACTATACGGTCGCAGAATTGATGGGGAACAACACCGAAAGAGCATACCCGAGCATCGATTTCAACTCGCCTCCTGGAGGCAGGATCAACTACACTACGACCCCTCCCACAGGAGCCAACTACCAGAATCTACTGATTGGATCTCAAAGCGTTGTCGTAGATCCCGCGGACAGTCTCTGGATCCTCGATACCGGCAGAGTTGCTCTGGCTAATGGTTCCATCTTGCAAGCATCTTATGGCGGCCCTAAGCTCATCGGAATCGACTTGACAACGGACAAGATTTTCAAGACAATCGTCTTCAGCACAGGTGCAGCTCCGGGCGACTCTGTGCGTTTCGCGACTGACGAAAAAGGAGAGACTTACTGACGGTCACAGTATCTGAACGACATCCGTTTCGATCTCAATCCCTCAATCAGCAAGTCCGGTCAAGGCATCGCCTACATCACCGACTCATCCCCCGAGGGCCGTAACGCAATTGTGATTGTCGACCTCGGCACCGGTGAAGCATGGCGTCATCTGCAAAACATCCCTGCTGTGCTGGCTTCTGAAGGCTTCGTTCCCTTCCTGCATGGCGAGCCGCTGTATCAGAGCTTCGGACCCAACAACACTATGTTTGTCGGCAACATCAATTTCGGCACCGACGGCATCGCTATCTCGCCGGATGGCAACACACTGTACTTTAGTACGACCGGCGGGCGCTCCCTTTACAGTGTGCCGACCGAGCGTCTCCGGGACCGCAGTCCGTATAGCGAGCTATTGGCCCGAGGCAGCGTGCAGTTTCTGACGGAGAAGGGACTCACGGATGGAATGGAGACCGACAGCAATGGACTGATCTACGGCGGGAGTTGTGAAGTGAACGCTATTTGGGCGTACAACGTGACGACCAATACTGTTAGCACCTTCAGCAGGGATCCGAGGTATACCTGGACCGACACCCTGGCCGTTGCCGAGGATGGCTATATCTACTATACAGAGAATCAGCTTTGGCTAGGTGCTGGAAACCACGGGGGCGTAGACAAGAGGGCCAAGCCATATGTGCTCTTCAGGGCGAAGTTGCCCAATGGTGGAAAGAAGGTCACTCAACCGGCGCCGAAGCCCATGAACGCGACAATGATGGTTTGAAGAGCCCGAGAAGTGGTATCGGGAACGGGTGCACTCACTTTTGGCATTTCTCTATCGATGATAATGTACGGTCTTGACCAAGTCTGAACTCACCTATTGCTCATGATCTTAAAACAACTTTTTCTGTCACCCAAGTGTTGTGCGCCAGAATGTCTGAGCCGGGTTCACCCCTTCCGCTTTCTATTTGTTTAGCAAAATGCCGAATCCTGCGTAATCAAAGGTCTCAAGCGTCGCTACCTCCCTGCCCCATTCATCACCAACCTTACTCGGCCAGCCGACCAATCCTCGCTCCTTAGACAAGTCCTCTTCATCCGGTAACTCGCTGAAGCCCGTCCTACCAGCTAATATCTCAGCTTCCTGACCCTGAACCTCCTTCCTCAATCCCGGATGCGGACACCAAACCACCCTCATGCCAGCTCTCCGTCCCGCCTCGATCCCAGGCACGCTATCCTCAAAAACCAAACATTCCTCTGGCTTGATATCGCCCTTCAGGCCCCTCGCCTCTCTAGCATCATTGACCAGCCCGAGCGCAAGCAGATAAATATCACCCCGCGGCTTGCCCCGTCCCTTCGGAATCCGGGGGTCATCGCCCAAGATCTTCGGGAACTTGAGCTTAGCAGCCGAGCTGCCGGGCCCGGCGGTCGTGGGCGCAGATGCATCACCTGGCGCCGCGCTCGAGTTGGGAGTGCCAAAGTACTCATCGAACAGCTCGGGCAAATGAGCGGATTTGAGGAGGAAGTTGCGGCCGTGTGAGGAGGTGGCGATGGCCATGTCGATCTTGGCGTCGTCGCGGAGCGTACGCAGGAGCTCCAGGACGCCGGGGAGAGGCTGGCACCTTGGGAACATGGCTGCTTGGAGTTCGGCTTGCTCCTTGGCGTACTCTTCGTGCGTGCAGGGGAGCTGGGCCCATTTGTGGAAGATTTCGTTGGCCTTGGGGATGCGTTAGTGAATGTCAGACTGAGAACGCGGTAACCAGCATAGTGAGACGGAAGGGGAAACAAAAACCAGGCATGCATCGTCATTTTCGTGTAACACCTGGCTGTGCAGGGGTGGGATGAGCTTACGGTTGGTCCCGGTCGACCCTGTAGCTGAGCCTTGATGGACCACGGCAAGTTCGAGCGACCATATCTTTTCAAAATAGTATTCGTGACTTCAGTGTAGATGTCTTCAGAGTCGATCAGGAGACCATCCATATCAAATATGCAGGCCCTGATAGGCGGTAGGCTAAAACAACGTCAGTAAGTGAAAGCATTCTGTCAATGGACACCCGTAGCCAGCACTCACTCTTTCTTTGGTAAGCTCATTTTACAATGCGAAATGTATGAGTACTGAGGCAACTGTGCCCTGATACCTATGATACAGGTCCTATTGCTACCTCTATGAACAAACTCGCGCTCACTGACATGGCCGATGACTCCACTCTTGGCGCGCGAAAGCTTTGCTATTTCATCCCACTTTGAGCCCGAGCTGCGCCAATTTCACTCTCTTGCACACTGCCATGTACCCAGCAAGTCCGGCATATTCGCCGCCAACTTTCGCTCCAGCTTTACAGCTATAGGGTGAAAGGCAAGATCCCGACAACCTGGACATAACGAGACAGCCCTCCCAGCAGGCAGCTTTCGTGGGGCCTGCCGCTTTCCGAGGCGCTCAAAAGAGTTGCAGCTACCACGGTCCCGGCGTGCGTCCGTGCCTTAGCGAAATGAGCCTGCTCAGCAGCAATCAAACAAACGAGCCTCAACCGAGTCAAAAAGAAAGCAAAGCTGCAACAGCAAAAAGCTCCCGGCGAGGATCGAACCTGTGCTGTTCGAAAGCAAAACTACAGACCCGAGCCCGGGATACGGTGCTGTAGAAACCTCCACACAGAAGGAGATTTTTTTCACGCGCCCAACGACTCTGTCTTGTCGGTCGTTGTTCGGGCGGCTTCGGTGTCACTGTTCCAGGCAATACCCAGCAAGGAAGTCCTCGACTGCAGAGGAAAGTTCCCGCTGTCCGGCAAACACATGACTGATGGTGCAGCTCGATGGCTGAAGGGTGGCTGGTAAGCCTCGAGACCAGGGGATCGCCCCTGCAAATGCCAATCGTGGCAATCAGATTCTGCGACTTTGCAGACTAGACCACAGGACCTCAAATTGTCCTGTGGTTGGGGGGGTGGTCACTCCATTGAGTGACACTACCCGGAGGCACATATTGACTAACATCATATATATACCTTCAAGCAAAATTCCGCACCTACCAAAAGTGCGCATCACGAGTTGTTGCCTACAGAAGCCTGGGTTTGTATCATGCACTGCTTGTGGTTTGTATGATTGACATATCTTCAATTTCAGCGTTCAAAATTTCTCACATTGTACTTATGCTCCACGACATTTATTGCTCGCTGTGGGTTTTATCGCTTAATTATGTCCAACGTCGTAACGTGCGCCCCAAAGCCTTCATTTCGAGCTCTCTACTAATTACCACTGCCGAAGGTAGTTTCCACCATATCTTGACGCTCTCACACCTTGGACCCAGCAATGAACCATGAGCCCTCGAGCTTCAACGTTCTGAGTCTAGTACTGGTAGAACTGGCGATGGAGAAAATCTGCGAAGGTAGGATCAAAGGTCGGATCCTGGAATCCCATCGTGCCAGGCAGAGCATGTACTGGCTCAACAGCAGCCACAGTCTCACTGCGCTTCACCCGAGTTTGCCGAACGGCCTCTGTATCGTCAACAGAAGCCTCTGTGAAGCCTCTCTTGCGCCTTGGCAACCGACCGCCAGCTCGACTGCTTGCAGGACCATCCTGTCCTTTGACTTCAGCTTGTAATCGGCGCAGGTCCTGCCAGTCGTCTGCCCTTTTCTTGTTGTCGCACAGATTCTTGCGAGTGTGAGCCAGAGCAGTTTCAGGCCAGTCGCAAAATTTGTTTAAAGGGCAGTCGCGCAACACGAGCCTGTGAGCGATCGCTTTGCTCTGAATCAGGCTTTGGGCTACGGCAAAGCAATGATGGGCGAATCTGCCGATGTATGACCCTTCAGCCGTGCCCTTAGGTCGGTCAGGTGTTGTGGTTGGGCCTCCTCTCGTGTGATGTGCAACTAAGCTTGACAACATGCTCCACGCCGCGTAGCTGATCTTCTTTTCTGCTTCGTCTTTATGATGACGCCCAATCGCGGCTTTCCACACGTTGACTTGCCTCACGTCGTCGTTCTCCTCGACTAAGAGGAAGGCACGAGCAAAGAGCATTGCATATGCCCGCATCTGGGAGTCGTTTCGCGGGAATGTGAGGTCAATGATAGGGTTAGCCTCGGTGGAGCTTTTCGAAATGTCAGCTTTTCTTGCTTGCTGAGCTTCAGAAAACGAGCTGTACTTCAAAGTCAAGGACCGACCGTTTTCATCCGTCCATGGAGCCTGCATCTGGCTTTCGAGCACAACGAGCAGATCGCCTGGCGTTGGTTGCGATTGCTGAACGCCTGGCGGAGATTGAGCTTGCGATCGAATCTCGAAAGGTCCTTCATCCGAAGCAGTACCCGGGTTCACAAAGACAGTTCTAGTATAATCAATGCTTGGAACTGTGCTTGTGTCTGTTTGGCGAGGCAACTCAGCCTCGGGTGACTTTAACGACTGAGGAATTCGATGGATGTTCTGATCCGGGGCCATGCCTGCCATCCAGTCGTTGTTTTGTATGAACGGATCGTCGAGACCAGAGTTTGGCCCAAAGTTAGCACTATAGGTGTCATGAGTACCAAGGTCCAGTCCGGGAAAGGGTTCACTCAAGAATTCGTCCCATGAGAAGTTAGAATCAGCATAAAACGTATCAGGGAAGTTGTCGTGGTTCTGCGAAGCCATATCGACGAGTTCAGAGAACGGATCTACCGCGTCGAATGAGCCTTGCAAGTCGAGCAAAGGGTAGAGGGGTGGGGGACGAGCTGAAGAGACAACGATAGAAGTCAATATGAGTTTTGAGAGTCGTCGTGAGGAGTGAAGAGGAGGGTGAGGGTGAGAGCCAGCAGAAACGAATAGATCGTGGACATCATACACTGACTTGAACGAAGGAGACAGTAAAATTGGCTGTGTTTACTGAGGCCTCCAAGTTATACAATATTTTTGTTTTATACTGCTGCCAGGTGGAGCCATGATGTCGCTACGATCTTGCAGTATGGACAGACTGGTTGTTTAGGTTTAGAAAGAGCTTGAGCCAACAAAGCATTTTTGACTACGAATGAAGGTAAAATCTGGCGCGCAATTATGCAGCCATACTCAAGACAATAGCGATGTGCGTGTGTTTGACCAAGATATTCTGCAGGTGCATGCGGGAGGTGGAAGACATGCTGGCAGTGGGAAGCCGATCTTTGTTGTCGCTGCTAGCAGGCGCCGTTCGTGGACAAACGGTAGACGTCCTCAGGGACATCTGGGCGGGGTTAAAGTGCAACGGAACCTGATTGAAGCTCAAAGCTTGATCACGAGTGAAATTTACTTGCGTGAAAATGTCATTCTCTAGTCATGATGATGATAATTTGTTGTGAATACTTTTATTTTAGATAACTACTACTTAAACGCATTGATTGATAAGATATGCACTTGAATCCGATGGACCAATAGAACAGATTCCTGTTCCCAAATGCACTCCAATTGTTTCGCCGCTGTATCCAAGCTGCGAATGCCACGAAAAACGTGGAATCTCAATCCGTGCGAATAAAGGGGGGGAAAAAAACAAAGAAAGAAAAAAATCCCACTGCTGCGGAATTTTGCGGAGCTTCAAAATCTCCTGATGGTGCCACAAACAGCCCCGGCTTCTGTTTCAAGATGGTTGTAGATCGAGCAGTTGCGGCGAACTCAGCGGGCTCATCACTGGCCACGACGTCCCGTTGATGAACGAGGTGAAGATTCGCTTTCTTGGTGAAATTTTGGATGATTGAGCCTAGAAGCGTTGGTTTTGTCCATGCGGCTGCGGCATATGCGCGCTTTGAAACCAGTTGCCGTACATATCTTGCGTGAAATGTTGGTTTGGCTGATGCTGTAACTGCGGGTTGCCATTGGTCTGGGAAGCAGGCTGTGGCTGGAAAGGTCAGGCATCGCCGTTTCGCCGCGGGTTTTGTTGCTGTTGCAGTGTTTGTTCAACATTGCGGGGAGCTGTTGGTTGTGCTCGATGGGGTCTGGAGCTGTTGTGCATTATAGGAGGGCTGTAACCTGGCGGTGGAGGATATGAGGACATGTTGGGAGCCGTGCCCGATCCTGACTGGTGGTTTGAGCTGTGGTTCATTGTAGGAAAGCCATAATGTGACTGTGGATGGTAGTTGGGTATGTTAGGCACCCTGGCCGAATCTTGCTGTTGACTGAAGACTGGCAAATCTTGGTAGCTCTCGCGGCCTCTTCCGGCAGCTGGAGCTTGGGGCATGTATGATGCAAGCTGCTGTGTTGGGAGGGCAACATTTCTCTGTTGCCAGGATGCCACCTCATCACCTGTCGCGCTGCGGTTGCCCATACGGAGAAGTCTGCGGCATATGCTGTGGCGTAATTGACGTAGTCGCCTGTGAAAGCTCTTGATAGGATCTCTGCGACATCGGAGGAGAATGAACGGACATCGGAGCTCGTGATTGAGTCTGGAAAGCGTCCCTCTGTCTTGTAAGATCGTCGAGCACGTTGCTCAGGCTGTTGGGTTTCGAGGCTTGCTGAGTACGCTCCTGTCTTGACTCAGAAGCTCTCATGGCAGCCTCGTAATCTATAAGCTCCTCGGGGGTGAGGATCTCCCGCCGTTGCGTCTGTCCCATGTGGTATAGAATCTGTAGGCGGAACAAGCCCGTGGCATTATCGACTATTGATCGCCGTTCGTGGCTGCCAAGGCACAGCATCAATGTAAGACGATCAGTCGAGGACATGGCAGACCAGATGATGAACTGATCGTGCAGATTGGCCCTCCAGAATCTCTCAGCCTTCACTTCTGGTGGAAAGAGCGGCCACTGTTCCTTCATAAACCTTTGCAGCTCGACTTGATGACTGTGCGAGCCGCGCAAAGCGGTGGCTGCTGGTGGTCTTGTAGTGCTTGGCCCAGTGTCGGTCTGTCTTGAATTCGGCCTACCGCCAGTTGATGCGGTGGCGGCATTCCAGGATCTTTGCGTTCCGACATCATACAGCGGAGCCTCTACCAGAGTATCCGAAATGACCAACGGAGTCGTTAAAGATCCACCTAGAAGCTTGAGGTTATTGGTAACTCTGTTGACTCTGGGGTTCCTTGGTTGATCTTGTATGTTACCGTTGCGATTGCCGGCTTCTGGCTGTGGAACCGCACTGAAACCAGCGTTCGACCTGTCTTGCACGGAACCTCGACGCTTGGCAGCGTGCTCCGATACCTTGGATGTTGGATCAAGCTTCGCTTGATCGCGATTGCGCTTTAATGCTGCGGCCCTGTTAGGAGGCTGAGAGGTCTGCGCGGCTTGTGAGATCTGAGCAGGTTGCGGGGCCTGAGAAGGCTGTGACATAGCTGTCTGTTTAGTTCTAGAGCCTTGAGGAGTGGGAGTTGGAGCTGAGGCTTGACTCTTCTCCGCCACCCCTGTAGCAATTGCCTTTCTCGACTGGCCTGGCCTGGAGCTGTAAAAGGAAATCAAATTTTGGGGCTCTTCACAGCATCGAACAAACCGAAGAACGAAGACCTTGTTTGAGCGTAGAACGCGCTACAATGCCGTCCAATGTTGATGAAAAGATCCGTGACCGGCAAATACCTGCAGCACAGAAGCCGGTTCATTGGAAAGTGGCCCGCCTCGAGCGTGATAATCGAGAAGCTCTGATAACAGCCTCCAGGCAGTCGATTCTGCGAAACGTCCTGTAGCAGAAAGACCAGTCTCCCCTGGGATGGTTGGAAACCGCCGAGCAAACTGCTGAACCACTTCCCGACTTTCTGTAGCCGCAGGAGCTGCCAATATGGCGCGCTTGAGAAGCAGCGCAATACGCTGTAGCGTAAGTTGGAAATATGGGTAGGTGTAGTCCGGTTTTGCACACTCTCCAGGCACGGCCCCATGTTCCAGAACAATATTTTTCATATCCTGTCGAGGATCTGAAATAGCCTCGCGAACTATCCTCTCATGAACCTCAGCCCAATACGCCTCAGGATTGTGCAGACCGTCTGAGCTTTGTAACGTCCCTGTTGTCTCATCGTTTGTAGTCAGTGAGCCGCTTTCAGCCTCAGGTGCGACGGCAGCTGCTGGCTGGGCAACAGACTGCTCATGATGAGCAGAACTTGCTTGGGATGGAGAGTGGTTTTGTGTATTCTGTCGTCCTATCGGAATAATCGACTTCGCCCAGGGATTAGCCCCGAATCCGGCGCCTTGGACACCAGCCTTTGCATTGAAGGCCTTTTCTTGAGGCAGAGCAGCAAGAGAAGCAGAATAAGTCGCCGGGCTCAGGTGACTTTGCTGCGGTGCTGAAATGGCCGGTGTCAGCCCCACAACATTGTCAGGAATGAAATGGTGCATCGATAGTGTGGTGACCTCATCAGCGACTTTCACGCCATCAGACTCGTCGCTCGGGGTGCTAATTTCATCGCCTGTCAGGTCAACGACTGCGGAATGAGCTCCCGTAGACCTGCCATCCATGATAGGGGCACTTTGATCTGAGACAGACGTGTCGGTTCCGCTCACAGGCACCTGCCCGAACGGAGGCCTGTAGTCGCTGTATCTCGGACGCTTCTTTGCATGTTCTGAGCTGAATGCAGCATTGTGCTCGGCATCGATGTCCTCGACGATGGTCTCCACGATATTCGTGGAAATATTATCATCTCTTTTCCGCTTTCGTGGGGTATCGATTCCACCCGTGGGAATCACTGTCGCCGGCTGGGAATCCGTCCTTGAAGTTTCTGCTGTAGAGACCTCCATGGCGCTCGCAACTTCGTTGGTGGATGCGTTCCCGAAGGCGTCGAAGGCCGTCTCCAACTCGTCTAATGATGGCGGCAGAATTTCGTCGTTGCCGTTATTGTGGTAAGCCCAAGCATCATTCTCCGGATCGTTGTCTGTCGCTTGTGATGAAGTTTTCTGTTCATCCTCAAAACCGAAGAAGTTTTGAAAGCCATCATTGTCGGCTACTGCTGGAGATGGATTCACCTGCAAACCCTGGGAATTGGATTCAATCTCAAAAGTCGAGGTGTTATCCCACCATTTTGAACCGGATGGCGGCTTCGGGGGTGAATCCATTAGAAAATCTGAGGGTGAGAGGAATGGCTGCTTTGGGGAGCTTGGCTCACTCATCGCGACTAATAGTAGTCGGTATTTGCGGTGCCGAACACAACAAGGAGGGATATTGATTCAAGATGTGATCTTCGTGAGCAAGATCGCGGTGTTCCTGGAGGAGAGTAGGTTGAGAGGTTACGTCGATGATGTGAGGGGCAAGTGTGGGAGTGTTATGTAGGCGTGAGAGTCGGCGAGGAAGAAAGTGACCGAGCAAGCGGGTGAGGCTACATACAAAGACAGGCTGCGTAATACCGCCATGCAGGCAAGTGTGAAGCAGATCTTCAATATGTCATGACACCTTGTTCGGGGTGACCGTGTTTGTGCAGGCCCATTCACTGGTTTTAGAGGCGTCACTCTTCGGCGGGTAGTAATAGACCCTCTCGGCAGTGTCAGCGAGTTTCCTTAGCTAAGTCCCCCAGTAAGTAGCCTTGGAAGTAGCTCAAGCACCTGGGTAAGTCCGTCAGTACCGTCCAAGCGACCATCTTGGCAAGTACCATCACAGTGCAAGCGCCTGTACGGTCACGGTCATCCGGTCGTTCCAGCGCGCCAGTGTCACGCAGCGATATCAGTCTGTCGCCAAGTCCAGCTTCACCCACTACGACAGAGCGGCACATCTGGATAAAACTGTGGGAACATCATTTATACTCGCTTCGTCGATGCTAAATTTCTGGCTGAACAATACTAGGATCTGGATGCAGTCCCTGCGAGCGCGCAAAATCAAAATTATCCAGTGGATCAAGCTGCGGCTCGGCCAATTCGCCTGGCAGACTCACGTCCCAAAAGGATCTTCCTGTGGGGGCAAGATGTCGAATGGCGGCGGCTGGTTGGTTGCGTCTGGCCTTGGAGCCTGGAGGTGCCCTGTTTCTGCTTGCGCGGGAAAGTGCTCGGCCGTAGACATAGAATTTGTGAGATGAGGCCGACACTGAGGAAAGCGATTGTCCGGTAGCGGATACTGATTGTTTGGCACTGCTGTCGACTGAGTATCCTGAGGCCACGTGCCCATTGAAAATTCTAGATGCGTTATCAAAGGCGCTGTTGGGCGATAGCCAGGGTCCTGCTGTGTCTGAGGCATACCGTGTCTCGCGAAACAGGTGCCATGGGGCTGCGGTATTGGCGTGAAATTAACATCCATTCCCGGCCACACCTGCTGTCCATTTTGCTGGTGAGTTCGATCGTTCGACTGAAAAGACGAATTCGAAACCATAGATTCAGATAGCATTGCTGACCGTTGCATTCCTAGGTTTGCATCTGGCGGCGTACAGCCGTACATCTGATTTTTGGTGATTAGCCGTCGCATGTCAAAGTTTGAATTTGAAGGCGTCGAGCCGTAAGAATGATTTTGGGAGGCGTCTAAAGATAATCTAGGTCCATAACCTTGATTCGTGGCCTGTTGCTGATCCGAATCGCGATATACAGGCTTTTGATGAGGGCGGAAAGAGTCCGGCAGCCCCGGATGGCAGTACTGCTGACAATGATGCTGTTGGTGACAATGCGCCTGAGAGCCGAGGAACGGGAGCTCTCGCACACTTTGTTGAAGGTTTGAAACCTGAGCAGCCTGCTGTGGCACGTTTTGGTGATACACGTCCTGCATTGGCACCCGTCCGGTTTCTTGCTCGGAAGCATGCAGGGCGTGGAGCACCGCAGCTGGGAGTTGCTCAAGCACTCTGGTGCGGCGGTCTCGAGTCATGGAAGATAGAAGACGGTGTCCATATTGAGGTTGCACTTTCGCAACCAAGTCTTGTAAAAAACTTTCCTCACAATTCTCGACAATATAACGACAAGAATCGCTGTCCAGAAGATGAAAAATGTGCGGACTCTGATGATGAATATCGGCCGCTTTGAAGACCTGTGTTTTTTGGTACCCGCTTAGCACAGGCCATTGTTCCGTCATGTAGCGGGTTATAGCGTGACGAAACTGCCAGAGGTCGAGACCCTCGAAAGCTGGAGGCGAAATCGAACTCCCGAGCTCCGGTTCTGGGACTGGCTCGGGGATTGCATTGACATACCGATGCTTTCGACCCTTGTTCTGTGCAGGCTTCGAGACACCGTGGGCAGATTTGTGCGCACTTTGTCTCTTACGCGTACTCTTGGCGTTTCCAGACTTTCTGCCCGTGGATTGAGCTCGCCTGAGCTTTCCGCGAAAGGATTGGGGCTCGTGGGAACCAGATGCGCCGTCTGCAGAGAGTTCAGGCTCAGTCTGAGTACCAACGTGCTTGTTTACTGTTCGACTGGACTTTTGACTCGGAGCATCGGCCATATCACCATCGTCTTCATGGAGCTGTGCAACAGAATGTCTGATAGGTCGGGAAGATGGCGTTTGATAGAACGCGGTCTCGCCTTTCTTGCCCTTGTCGTCTTGGTTGTTCTCGAAATCACCCCAAGTAATATCCAAAAGTCTGCCATCGTCCGCAGCAGTATGCTCTGCGTTTTCCGTACCGACAGACTCTCTGCTGCTCGCAGCAACAGGTAGCGACGGCGAGGTATGATTGCGAGGGTTGAACAGCTGGTGCGTCGGTTGATCATCGAAAAGCTCAACATTGTCTGTTCCCGGGCTAGTCTCTGCGACTGTCTGAGATGATCTCGTTTGGCTCGGAAGAGCGTCGTTTTCTTGCTGCGCAGATCCTTGTCCGTCCACAAGCATCTGAGAGCTGGCGGCGATGGGCGCAGACATGAGTTCTTCGAGCGCCGCTTCAGAAAAATCGAGGATTTCGCTAGAATGCTGCAAAGCGAGATCCCAGGTTTCAGCCGAGTGAAGGTCGTCTTGGGACGGTTCCATGATTTCGGCGAAGTTTTGTGGCTTACTTTGTTCGGCCATCACAAGTTTGGAAGACCCGAGTCGCGGGCGCAAGTGGTGAAGACAGCGACCGGAAGATACCCAGAAAGACTAGAACAACAAGTATGGGCGGGGGGACAAAGCGTACGTATACAGGCGGAGGACTGTCTGCCGCCGTGCGCAGATGCTGCAGGCTCTGTGCCAAAAGCAAGACCTTGCTGAATACGGATGTGTTCTGCTTGTTGCGTGGTTGATTGAGATTCAGAGTTGGTAAGGACGATGTGTGTGATGATGGGAAAGATGAAAACCAAATAGTGTGCCAATTGTATCTGCAAAGATCACGTCTGGCCACGGTGCAAAAGCCTAGCAAAAATGAAAATGGGCGAGCAAGTAACCACGGTCGCAGGACGCATATTTTGCTACATTGCCAGCTATTTTATAGCAGCAGTCACGATGGTGAACGAAGGGAGAAGCAAGAACGAACAAGCTACGGTTAGGACCTCATCTGCAGCCTTGGAAGAATACAACGGTACCAAGGACCAAAGCCTCGAGAGCATGGTTTGGCACGGGGTTCGCACTTGAGCTGCGTGGAAATGTTTGTGGTATGTTACCAAAGAGTGCCAACTATGCTTCGTCGATCCTACACCTATGGGTGCCCATGAGATGATATTATAGGAGCCGAAGAGTTCCTCGCGGGTGAAAACTACATGGCTTTGCTCTTTCGCATCGAAGAAATGGGACGAGAATGTTGCAATATGGATTCATACCTGTGACGCAGACCGTATGTGTTTATCTATGATCCTGTAAGCTGTTTTCTATCCTCTCGCTGTGAGGATAGTCCACTGGCATGCCTGCTTGGATCGAGCAAGCGTGCCGGTCTGCTCATTTCCTGCCAGTAAAAGGACGCTCTACTACCCATTGCCCTGATGGCGGCGGGCGGCAAAGTGTCCATTCGCTGGCCCAAAGTTCCCTGGTTGTCGGTTAACGGGCTGACGTCCACGCCCGTGGTCGTCGTTCTGCGTCAAATGGTCCATGTCGTTGACCATTGGATAGTTCTGGCCATAATTGGCCCGGAACCGCTGTGCATCACGAGTGACTCCGGGCGCGAACAGTGGCGCTTGGGGGCTCCACTGCATCGGCATCGGGCCGTAGCCAGGCGCAGAAACGTTACCAAAAAGTCGAGCCTGCTCAAATGGGTCGTGGTTGTACTGGGCAGGAGCTGAAGCTGGAGCTGGAGCTGCTGGAGCGCGTGGTTGAGCTCTGCTCGGGTCATATCCATAGGGCTGGAGGCCGGCGCGGGCGAAATTATTTCCGTTCACGTGACCGTCAAGCCCGACGTCTTGCTCCAGGTATGCGGGAAAACTACGATCGTGGAAATCACGCCTTTGTGTATGAGCCGCACCAGGTCCAGTCTGGTTCAGATTTGTACCCACGGTTTGTACAGCCTGCCTCGATTCCGGAGCAAATCGCACCTTCTTGATGACGTGCGCGTTCGCTTGGTAAGCGTGCTGGTCGGAAGGTCCTTCAGATCCGTCTAACTCTGGCTCTGGTTCCGAGTCTGACCCTGCCTGAGGACTGGCACCGCGACCTTGAGCCTTCCGTTTCCGAGCCGCAACTGTCTTATAACCACGATTCCCATTGTTGGCCTTATTGTTCAAGACTCTTTCCTCGCGGTGATCAGGGTTTGCAATGGTGAACGCAAGCGAATCCACAGCATCTGTCATAGCGTGGTTGCATTGCGTTTTGTGATGGTAGTACAGGTTATAGCAAGCATCAAAATGCTTCTGCCAGTTACCTTTGAATCTTCCCGGGCTCTCGTGACCGCCCGTTTTGACTGTCTGAGGTCCACCATGTATAAAATGAAACAGCATCAGCTTATGAATGACTCTCCACGCTCCAAATTCGACGGACCGCATCGAGCTCTCCATTTCCAAGAACTTGCGATATCTTTCTTGTAGTTTGTCGTTATCTTTCAGTCCGTCTGTGTTCAAAAAGGCCATCATCATCTTCCGCACAAACAGTATCAACTCGGAATTGTTCCTGGGCGCAGTTGGATTTACAACCGCTTTGGGGTCCCAGCGCCGCTCTTTGCCGTTCACAAAGTCCAACTCGACTTCACGCCATGTATTGAACTTGAGTTCGGGCGCTTGGTTATGCTCGAGGTCATCAATGAGACTTTGAAACACAACCTTGGGCTCATTAGAAGGATTCGTGGGGTTCGTGGTGGCAGCCTTCGGTATTGGTGGTTGAGGGATGGACTCCCTCACCGCCTGAAGCGGAGGCAGAGGATCGACAGCAGCAGTTGGAGAAGAAGAAGGACCACCGGATAAGATGGACCCGTTCAACAGGTTGGCTTGACTAACCTTGCCGGACTGCGACTCCGAAGCCGGGACCTGGACTGGATCTGGAGCTGTACCCGAAACTGGAGCTGGAGCTGAAGCCAGAGCCAAAGAGTCAGCGGTAGGGTTAGAAGCAGGCGCAGATGCAGTGGCAGGGAACGGACCAGGTGAGCCGGCAGCCGGAGCTGAAAACGCTGAAGCTGGAGCTGGGCGGGATGAACCGGGAGCTGAAACCGAGATCTCCAAAGCCGGAGCCGGAGAACCTGGAGCTACAGCTTGAGCGTCAACTGGAGCTGAAGCAGGCATAACACCAGCTTCAGGTCCGCAAAAAGTCTCGGTTACATCTCGATCTCCGAGTGATCCCGGTGCGGATTGGCCGAGACCCGTGAGCACTTCGCGACGAACGTGCAGTGCTTGCTCTTGAACATCCTTGGTGCGATCTGGGAGTGGCGATGGTGTCGGATGATTGCGCTCCGACATATTGAGACTGAGTTCGTGCTGGCGATGAAGACGATGTTTGTTGATCTGTTGTGTTCAGTCGAGAATCGAAGTGGTTCAGTGTTGGTGATCGGATCACAGTGAGAGAGAGGTGTGTTGCTCAGAGGGTTCAAGGGTGGCCGTCGGCGCAACCTATATACCCGTACGAGTTAGGGTGAAGCCATACAGAATCTCCTGACGACTCGACGAGCCGTCACGTTCTCAGCAACGCTGCGCGCTCACAATCAGATCCACGACGTCGCCAAGAGTCGTGCTCTGTGACTATCAAAACATCCTGTTTGTTTCCATTAAATCAGTTGCGATAGTCCGGACTCCTACAAGGAATGGTGACGGTTTCACCCCAATTTGGAGTGACGGAACATCCGCATTTGTTCAAGTCACCTGATGTATACAAACATAATTTGAAGTGACGGAAAATCTTGCATGACGCCACTGAAGCTGTATCTTGCGTTGAATGGTGCTTGGCGTGGCCGATATTCATGCCGTTTCAGCTTTGTAAGCTGGCTGGGAACGTCAGCATGCGGCGAGGTGGCCAGCGCCGACTCGTGCGACGCGGTCGAGTCTATCCGGCAGGTCTGAGAGGTTATGACAGCCGATAGGGCCATGTGGCTCTTGTTGGTCCCCCGGACAGCCCGTGCTGTTGAATTATCGCAAAGCGCCTCGTTTAAGAGCTCTGTGTTTCTGGAAACGAAAAGAGCGGCGAAGTCTCTGACACCTCCAAGACGTACGAATATACTCGCGGAGTTGATTATTGGCACCAGTTCGTCGGTCGAAGTACCTGAGTTACAAGCTTCGCTCGGCTGATTATAGACAGAGTGTAACGCGGGCACGGGTTGGTTGA
>UYJD01000002.1:1434898-1496742 GCA_900618795.1 Cyanodermella asteris
GTCATGTCTGAATATGTCAAGGTGCATGGTGGCTACTTAGGCATCTTTGGTAGCCATCCAGCAGTTTTCATCCAAGCACGTGATCAAATTTCTAGCGTCTGAGCCGTTGGCACTTCAGGAAGCCCGGTCGTGTCCCGATCCAGAGCACAAAGCGTTGAGAGAGACGCTTACTTGCAACTGTTAATGGTTGGTCCCGTGGGCTACGATGGCCTGTGTGGCTGAGCAGCCTGTTGTGCACAAGTGGCTGTTGTGGCGCACTCTGACAACCTCGATGATGGGTGCAGAATCCGACTCCAGACTGTCACAAGTGTTCCACAAGGATGTTGACTTTGTCCAAGGCGCAGGTCGGGATATGAGGCTTTTTAGACACCTCGGTACCTATCATGCCCAGCGCGATGGCCACCCGCTCGGCGCTTGCCGCGCAAAGAGCCTGTTCCTGAGGTGGCGGGCTTGTGAGGGTTGTTCCGCATTGCTGTGAGACACGAGCATGCACTTGTCCGCTGAGGCTTTGACATTTTGGCTGTCAGACGGCAATCGTCATGAGGGCTGTGTCTGCCGTCCGGATTACACTCGTTGGCGCTCCCGAAGGATGGGAGACGCCAGACGAGCTCTATTCGGTAAGAAGCGTGTTTTAGCGCGTGCCTTTCGGGCCTTTCGGCCTCTCAGCCTCATGGCCCTGCAAAAGGCTGTCTCTCCGCTGCGGTGGCGCCTCTCCAGCTTCAGGATTCATAAAGCTTGCTTTCCTGCCTCTGATCACTTGCTCGCCGCCATGACCTGCCCCGATTAGACCTGTGTGCGACTACTGTCCAGATGTTGAGAGATCCGCAATGGGAAGAGTTTCTGGCTGGGCCGCGCTTCAACGCCCGGCCTTGCGAATACCTGGAGATATGTCACTACGCAGATGGTGATATTGAACATGATCAAAGGCACTTAGAGGCTGCCGACGCCGTTGAGTTTCTGTACAAAGGGGTATGCAGCCGCCGAATGTAGATTGGTGGATGGTAGGCTGATTTGGCAGCTCGATCGATTTCGAAAGCCAAACGGCAGAGCAGTGCTCGGGAAATCGCGGATGCTGTGAGTCTAAGATGCTTGTCTTTCAAGGCAATCAGATGAGTCTCTGACCGGATCCGCAGCATATACAGAAAGACAAAAGGCGTCGATGACTTTCCCGATCTGCCCCTCTCCAGTGAGGACGTCCAAACACTGACAGACGAGATTGGCTTCTCAACAAGATTCTTCTACAGCCATGTCAAGCTACGTCGAATTGCCGCGCAATTCACAGCCAAGCAAGGCCAATGTAAGCCAATCAGCACGCCGTCTAGTCTCCGCTGACAGTCGCATAGCCTGGTTCATCCGCAATTGGCTGGCCTCAATGACGACCCTGCATCGCACGAACGACAATACCAACCTCAGCATTATCATTCTGGACGACAGTCGAAGAAATTTGAAGGTCGACCAAATGATCCAAGGATGTCTGCAATCGAAAGAGCTCTGCCTCCACCCCTTCCTGGCAATGATCATCCTCATTGATCACGTGGTGGAAGACTATCGTGACGAGTGCGATGAAGCTATGGTCCGGTCTGCGCGCATACACTCATCGCTCGGAATGCCCGTGGAGCACCTCGGACCGGCAACGGCGTTCCAGGTGGCCGAGATTCCAGTCCCTCATGAGACGTCTAAAGCTCTCGCCGTCGACCGAGAGACCCTCATTCAACTTTGCGGTAGTCTCAAGTCATTCAACTCCTCGTTGGACGACCTGCGCACGCTTCACGGCGAATTCATGGAGCGCACTGGCAAAGCAGATTCGCAGACAGTGCTGACCTCGAGGATTGTTGCCAGCGGCAAGACCTTGACCTCGATGCTTCGATATCTGGCTGCAACGTCGAAAGACATGCTGGATAGGATGCAGCAGATCGAGACCAGGTTGCAATGGCTGTTCCCCATGGTATGTTGCTTTGAAAAGCCCCTGTCGGACTGATTGGGCTGACATTTTCCCCACAGCTCCAACTCAAACAGTCACGACGCGACACCATGGTAGGTATCAAGCTCGCCAAGCTGTCAGCGCAGACGGCCGTTGCTGCCAAGCGAGACTCTTCGTCTATGATGGTCATTGCTTTCCTCACGACCCTCTTCTTGCCAGGTACTTTCGTCGCGGTATGTCAACCCACCGGTCTGCATGCACGTGGACTGATCATGGCTAATATCAAACAGACCTTGCTCAGTTCTCCAGGCTATCAGGACTTGATCGACAACCCCTGGATATACTGGGCCCTCACTACACCTTTGACCGGGGCTGTCATGGCTGGTCTTGGATATTGGATGCGGCGTCTGTTCAAACACAACAAAAAGGAGGACCAGACCCTCGTAGTTGACCTTGAGCATGAGCTAGAAGGCAACGAGATCGAGCGAATGTTCGAAGAGAAAGGGCTTGGCGTGTGACGACACAAATGGTCTTTGTCTCACTTCAATTGAATTCTTGCCGTTAAACGTTGTTACCTGATCAGTCCGCGGTTGTCGATCTTAGTCTTCTGCCCTTGCAGCGTACGACTGTGCTCCGTTGCCACCATGAACCGGCAGATCTTCCGAGTCATCTTGCTCCAACAGCCTCCTGCGCGCCGGATCATTTCTGTGTGCCCTGCTACTAAACTCGAAGCTGAAAGCGTCCGTCTGCATCCCAGCATACATGACAGCAATCAAGAACTACCACAGGTCAGCTTGCCACTCGCGAACAAACAACGTCGAGGTCGACTTACCTTGAGCGCCAAACTCACAGCTCCCACAGCCGTGAAAGTCACCAACACCCTCCTCGCATCCCCCTCCCACGCCCTAAGACAAGCCCCCCTCCTCTCGTTCAACTCCTCACACGAATGCGCATTATGCTTCCGATCCGGAAACGGCCACGCCCGATCCACACTACTCCTCAACCCACAACACTCATACTGGTCCTGAATCGCCCTGACGGGGCCCTCGCTCTTCCCCATAAACCAGCCCTTCCACGCGCTCTCCAGCGTGCAATCCAGATACTTCGGGTCGAGCGCAAAGGCCGAGACGGAGATGAGTGCCGTGTCGAGCGCGGACAGGATCCAGAGGGCGAAGTTGCCGAGCGCGAGGAGGCGGGATTGCCGGGATTGGCGGGTGAGAGAGGAGCTGCTCGCGCGTTGCTCGAGGAGGTCGGGGCTGCAGGCGAAGAGGAGGCTGAAGAGGAGTTGGACGAGGGGGAGAGCGAGCGAGAGGACCTGGGAGGTTAGCGGGATCGGGAGGTGGCGCGTGTTGGTTATGCGGATGTTGGACGCGCTGAGGCCCGTGAGGACGATGAAGATCTGATGGACGGGTTTGTTAGATGGGGTGCTTGGGTGACGCTGGAAGGATTAGACTTGCGATGAAGACTAGAATGTTGATGATGCGCGTCAGCGTATCGTGGGCGGCCATGTTGTGTACTTCGTTCGTCAATTGATGGTCGGAAAAGTTTGGGTGATGAAGGTACGGTAATTGGTAGCCTCAGGAGGCGGCAGTTATGGAGAGAGGGAGGGATGAGAAAATAGGAAGGCTCAAGCTACTCTTCAATTGCTGCTTGCGACTGCTGCAGCCCCTGGTGTGGCTCGGAATGTCTTGAAGGATGGGGCCCTGCATATGCGGGGTGGCAAGGCAAATGCCTACAAACTGGGAAGTTGCAAAGCTTGCCGGGCTTTCATATCCAATGACCGATTCCCTTCTGAAGAGATATGAGACTAAATGGTCTCCCAAGAATGCGCATTATTGCCCACCCTAGTCAGGACTTCGTCCTCTCCATGGATTGATAGCGAGCGTGGTATGAATTCTGGCGGCTGCTCCATCACATGTCTCAGCAAGGCTGCTTTAAACAGCTCAGCGAGTTTTGGCACAAATTTAAGTCCTGAATTCAGTTAGCATCACAGTGAATAGTCAAGTGAGTCGCTCAGAAGATACTCGCGACGGATGAGGCTGTTGGACCTTGGTTCGGATACGAGCCGCAAAGATGGCATGCAGATCATCAGCCTCCTGATAAATTAATTTTCCCCTACGGCGCACATTCAGCCTTACTGAATAACGTGAGCTCGCCTTCTACGCGTCGGTTGAAGAAATGGAACCTTGACTCACGACTCGACTAATGAAAGTTGTCTACCTGTTCCACAAGCAGTAATGGGACGTTTGCAAGGAGTAAGGCTGCAAAAGAGATGCGGTTTGCGTAGTATTATGTCGAGATGGGTTTAGACTGCGCCAGATCACGAGACATGAACGAAGACGGAGCTGTCCGCATTGAACCTGGACATGTTAGTAATGTGGCGACGCGTGGATTCTATCCGAGACCAAGCTGAGACAAAAGCAGACGGTTAACATCAAGAAGATTGTAAGAAAATATTGAGGTTATGAAGAAGTCCTATCGATCAATTGCTGATTTGTCCATTTGACAAGGATCAAAACTGCCTGTGGCCTTTATCGCCAGAAACCATGTCCTGACCCATCCGCTTCAGCTCACCACTCTCCGGCTGCTTCCAGCTTTGACTCGCATCCTGCACCTTCTCGGTCCCAAACTTCTCCGCACAGAAATCGATGACAGCTCTGATCTCTCTCAAGCTCTCCTTCTCCAGCGTTTCCCCGTCTTCCGTGTTCTTCCCCTTCTTCAACGCCTCGATTCGATCTATAAAGTCCAACGCATCCTCCTTCCGGACCCAGGCAGCCTTGAAGACATCCGATTCGGCGACATCTCCGTACCAAGCCCGGGCATTATCGTAGTCTCCCTCGATTCGGTGCAGGATTCCGTGAAGGTACATGCCCTCGAACTGGGGCGCAGCTTGCATGTGTCGGCACAGGAAGTGAGCGGACGGGAGGTCGGCGTTCAGGATGTGCAGCGCTGCCTCGAGAGACGGATGCACGTATAGAGATGCGATCTTGTCGGACAGGGAGCCGTCCGTTGCTTTTCCCGGAGGCAGGAGTGGTGTTGGGAGGGACTGGAGATGCGAGTAGAGGTCCGAGAAACTGGTTGGGTTGGGGTTCACGAGTGAGGCCATTGTAGCAGCGGCATAGATTGGAGCACGATTTTCCCAGATAACGAATTGATATCACAACAATTTTTGAAACATACTCACCAAGATATAGACTACTGTGTGCTTCATTTTGACAGCTGCTCGAACTCTGATGTGCTTGACGTGATGAGCCGTACATTGAAGTCGTGAGGTCAGCCGCTTGGCCGGATCGGTGGATTTAACCCTGACCCCGGACTCATCCCGCAGTCTCCTTCAGCCACACGCTCTGGGAACGACATGTTCAAGTACGGAAACGCGAATCGTTACGATGATCCTCAGTCCCTGGACTTTGGGACCGGAGCCCCTGCTGCACGCGATCAGTGGCGCTCCGGTTCAGCGGTTTCAACTATGATGTGGAAGAGGAATGATCCGAACAGGTCTCCTGTGAATGTAAGCAATATCACACATCATGAGCTGTTTCTCTCAAATCTCCTGTTTGTTTGTTTTTTTGATTCATTTGTGGGTACACTCTCTTCAAGTTGATGGCTTTGGATGATCGCGATCAAAGCCGATATCGCCGTCAATATAGAATCAGCACAACACTGTCTCTGTTTACTACCTATCTATGCATTGAAAAACGCAAAGCTGAGATCCAGGGCAGTGGCTCCTTGCTCGCCAACAACCCGAGCTCTACCAAGAGCCAACCGAGCCCCCGACCGGCAACTCCACACTCCTATCCCTCCCCTTCGAAGTCCGCGAAGTCATCCTCAAATACGCCCTCCCCCGAACAATCTTCTACCGACCCGAAGTAGCCTGGAACCGAGGCTCGGCCGCCATCCTCCGCGTCTGCAAGCAACTGTACGAGGAAGGTAGCATCATCCTGTACAGCACAAACACCTTCCGCCTCGACGTCCTCTACGACTGCTCCTTCTTCACCATGCTGTGGCTGCAGCCGACCAGGGACCCGAATCGGGTGCTGCATGTCAGGCGCCAGAGGGCGTTCCCGGAGTGTCTGTCGAAGCGAAACGTGGGTTTGATTCGGAGGTTGGATATCACCGTGCATCATGTGGATAGCTATACGGGCATGATTAAGTATGGCTATGGAGGCGGGGGCCTGACGGAGGGACTCAAGACGCAAGTTGCCTTTCTGTGCCAAAGTATGAGGCAGCTGCCGGTGATTGAGAAGCTGGAAATTTGCTATCAGTGTCAGGATGTCCGAGTCAAGGATGAGACTCAGGTTGTGCTGGATCCGTTTTACAGTTTGAGGAACGTTAAACAGGTCGCGACGTCTGGACATGTTTCGGACGAGACTTCTGCAAGGCTGCTATCAGTACTTCCTGAGGCAAGACGACAGGCGTTGGAAAGTCGGACAGATCAGCCCAAAGACACACATCCGATCGAGCTCAAACGTCCGCCGAATCTCGAGACCAACGGCAAGAGAGGCCTTGCATTCTATCGAGGATACGACAGTCAGGACATATGAATGGGAGGAGGGGGAGGCCATGTAGCGTAATGAATGTTATTGCCAAACGCAGGCACTGCACTTGCAGCAGCTTCGCCCACTTTGGAAGGGATGAAAGCAGAATATGCAACAATTCCCATCCGACCAACGCCATGCACCAGCCTTCATAAAATCATGCAAACAGAACAGCATCATCGAGCTCATCATTTTGCCGCCTCCTCTTTGCTTCGCCGGTACGAAGGCCAAGATCGCGACCTTTGGCTCGCTTATCCACACCTTGTTCCGTTCTGCTGGCAAACTTCGCCGATCTTGCCTTTCGTAGATCTGAGCGCAACTGGTTGGGGCTGACAAATTCCTTGTTCTCATAGATGACGGGGCCACCGAAGCTCGATTCAAGTATCACGATTGGCGTCAAGACGAATCGGGGTCCAATCTCGACTAATGAGATCTTGGTGTCGCGATCCCCTCGCTTGCTGATTTCGGTGGTGCTTTGTACGTCCGCCATGTCAACGTCGCCCTCGGCGTCCTTTCCACCCTTCTTCTCGCTCTTGCTTACTTCCGTCTCTTTGATCTCAAAGCACCGTATCCAAATCTTCCCGTCTGCAAGCGTGAAACCCATGACATGATCAACGAACGGCTTCGTTTTCCTTGCCCCCTGCGGAACGCCGAAAATGTGTGTGAAGAGCTCCTTGATGACGAGAAGATGAGGCTGGGTATCGAATGTCGCATCGAAAGACAGGATCAGGCGACTACCTTTCAAGCAATTGCCGGGGAAATGTAGTTCTGACATGGTGTGGAGGTTCTGTAGGTGCATCTTGACCGTAGGCCCGTTAGGTGCTTTGCTCATCCAGATGTATAAATCCTTGGCCTTGCGGGCCTCGAAAAAGAGAACATTATTGCAGTTATACAAGTCAGCTAGCTCGTTGAGCTGATATAGTTTTGTTTTGGTATCAAGCTTCGCATCTTTTCGGCTATGGGGGAGGAGAGAGTATATGTCGTTCAGCAAATGTCGATGCCTGGGCCCGTCAGTATGTGCAAATAAATCGGATTCGCGTTCGCAAGCTGTGTACCTATAGGTGACGCCTCGACTAGAAAGTATGAGGACGCGCTGGCGGTTTTTGGGGCTGCCATCGTCCGGCTTCTTTTCTCGCTTCCTGTCGTCCTTGGAGAGTGACTTGTATACCGATGCCATTTTCTGCGCGATCGTGGTGGGTGCTGAAGCACAATGCCGCCGGGAGGGAAAAAAGTTGGCGGAGAGATGCTCAAATTGGTCTGTGCGCGGGCAGAACTCCGCTTCAAGCTTGAGCTCCTTTTCGTGAACGTCGACAAATACGACCGTTCACGAAAGCTAGCTGTGCCTTCAATCGCGCTCTCTCTTGATACAGCAATTCCAACTCGCAGTCCGGGGGGCCATTAGGCTCTTGGTTTGCATTCCCAGCTTCAGTCTTTTGTTTCATTCCCTTCTTACCTTTCATCATAAACTAATGTTCCTGAGAGCTTAACGACCTTTACGAACTTTCGAAATGGCGCCGGGAGGTTTTCCGTGGTTTGTTATCACCGGAGCGGGGATGCAAGGTCCAGAAGAGGATCGACAACTGGATCAACGCATACGTAGAGGTCCCAAAAGTGATCATCCGGAGAGATACACGTTCTTAGAAAAGTGTTACATCCAACTCATCTGGTGGAGGCTTCGGGGCCACTTGCGGGATCCGCCTCACCACTCGCTCGTCACCAAAGGGAGCACAATAGAAGGCTTCAAGAGCTTGACGAGGACTCAACAGAGATGGGTCTACCAGTCTGAATTCAGTCCATGCCTCCGCCATCGTAATCAGGAACTGCAAGAAGACTTCAGAGCCTATCAGCGGGGCGAGCCTCTCAACAATCCAAGTCTCAAGACCAGCGTCTGGCTGAACCAAGGCATTGACCTTTTCCAGTTCTATTTGATCATTCACGTACTCACTATTCCGTTGGGACCGATATTCAGAAGGCGTGCGAATGCTGCAGCTGAGAAATACAGCCAACGGCTGGCCGAGACGAAGAAATTCGCAGAAATGCAGCCTCATCCGAGACCTATCAGTGATGCGGTATCATTTTACACCCAATCTGCACATCATCCTGAGCAGCGTATCGAAAGACTTGTGGAACGAGAGCTGTATTTACGCCAATCAATAAATGGGTGAGTAATATCAACGGGCACCATCCATCTACCGTGACAAGCCATGTTTACCGCTCTAAATCTTCTTGATTTCTGACCAAGAGAATGTAGGCAACGCCAAAATCCGTCTCAAGCAGTCTCAGCAGCGATGTGGCCCAGACCATCGGCATTCACAGGCCTCCGGTAGGATTGAAGCGCAAGTTATTCCCAAACAACCAAAGTTCTAAACGCCAGGACTCCATGCTATCAAGTATCGTTAGTCCTCATGCCTCAAGCGAAGTGCTTTTGGTTTGATCAAGATTCGTTATCTTCCCACAGGATGCTACCGCCCCGCGTTTCGGAATCTATCCACCCATCGCCGTCTCCCCGGTGCCCATCGACATTGTAGTAGAGTGGTAGCTTAGGATCTCGGCCTGCGCTATCAGTTGTCAAATTTTTCATCTCAATTTGAAAGCGGCCACCGATGTTATGGCCCCTCAACCGACCTTGCCATGTTGACGGAAGCCCAATTGTCTGGCTGCCTACCGTTGTATCGACCTGCATATTCAGATGTCGCAACCCAGCCTCGGGCCGACGTATCGGGGTTGCGACCTGAACGTCAATAAAACTGGTTTGAGCCCTCACATTGACGTTGCTTGCCTGCTCTGGATCTCCGCAAGGGACAAGGAATGCTTGGATATGGCCTGCTTGAGATCGGATCTCTGTGCTATTACCATGAAGCAGCTGGGCATCGATTCTGCCAGCTACGGTAACGATTTTTGTTCTATAATCCCGCAAAGGAGGCCACTTTGAACCCCTCTTGTGTGAGGCGGCACGGGTCTCCCGGTCCAAGCCGGCTGCGCGCATTCTAATTGCACCAGCAGCCGCCTCGACGTTCAGTACGGCTGGCTTGACTTGGCGAGGATCGGCTTCCTGAGGATCGACAGCGACGTCAATGACACCAGCTTTTGATATCAAGCTGAGACTGTCATAAAGTGGAAACTGGCCTGTGATCGCACCTGCAGAAGTCTCCACGAGTATATTGCGGCTGCGAAGGTTCGAAACATTCGCACCGATGTCTGGAAATTCGACCGCCCCGATATAGGTTTGCAATGATAAAGACTCGGCTCCTGCTCCCACATCGAGAGACTCTTGCAGCGATACTGACATGACTTCGGTATCGACTGCCAATCTTGACAGATTGTATCCAGGCGCTACTTGAATCACGGCGAACGAGTACACGCAGAGGTCATCGGACATGGTGTCGTCGGCCATGTATGTCTGAGGAGTCTGGAAAAGTATGGAGCTACCATCGGCCGCAAAACCTGCTTGTCGTGCCAAGGCACGATTTGAGTAATAGCCTCCGACCTGAAGCGAAACTCCGCGGCCCTTTTCTTTCCGTTCGATGATGACTTGTCCATTCTGGCGAACGTTTCGTCTCCTTTTGGAGCTCCCAAAGTCCTCGCCTTCATATCCGACGGGATTCACGTCGAAATTGGTACCGACCCGGAAGAGCATGTGCAGGGCGAAAGCGGCATTTGATGTCTGTGTGAGTTCGACCTTTCCAGGGTCGTCAAATTTCCAGCCGAGATGGCTTTCAACATCAAGAATCGATTCCGACCTGCAAAATTCCACGGCCCCTTTTCGGAAACGTCCGCGCGTCAAGTCCTCTGGGTCATCAGGATCCCATGGCTCTTCTGGATCTGTAGGCTCGGTTGGCTTGTCGGGTTTTGACGGATCATCTGTGACCGACGGCTGGCTTGGCTTGGTGGGTGTCTCGTGTTCTGGGAGCGAGGGTGTACCGTCTCCATCGTGCCCCCACGAATTCTTGTAATCTTCGATGACTTTCCACACGAATGCAATGCCAAAAGCTATCATGAGCAAAAGCAAAGCCTTCTTAGCAAAGAAATAACGGCCATGCGTTTTTCTCCAAGCTCTCCAATTCCTGGACCAACGTTTCTTCCAGCTGTCACTGCCGTCGTCGGGTGCTGAAGACTGCAGTAGGTGCTGTGTTTCGGCATCCTCCAGATTGTTTGGGGACAGAAGCTGACGTGGAGCTGATGTCGTACGGTTCGCCGGACTTGCCATCGTACCGTACGATTGCGCGTTGCCCAAGTCAAAGGGCTGGCTACGATACGGCCTCTCAGCTATAGCGTCGTCATAGGAAGGAAGAGCAGGTTGAGGTGCTCTTCCGACAATCTCCTCCTCAGCCGCAGTCGTGTCCACCGATCCCGTGCTGGAAGCTGAAAGAATGCTCGATGCTGCAGGCGAAACGTTTCTCTGTCGTCTCTGCAAAGGCTCGACATGCGCTATCTGCCGAGAAGCTCGACGTCGTTCCCGTTCCTCCTGCGCTTCGCGAGCTTCTATTTCCTTGGCCGCTGTCGAGTTGACCTGGCTGGGATCGGGAACATATTCGTCCTCTGGCTGAGGTGCCATAGCATTGAAGTAGCCATCGGTGGGGGAGAGCGCGTCGGCCTCGTCGCTTGTGGTTTCGCCATCGTGGTTTTGGGCTGACGTTTCGCTGTTGCCTGAAGCCATGTACACGGCGTTGTCACGCTACACGGCGGTGAACGCAACGCTACCAGAGCATTCAAGTCGCTACAAAACAACATAAAAGCACTCCATGTACCAGCATCTGACACCAAAATGCGTTTCACTTGCTTTGTTTGATTGCAATGCGTCAAGATCGCGATAGATTGTTGCACGGTGCTGGGAGAAGATACTTGCTGTCGTGATTACCAAATCGAGTTCCCCACTTGGTGAGGACTGTAGCGTACAATGTACCGGGGTGTACGATTGGTCAGTTCAGCTAAAGTGGAATGTTTCGAGTCTAGCGCTGACACCCTTGGCCATTGAGTCAGGAATCATCATCTACGTAAACCGTGCCCGAGTTTGGTGTCTCGAGCATCGATATGGCAACGACATGCTTGAACTGAGCGGAGAATATGGACTTTGGCACCGCCTTCCAGAAAGCACAGGTGTCCATCCAGCTCCAACACCTTATCTTGTAGTGTAGATGTGATCGCCGTACGATCATTCGCAAGGAAGTATAGACTCATCGGGCGTGGTTCACTGGCTCGAACTGTGTTTCGGAGGAATTCCTCGTCAATTGGTTGCTCCTAACCCATGAATCCTTCAGCTAAGACGGATATGTCCAAGTCTTGCGTGGTCACATATTGGTTCGTTTTCAACATTAGCTACCAGGCAGCAAGATACCGTCAGCTTTGGAAGCGCATCTTACAATCTATATGGACGTGACATGTTCCACTCGAGTAGATAAATGCTACGCTTCTCTTGCTTGTTTCGCTCCGCATCGCAGACCTCTCGCTGGCGTATCTGAACACCTGGCATGTTCATGTACTACAGAATGCTATGACCATCAGACGATGGGCACTTCAATCGTTGTTATGTGGTCGTCGGAGTCCCGGAAGCCTCGAGTAGCGCCTTTACTTGGCTACCGTAGGCCTGTCTACAGTATTGGCTCGAAAACCGTTTTCGAACTCACCTCTGGCACTCACAAGTGCTCCAAGTCAGGTAGTGCCGACTGCTGGGATTCGAACGTCTCATGGTGCCATATCTTCAAACGTCGGTATGTTGGACCTGCGAGGGCTTCGGTCAGCAGCAGGTCGGCTCCCTCGTGGGTCGCTGAGGGGAACTCGTATTTCAAGGTTTTCTCTTCAGCTCGACTTGCGGCATTCTTGACTCCCTCATTTTCAGGATCTGAAACTAAGAGCTCAAGGCTGAGGCATTGGCTGTTCACGTGTCGGAACTATCGAGAGTATCGTCGTCCTGTGTGTGAACGGCAGAGACAATGAGAAGCAAGATAACTTGGGCCGCAGCTTCGGCATCGGTCTACTTGGCCCCTACCGAGACAACGTCTCACTACTAATTGTTGTGGACTTCTGACCGTCATAGTACCCTTTACTTGCCTCTCGAATAACTGTCTTCGCTGGAAGGGTAAGCTGAGCGCTGATCTGCCACCAAATACGGCAATGGTGCTCGCGACATACTTTCAAACTCCCCTTGGTCGACTCGGACAAACTGCGACCTGCGATACTGATGACCCCGCCCGCGGACCCGAGCGGTGGGACGAATCAGCACCTGTCGAGTTCGGTGCCACGAGACCCATGGCCGCTGATTGACAACTTAGTCATCTCTCTTTTGGCGCTGTTTAGCACGGTCTTCTTTCTACACGATCACAGAAGCTCCCTCAAGGTCTGAAATCATGGGGACAAGAAAATGTCTGCCGCAACTCCTGGTGGTCACCGCCCATGCCGCAGCGCATTTGGCGATCGCTTATCACGACCCTGATAACGGGGCCGACCAGCCCGACCTGATTGTCTCCTTCCCATGAGAGCTTATCTTCAGACTGTGTGATAGTGGAGTGGGACACGAGTGCCAGCGGGAGCTAACTCAACGCACGGCACAACCGCTTGAGAGCTACGAAGGAGTGGCGTACCAGTCACCACCACTGCCGCCAGCCGTCTGATCACGCGACTAAGTTTCGGAGACGCAAGCTCCTACGCGTCCATATCTCCAGGGCGCCCACCGGCTGAGTTGGTGTCAATTCAGAGACGAGAATCTGGATAACGAGCCGTGTTGAGCGGACGATGCTGCACTGGACGTTCAGCCACTGTGCCGGCAGGTCTCCCATTTCGAGCTCGATTCGATCGTTCAGTGGTCAGGGTATCAGGACGCAGGGGCATCCTTCCGGCCGCACTTCAGACTGATACCGTGTCGTGCTGCACCTGCCAAGCCGGTACAGGCGCCGAATGCTAGGATTACGCTGGAACTATCAGCCTTCCTTCAACGTTGACAAGAAGATGTGTCCGCCACGGGCGCCGTTGCGTACTCGCCGACCGCGACGAACGGTGGTAGCGGTACTGTATCAACGAGGAGTCAACAGGGGAAATTGTCAAGCGCGGTGGCTAATGAGCGAAACGAGTCCTCGGGGCGGCGTACAACGCACAGATCGAGTCGAGCATTCGGCACCCTGCCGATGGTGAGTTGTCACACATGCAATCTTCTGTGCTTTGGGTGCCACACAAGCAAGCGCCGTCCAGGGTGTGCCCATGCTGTCCACCTTTTCGTGCAGCGACACCACCCGTGGATCAGACCAGCTGAGTTATCTCGTGGAGATACTTTGTCGAACTGTTCCAGAAGACGCGACGAGCCGCACTCGTGCCGTGGTGTGCCGGATAGCAAGCTAACTGGCCCTCCTGTGATTTGCCTATCGCAGCTCAATTCGCGTGCTACGCACTTTAGCAGATCTCCAGCGCCACCTTCGTTTGCGAACGAGGTGAGGAGGCAAGGAAATTATTTCTCCAACTGCCCGTGCCGTTGCAAGGAAATACCTCCCATCGGTGTTCCCAGGTGTTTTCGATCTGGCCCCCACAGCAAGAATGAGACTCCTTCGACGACGTCGAGCTGACCATGCGAGATAGCGAGACCACTGATGTTTGCGTAGGCTGCATCCATCTGCGGTATCCAGATACATGGGGTCGAAAAGTGTGCCGTTCGTCGTTGAGGCGATCCACAACACTAATAAGCGCCACTTAGATACGATGCTGGGTCTATTCATCCTTACGACTCTCCGAAGCCTTTACCCAATGAGACTGGCTGGTCCGTCCGGGCAAGTCAAGACAGTACCGTTCACATCGACCACGGTAGGCTCACGACATCCTACCCGCATGTCTTTCTTGTGGTCCCCAAATCGTTAGTGGACCTCTGTGCAGTGATACGTCTTGCTTTCGATAGCAGCTCTGGTTCTGGCTGTCTTCCGCCCGCATAATTTACCCGGCCGAGGCTAAGCAATAGAACTTCCCCATGCAGCCACCAGGAAGCATATCAGTTGTTGGATGTCATGTGCCACGCGACTACCCTGAAATGGAAAGTCGTGAGGGTGAACTCAGGCGTGGCAATCGGCCCGGGATGGGGACCCAGCACCATGCATCGTGCTACCATGCTTACAAGTAATGTGCCAGTCCCAGCTCGCAGGTTTGTTTCTCTCTTTCCCCCTCGTGCATCCTCTCCAAAAGTCTAATTTGCTTTGACAGCTGATCTGCTTTGACATATCCTTCTTGCTTCGTCAAGGCCGGATCGTCAAAATGCCTTTCGGTATTGGGAAGGCCTTCGGGGCTTCCAATGATAGCCATGGAGAGATCGTGGAGGAGAAGAACGCCGGTGTGACCGTCGACGAGAAGCATGAGTCTGGCAGCAGCAGCGCCATGTCGCCGGACCGAAGGGCATCCGCTGTTGAGGTCCAGCGTGAGGCAGCTTTCCTTCGCAAGCTCCATCGATTCGACCCCAACCTTGACGCCGACGTCGCCATTGGCCTCGACAGGGCTGTTCAGGATCACGATGCTCAGGCCGAACTCGAACTGATTGACCTCATCGAGAACGACTCCCCATACCCAGAAGTCCGCGCGGCGGTCCGCAACTACGATGATGAAGACCTCCCATGCAATACCGTTCGTGCCTGGGTTCTGGGCTTGATTCTCGTCACTATCGGATCTGGCATGAACATGCTGTTTTCTCTCCGCTACCCTTCTATTTCCATCACGGCTTTTGTCGCCCAATTGGTTGCCTACCCATTGGGTATGCTCTGGGATGTGGTCATGCCCCGAAGATGGCGCTCTGGCCCGTTCAACTACAAGGAACACGCGTTGATCACCATCATGGCCAACGTTTCGTTCGCCAACGGCGGATACGCTTACTCGACCGACACCATTGTCGCCATGAAGGGTTTCTACGGCGTCGACTTTGGTTGGGGATTCCAGCTCCTGACCACCTTCGGTACTCAGATGATCGGCTACGGTATGGCTGGTATGCTACGAAAGTTCCTTGTTTGGCCTGCATCCATGATGTGGCCTAGCACTTTCGTCAACACCTCCCTCTTCTATGCCCTGCACGACCACACTAGAACCGATCCGGCAAAGGCCAACGGATGGCGCATCTCACGATTCAAGTACTTCTTGATTGTGTTTGCTTGCTCTTTCGTCTGGTACTGGTTCCCCGGCTGGATCTTCCAGGCCCTGAGCTACTTCGCTTTTGCCACGTGGATCGCGCCGGAGAACGTGGTTGTCAACCAGCTGTTTGGCTACTCGACAGGTCTTGGTCTTATTCCCATCACTTTCGACTGGACCCAGATTACCGGATACAACCTGTCGCCCTTGATGTACCCGTGGCACGGTATCGCCAACACCCTGATTGGATGCTTCCTCTGGTTCGTCATCGTCACCATTGGCCTGCACTACAGTGGATGGGCTTATTCCGAGTACCTCCTCATATCGAGCAGCAGCAGTTACGACAACACCGGCTCCAACTACAACGTCTCGAGGATTTTGACCGACGAATACACATTCGACGAGGCTGCTTACAAGGAATACTCACCCCTGTTCCTGTCCACCACCTTTGCGCTGGTTTACGGTCTCTCCTTCGCCACGATCACGGCGCTGATCTCCCACACCGTCCTCTTCCATGGACAGGAGATCTGGACTCGTGCCCGCCTTGCTTTCGGTGAGGAGCCCGATATCCACACCAAGATGATGAAGAAGTACAAGGAGGTGCCCAACTGGTGGTACGGAATCATGTTCCTCGTCACTCTCGGCATCGCCCTTGCTTCTGTCCTTGCCTACAACACTCACCTTACCTGGTGGGCGTTCTTCGTCGCGCTCTTCATTGCCGGTTTCTTCACCGTCCCGATCGGAATGATTCAAGCCATCACCAACATCCAGCTTGGTCTCAACGTCATCACCGAGTTCATCATCGGATACATGCAGCCGGGCAAGCCCATCGGCATGATGCTTTTCAAGACCTATGGCTACATCACCATGACCCAAGCCTTGACCTTCTGCCAAGATTTGAAGATGGGCCACTACATGAAGGTGCCTCCCCGAGCCATGTTCTGGGGCCAGACAATCTCCACCATCTGGTCCGCGGTCGTCCAGATCGCCGTCCTGAACTGGGCTTTCGGCGCAATCAAGGACGTTTGCGATCCGCTCAATGAGTCCCACTTCACCTGCCCCAACGGTCGCGTCTTCTTCACAGCCTCCATCATTTGGGGTCTGATCGGCCCGATGCGCATGTTCGGCCCCGGCCAAATCTACCACGGCCTCCTCTGGTTTTTCCTCGCCGGCCTCTTCGCACCGCCAATCTTCTACGTCCTCGCCCGCATGTTCCCGCGCAGCAATTTCCGCTACGTTAACGTGCCTCTGATTTTCGGTGGTACCGGCAACATTCCTCCGGCTACCACGCTCAACTACACCACGTGGGGCATCACGGGCTTCTTCTTCAACAAGCTCATCAAGAACAAGTACCGTGGCTGGTGGAGCAACTACAACTACCTTACCAGTGCCGGTCTCGACTGCGGTCTGGCCATTTCGACCATTGTCATTTTCTTGACGCTGCAGTTGACCAATGCGAACTTCCCCGACTGGTGGGGTAACAACGTCGTGTTTAGTACTTCGGATTATAACGGCTCGGCGGTCCAGAAGGTGGTCGCTGACGGACAAACGTTCGGCCCAACCAGCTGGTAGAAATATTTTACGAAGACGGCCTTTGAGTCACTTGGCTGGCCAATTGAATATAATGACAATCGTTATATGAACATCATGAAAGACCATGTATGAATAACTTGCATTTTCGAAAACACAAAGCCTTGCCGTGAGTTCCATTCTCGCTTTCAATTCCCGTTGCGCGAAATCCTCGCTTCTCCCTCATCAAAATCTCCGACGCATGTCGAATCCTTTTCTCTCCATACGGCAGCCACAAGACAACCCGGTTCCTAGCATGTGTAACAAGACGGATCCCTACATTGCGTTCGCCACACAAAGGAGAGGTCCGCGCGCGCGCGAATCCTTCATGGATACTGCAGACCCACACGCTTGTCTCCCCCGACTACCCCGGTTCCACCTGGGAACTAAAGTTCGCAGCCGCACGTTTCCCCCATCAGGACCCATTGTCTCGTCACCTGCATCCTCCCGATCATTGTTTGTCTCGTTGATCTTTTTTTTTTCCTTCTCTCGTTGATTTCCTTCTCCAACGATGACGGTTCCTTCTTTGCATACAAGTCCTTTTCGCTCGCAGCCGCCTGGAGGTGAAAGGGCGGTGAGGCAAGTGGAGAACGCAAGGCATTACGATGGATCCTGGGTCCTTCGCAGATGGGCGCGCCGTGGGGGCCTACTCGGTGATGTAGGTAGTTCATGTTGTGGATGCGGGTCGGATGCGGCGAGCTGCAAGCGTCTTTGCTGCGAGGTTCCTCCCTTTGGGAGACATTGTTGTCGAGGAGGGCTGGGCCTTTTTGCGTGGGACACGTGTGACGAGGACCGAGCGGTGACAAGGCAGCTTGCATTCGGTAGTCCGAAAAAGAGGGCGGATGTTGATGTTGGTGACGTTTGGAGTAGAGGTTTTGGAGAAATGCGGGACATGATTTTGGCGCTGTATCGGCTTGCCGTGGGAAGGATTGGCTATTTTCTCGTTTGGCATGGCATATTTAGGGACGAGTTTGCAGGAAAGTCGAATGTCAGAAGGTGATGGTAGAGGTTGAATCTAGCCTTTGCTCGCTAGAGGCGGTTGCATACGACTCAAAAATCCCATTTTGCTACTGACCGTGAAGTCAGACCGACGTGCAGCGAGTACACACGCTGCAAGTCCAAGTTTTGAACATGACCTGCAAGTCTCGCAACTCGTCAGGCTGTCTCCAGACTTTTTCCACCCATACATCTTCATCGTATGATTCCTTCGACAAAGGGTGCCAATCGCCCCCGCTCGGCTTCCCATATTCAACCGAGGTGACTCCACGTTTCGTCGCCCAAGTTGCGATGCTATTGTACGGCCAAGTTCCGCATTGGAAGGCGAAATCGTGAGCGTATTGGGGAGGAATCTCAGCATAGAACCATTTCCCGTCGTCTGTCACTCCAGCTGCCACGGTGCGTCGCCTGTAGTCTATGACGACCACGGTCCGCAGGCCACTAGACTCGATGAGCTTGAACACATGACACGGATACTTAAAGTAATAGTTGCGATTGATGACGAAGTCGACATTTGCAACTGTTCTTCTGTTCGTAGAGTCGACATCTGTCTCTCCAGATTCAGGACGTGGAGGTGCTGCAACGCCGACTGTATCTAGGGTTGTGAAGTCGAAGTCGGTAAGCCGTTTCGGACGAGTCGAGGTGAGCACCTTGAGCCGGAATTCAAGTTTCGCGGGAACCGTCCAAGACTTTTCACTGGGCGGAAATGTCTCATGTGCGCCGAAGAAGAATTCAACATTACCAGGAGCCTCGTCGCGGATCCAGTCACACCAACGTGTATAGGAGTCATGGTTGTGATACTGGTGGTACATCCAGTGCAAGCCAACTTTAGAGCCGACCTCGACAGCGACGTCGAGGCAACCCTTATCGGGGCTGACGGCCATCATCATCGGCTCCTCTTCGGGGCTCGCAGGCAGTTTATGCAAGAATAGGGCAAAAGGCGGCTTCCAATCATTTCGTCCCGAAGGCGGGCTCTGGTTCCCTCGGGGATTGCGAAACATTTTCACCAGGTCATAGATTCGCATCATGTCACGACGATCTGCTGTTTTGTCGTCTAACCAACGAATGAAGCGGACTTTATCAGGTAGTAGTTCGCCCCCGTATGTCAGTGGATGCCGTTTGTTGAAACCGTGCTCTTCGAGCTGTCGTTTTAATCTAAGCTCCTCTTGTCTCGTTAGGGATACCAGGCAAACCACAGGCATAATATCCCCCCCAATCCCGAGCCAGTCATTCCCTTCCTGGGCGAACTCGCTCAATTCGTTGAGAGGTCTGTCACCGGCGAAAAGACAGTCTGCAATTTGATAGACTGTTTCTGGGGGAAGTGGAGGATGAGTTGCTGAAAAAAGTTTGCACAGTTCATTTTGACTCGCCCGAGCGTCGGCATGATCGCTGAAAGAAGGTGCATGCGGATTCCTTAAAATCATTCGGCCCATCAAGCCAACAAACTTCGTCGCTGGGTAATCCACACAGTGCACATATTGCCATATGCACTTCTGATCTGATGTACCCAAGCTCCTGGAAAAGAACAGTGTTTCGTCTTCGCAACAATCTGTACTTTGCCTACAGGCTGTTGCAAAAGCGGTCGTCCATTTCGTCCGCGTAATCGCAAACTCAGGCACTTTCATACACTGAGTCAGCGTGGCGTTGGCTCTCTGTCTCAATGCGACGACGACTGCCGTTGGCAGTCTATTCTCAGCAAAGACAGATTTGCCATAGAACTGCATGTCGGTAAGGGTATCGAATATGACGAATCGCTTCCATCCGCGCTTGATCGCCTCCCAGCTGATGAGATACATGTCTCCGAGCGTACCGTCAACTCCATTCTCGTCCTTATCAGCATGGGAAACATGGACGAAATTCAGCCTCAATGTTTTTGTCGCGTTGCTGTTGAGCTTTCGTGCCTGAGCTTTGATCGGTTCCGAATTGTGTCCGTAAGTCTGGCCGAGGAGGACGACCGGAAGGACATTTTCCTCGAGCGGGGGGAAGTTGACGAGTAGCATCATGAAAGTTGGGTTTCTGAAGAATGCAATCGCAAATAAATTCAGGCAAAAGGGCGAGGACAAGATGAACTGAAGTCATGTTCGTGTCAGGCCGAGGACGCGGCCGCGTCCGAGGGGCTAGGCTGAAGCTGCGTTAGGCAGCATTGCTCTTCAGCTGGCCAAATGCTCGAGATGATGAGTAAACGACTGACATTCACAATGTTGTTGAGTTCCACCCTCTTCCTCTGTGTACTTTCCACTCACCCGAGATCATTTGACGCTATGCTAGCGGTCGAAGAGGCCTTGATGATATAAGCCGTGGATGATGCAAATCGCGGCGGCCGTCAGAGACCCGACTACACTTCCCACTGCTCTTTCCATCGTATCTTTTTTGTTGCCGCGGTTTGACACATCTTTGTTTGTAACTCCGATGAAATATGTATGGCTATTCGCTTTGGAACCGATCAAGGGTCGGTCAGACTGTAAATGGAGCACTGATATCCATGTTTACCTGCCCACTGGAAAAGGTCAGTCGAATCGTCCTCTTCCGCGTATTGGTGCGCAAAATTGTACGCATCACAAGCCATTACTTTGGCGTGAAGCAGGTTCATGAACTCGGGACACGATTGCACGATCCAAACGATGCCATTGTTAAAGATCTCTTCCCTGGCAATAGTAAGAATCTCCAGTCCATTTTGGGCCATCCATCGGTACAATCTGACGTAATGCCTCCGCTTCTCGAGGTTGAAGCCGTAATCGCGCGCGAAGAATTGAATGGACTTGCTGCTGCGGCACGACTGGTCGCTTTCACTATCTTTGCAGAGCTCAGGTGTGGACGTCTCTACTAGTTGCTGGCTGCCCTGATTTCCTGTGGTATTGTCAGTCACTTGAAGGTGCTTCAAGTCTGTTAGAACTGTTCTTTCATCGTTCGACCGGTCCAGCTCTCCTTCCAGAAAGAATTTGGCCTTCATTTCCTCGACTCGCTCCCCTTTGATTGCCGACGAGTCGAACAACACTCGCATGCAAAAACCAGTCTGCACCATGAAGAGCCGTTCCCATGGCAGCAGCGTCAGCGGGAACGTCTGGTCGGGATGAAAGCTCCATTCCACCCGAGGCTGGGGATGCCACGTATTCTCGCGCCAATGCCGTCGTCGGTAATTCGATTCCCACTGGAAAGTGTCATGGAGATTATCTCTGCACATGACGTGAAGCCCACAAGAGCCACGGTCGAATCGAATAACTGTGTTTTGCTGATCGTAATACCATTGTGCTCTGTCAAGGAACACAACATGATCCAAAATCTGGAACGGCTTGGAGCCTCGATTGTAGCCGGGCAGCCCAGTTCGTTGCTCTATCCGAGCAATCAAACGCAATAGATCGCCTCGTGTTGCTGGAGTCGGGAGCAGCCAGTTCAGAACCAATGGCTCCAGGGGCCGTCCTGACATGTTGTCATCCAAGTCTTCGATGTTTTTCCTGGTCAATTCGAAGTTATCCTTGTTGAGGGGTTCGAGAAGTATGACTATCAATTCACATCGACTATCGGTGTCGTAGAAAGTTTGCTGGATTCGGTCAATGTTCACCATCGATTCCACGGGGTATGTGTCGCTGTAACAGCCCGCAATCTGAGCGATGACTTCAAGGGGTAAGTGGGGCTGCATTTTTGCAAGCAAGTCGCAACGCTGCTCGTAGTCGGCTGGACCACGGTGGCCTCGCAAGGAGACGTACTCGTGAGGGCTTCGAATGACCATACCCTCGGGTAAAACGTCATACTCTTGCGGCAGAGGGTCATAATATCCCTGCCGGAATTCCCTGATCCAGGAAGAAGCGATGGACTGCTTGACGGATGTAAGAAGGACAAGCTTCTAGGGGAGTCGCCGAATGCGAAACCGCGGGCGGTCAACGTCAGCGATGCCATTTCCTTCTGCCTTGACCAAAGCTACAGTGATGGCGGAAATTTCTTTCGCTTCACCAAACCTCGTCTTGCCGCAAACTTGACGATATGTCAAACCGTCAAACACCATCAGTATTTTCCGGCCCACGCGATGAGCTTGTTCGCCGATGGAAAAGATGTTTTTGATGCTGCTTGACTTACCATATAGACCAGCTTCGGGATGAGGAGCGAGTAGCGTCAGCATCTTCGACATAGACGTTCCTGAAAGTGACTTGACGGCAGCAGTTTTGACTTTGTCGAAGTTGTCTCCATAGCAGCGGCCCAAAAATACCACAAGCACAAATCCCGCTTGATAGGGCGGGCACGCAATGCAGACCATTGCGGTTGCTGAGGAGGACTTTGGGTTGCGGGAATGTAGTGACAGGCAACACCTACCAGCTCGCGCTTGGAGAAAGTGCCTAGTTAGACTGGAGGCTTTTTCAAGCTTGAATCCATCGGCAAGGAGAGTGAACAGTGTCAATCAAAGGTCAAAAAGCAATTTTTCTATGCGACCGTGACTCACCTGACTACCGTTGAATCGAACCATATAACAGTCGAGCACGGAACTTGGTCGACAAGCAGCACAGAGTGTCGAACATCATCTCCAGTCTCTCGGACTTCATGAGAGCCAAAAGTTACGCAATCCGCTGATAAGCCATAGTCCAGGAACGGCGTTCGAGATGGGCAGCAATGTGCTAAGCGTGAAGGGGAACAGATGCACAACAAATATTGAAGCACCAAGCATCCCCTCACACTGGAAGATCTTGCAAATTAACAATATCGCTTTGGGGATGATGAAATAGTTCAGCATCATCCTCGAACACACAGAATTATTGAAGGCAAGGCAGGCATTACGCAAAGCTCGCCCTCAAATAGCTCCTAGACAGACTGCCCGCAGCACCCAGCCAGTATCGCCTTTCACTGGTTTTCAGCTACCGGTATACCAAGTATGAAGTAGATAAACGACATGATCGCGTTCGTGGTCTTTGTTGGGTCAGTCCTCCTGTCGGCCGCATGGCCGCGACGCTAAGCATTGAGCGCTGGCATTTGTGAACACGATCACGCACCATGCATACTGACATCGACAACCAGAAGGAGACATGTGGTGATGCCGGGTTGGTGGAGCGTTGCACCGTGTCGTCGGACAGATCAAAGGCGGAGCGGATGGCAGTGTTCCTTGCTGGATCAAGCTGGGCAGACACGAAAGAAAGTTTAAAGCCGCCTTCCGACCAGCCCGAGCTTACAGCTTAAATGCAGCGCGTCACCACTACGACTCTGCCCTGAATCGCTGGCTAGACTCCTTCAATTCCACTTCTTGTCAGCGCATCGCAAGTTGCAGCAATGTCGAAAAGCGCGCGGAAGTCTCAGATGCCCGCCGAACCGGCACATGGCTATGAGTTCTTTGGACCGTGAGTGCCCATCTCCAGATTGTGTTTCGAGCTTGGTCGCAAACGCGCCCAAAATGCCATTGGGCTTTGTTACGGCGTCTGCGTCGTCAATTGAGTGTTGTATCGTTGTTGGACTTTGCTAACATAGCTGTCTAGCCCTGGCGCCATCGCCATATCGGCCGGTCTACCAGTCCTCGTCTACAGCTTCGCCTTCCTTTGCAATGATATCACCGGCTGCCCAGTACCGTCGCTACTGTCACCTCAGACCTTGACATGGGAGAAGATCAAGCGGGATACAGGATTCAGTGCCAGAGGTTGGGATGCGTTCTTCACTTGGGAAGCCACGTGGGCTGTTTTGGGTTACTGCGCGCTGAGCTTGGTTCTCCAGATCGTTCTACCGGGCGTCGAAAGCCAGGGCGTGGTTCTGAAGAATGGCGGACGACTGGACTACAAGTTCAACGGTGAGCAAAATGGAAGTTGAAACTCTACATGGGCGTAGCTGACTCGTGTCTCCAGCTTTCAACTCGGCCATCTTCATCCTCGGTATCCTTGCCGCGGGCACCGCGCTGCAGGGCGCTGACTTTGCCGTCTGGACCTTCATCTGGGACCAGTACATCCCAATCATAACGGTCAACATGTTGATTGCGTTCTTCTTGGCCTGCTTCGTCTACGTCTGGTCATTCTCCGTGCGCCCACCTTCTTCGTCCAACAAGTCGCTCCGTGAACTAGCAGAAGGAGGACATTCGGGGAACCTCATATACGATTGGTTCATTGGTCGCGAGCTCAACCCTCGGATCACAATTCCGATTGTCAACTACGAGGTCGACATCAAGTCGTTTATGGAGCTCAGACCTGGCATGCTTGGTTGGCTGATCATGGATTTGGCATTCATTGCACACCAATACAAGCTTTACGGGCTGGTATCGGACAGCATTGTCTTGATCACTGCTTTCCAAGCTCTGTATATCCTTGACGCGCTCTGGATGGAGCCCGCCATTCTTACCACGATGGATATCACGACCGACGGCTTCGGCTTCATGCTGGCATTTGGCGATGTCGCATGGCTGCCATTCATCTACAGCACTCAGACCCGCTACCTTGCGGTACAGCCAGTCCACCTGGGCTTCCTTGGCCTGACTGGAGTCCTCGCGGTTCAAGGTCTGGGCTACTACATCTTCCGCTCCAGCAACAACGAGAAGAATCGATTCCGCACCAACCCGAACGATCCCCGCGTTGCGCACCTCGAAGCTCTGACCACAAAGTCTGGTAGCAAGCTTTTGATAAGTGGATGGTGGGGCACGGCTCGCCATATCAACTACCTTGGTGATTGGATCATGGCGTGGAGCTACTGCTTGCCGACGGGTCTTGCCGGGTACCTGGTTGACAACACTGCCCGTGTTCCCGTTGGCGGCACCCTGGATAAGGATGCTGTCGTGCAGGGCGACGCAAAGGGCTGGGGCATGATTTTCACATACTTCTACTTGCTGTACTTTGCGGTTTTGCTGATTCACCGTGAGTTGCGCGACGAAGAAAAGTGCGCCCGCAAGTATGGTTCGGACTGGGAGGTGTACAAGAAGAAGGTTCCCTACAGGATCTTACCCTACGTCTATTAGACAAGGAGATGTTGCTCGAGGGCGTTCGGATGCTCATGAGCCTGGGAGCTCGTCCCAGGAGCACACGTAGATATCAGACAAAAAAGTGGCATATTTGTACGTAAACTAATTTGAGGATGAGTGGAGGACAAACAACGACTTCTGTATGAAAGCATCCAGATCCCCCAATTCACAGAATGAACAATTTATCAAAACAATCGCCTCATGCAGCGCAGTAATGATACCGAGTCCGAAAGCGACCGGTCAGACTGATGCCCAGGCAAATCTCATTTTCCCTTCGGCGGCAAGATTTCGGTCAACTCGTTAGCTAAATGCTGGTCAAATGCCGACGAGCCGTCCCTCCACACCCGCTTGGATTCCATGCTCGCCGCAAACTGCGACTGCGGCATCAGCTTGCTTGCCTGTGTGCCGGCGCGGGTCTTCAGATCTTCGGCGTCGTGCACCATCACCAGGCCCCTTCCGTTGCCAGAGGCCAGGTCACGCGTATTTGATCCTGTCTCGGTTTCTGAGGCGACGGGGTTGCTTTTGGCTTTTGGATCTATACTTGCTGAATCGGAGGCGGCGGATCCGCTACTTCCACTCTGGTTTCTTTGTCGGATTTGAGGATGACGTAGCAAGCATCTGTGGTGTTCGCGTCAATCCACTGAGGTACTTATGGCAAACATGGGCAAACAGAAGCAGAGTCATGGACACTAAGTTGCCTTGCTATCAAGAAGGCTTCGTCACACGTCGGTTTCCAAGGCATCGGTCAGCGTGGACTTACGAATGACTCCGGGCAGCCAGCCGAGAAAGCATAGCGCAAGATTGATGCACAAATCACTCCCACATCCCCTTCGTATGGCGACTGAGATGAAAGGCAGGAAGAGTGCGAGGAAGTACAGGCAGCAGTTCTCTATCCCGGCAGATCTGATGAGTAAGAAATCCTCAGCGTGGTTTTGACGACACACTTGCAACGACGCATGAACTCAGTAAGAAGAGCAAAGACAATGGCAGATATCAAGACCTGAAGCGTGGGATATTTTGGCAAGGCACGCAGCATCGAGGGTGCACCCCCGAGGGATATATATCCATTGACCAAAGCCGGTGCTGCAGACAAGAAGGTTGTGCAACAGCACGGCTGCCAGCAGCAAGTAGGCAAAGGAATTCGCACCTGATTCGGAATCAGACATGGTTCAAGGTCGCCAGGAACTGCTGCTCGCATAAGGCACGTAACCGCGATGGATGGTGCCGGGGTCGTGGGAGATGAGACCTGGTCAGTAGGTATCTCTTTTCCCTTCAGAGGTAGGTCTGGAGTGCTGCGCCTCGAAGCGAGGTTCTTACACGCGCGGAAGAGACACATTCGGCCTCGCTATCACTTTGTCGGCCCAGTTGAGGGTTGGCATCGTATTTGAATGCTATACGACGCATGATTTCTTAGTGGGCCGGTCGAGTAGTGTTCACGTGAATCGGTGAGGAGATACCGAGATAGTAGGTAGTTGGATACGAAGCGCAGAGCGTGGGTATTTCTAAACAGAGAATCTGACTATGTTTGGAGACAATCAGCGTGCTCCTTTGTGAAGCGCATCGGGCATCCTTCCCCACTGCACATACATATAACACACTGTCAATTTGTGGCAAGGAATAAAACTAATGTGCAAAGTCGATCAATATATGCCTGCGTCTGAGAGAGCTCCAACGGCGTTTCGGCTTCGACCATTACGGTATCGCTCTCGAACAGTTCGTACATTCACGAAAATCGATCCGGAATCGATCCGGAGGCGCCGTTATTTCATTGCTCAACTCAGCTCTGAACAAGAATGTGATTATATTCGCCTCCCACGTGATCTGGGTCTGTTCTCGGAGCTCACTCCTCGTCTCGAGCAAATTGACGTCATTTTGCAAGCAAACGGCTTACCCAATCAGTGCACCACAGCGCAAAATGGCGAGCGGACAGGCGGCTCACGAGCTTCAATAAGAGCCATCCCTCCTGCCCCTCTTACGCATTCCATGTCCACGCTCACCCGACCAATTCATCGAAGAGCGGCACTACTCGCAAACAGACTCAAAAGCACGACAGCAACCCGTCTCTGCAGCGCAAGACTCCTCACCACAACAAACACCAAACGACCAACTCCGTCGACACCACCGAGCTCGACCCTGAGCTCCGGCTTGCCCACCACGTCTTTTCTGAAGAGATTCTTTTTTGGTGGTCCAAGCGCGACCCCGGAAGAGACCATGGCTGCCAAGGAGAAGGCCCAGAAGATCATTGACGAGAACCCCGTTGGTATGTTTGATTTCCGTGTCTGTTGGGCTGGACTGCGTCGCTCGAGTGTCTATCGGGTACCGATTGCTGCACCCCACATGCCTTTTGCGAATGACGTTGTTGTACTGACTCTTCTGTAGCGGTCTTTTCAAAGTCATACTGCCCTTACTGCCGCGCATCGAAATCTGCGCTGAGCGCCGCCGGTGCCAAGGCATACATCATCGAGCTGGACCAGGTTGATGACGGCAGCGCGATCCAGGCCGCGCTGGAGGAGATTACTGGCCAGCGTACCGTGCCGAACATCTTCATCAACAAGAAGCACATTGGAGGCAACTCTGATTTGCAGAGCAAGTCCAAGGAGCTGCTAGCGCTTCTCAAGGAGGCTGGAGCCGTCTAAGAGTTGAGGTCACGGTGCATATACACGCATTGCTCAGGATGCATACCAGAACAGAGCAGAGACATGATTGAAATACATCATTGTCATGTTGCATTGTATCATAGTGGCAGTAATTTTACATGAATGAACGAAACATCATGCATTGGTTGTATTTGCACCATCGCCTTTGAATATGATCTCACCAGTACCTCCACCAATAAGTGCATCGATACTTCGAAGAGTACTCCACTTTAACTATACTCCTAAGACTGGTGGCACCGACAGTTCTAAGAGTACCTCTACTATCGCCTCAAAGAGTACTCATGTCAGTACTCGCACCGGTGTGTCCAATAGTACCGCCAGCGGTACTCTCAGCTCTGCTTCTGAAAGTGCTCCCACCAGTGACTCCATCAGTACCTCGAACAGTAATCCTGGCCATACTGCTGAAAGTATTCCCCATAGTATACTCGACGTTACCCTTGGCCTCACTGCAGATAGTACTCGTGTTCATACTTCTGACAGCACCGTAGGAGGTTCTTCAGACGGTAACCCCAACGATACGCAATGTAAGGATTTCCGGCAGTACATGCTCACAGTGATTCGCTCGCAGATACTTTGAACAGTACCCTTGTCAATACTCACATTCGTACTTCTGACAACATTATGGCAAACACTTCGCACGGTAATCACAGTGATATGCTCATGCGTAACTGTGAAGATACTTACAGCATTACCCCTGAGCAGTACGTACTTTCGACAACACCATAGAAAATACTTCGAACAGTACACACAGTGATATGATCGGGGCTACTTCGAACAATACCCGTGGCAGTACTCTGAACAAGACTTGCCAAAGTACGGTCGGCATGACTCTTGATCGTATGTGTGATGGGGCTGCTGATGACACTCTGCGCAGCACGTTTGTGGGTACCGCCTTGGTTGCTGGCGGTGTTGTCGCCTTGATCGCAGCCTTGATCAGGCCCAGAGCGAGCTGTTTGCCCCACTGTCAGGCCGACATTCAATGGCCTAGCAATGCAGGCGACGATTGAAAGTCCTGCAGCCTCAAAGCACATCACAATCAGAGACGCCATCACAGTGGCCAGACAATGATGAATTTCGCATCCTTCGTCGCAGGCCGAAGACACTGGAAGGCCGGTCAAGGAGGTAGCGAGTTCAGGAAGCTTCAGGTCACAGCTGGGAGGCTGGAGACGCTGTGGGGCCAGAGTGCGGCTGGGCAGAACAGTTGAGTTGCCGCACGCTGACTGGCTGAAACAGCCGGGGCCCCTCCAGCGGTGACGTTGACCGACGCTGCCGTCGAAAAAGGCGACTGCGCATAGAAAGCACTGGAAGCGTCTACGCAAAAAAATTCCTGGCAAGCGTTCATTGAGCGACCACATATTAATTCTGCCTTGCACACAACTCTTTCTTCCTCTCACACTCCCACACCTCTGATACCCAACTTCCCCGAACCTTTAATTTTCCTCTGCCATCCTCTGCCTCTCTGTTTAATAGAGAATCACTGGCAGCTACTGCGAAACTCTCGACACCCCCACATTCCTCACACAACCGCCACAATGTCGGCCATTGGTATCGATTTGGGAACCACCTACTCCTGTGTGGGCATCTTCCGCGATGACCGCATCGAGATCATTGCCAACGACCAGGGTAACCGAACAACGCCGTCGTTCGTTGCTTTCACAGACACCGAGCGTCTCATCGGAGATGCCGCAAAGAACCAGGTCGCCATGAACCCTCACAATACAGTCTTCGATGCGAAACGCCTTATTGGAAGGAAGTTCAACGACAGCGAAGTGCAAGCCGACATGAAGCACTTCCCGTTCAAGGTCATCGACAAGGCCGGCAAGCCCGTCGTCGAAGTTGAGTTCAAGGGCGAGAACAAGACTTTCACCCCCGAAGAAATCAGCGCCATGATCCTCACCAAGATGCGCGAGACTGCCGAATCCTACCTAGGAGGAACTGTCAACAACGCAGTCGTGACCGTCCCCGCGTATTTCAATGACTCCCAGCGTCAGGCGACCAAGGACGCCGGTCTCATTGCCGGTTTGAACGTCCTCCGTATCATCAACGAGCCGACTGCCGCCGCTATCGCCTATGGTCTCGACAAGAAGACTCAGGGCGAGCGAAACGTTCTTATTTTCGATCTTGGCGGAGGAACTTTCGATGTCTCTCTGCTCACCATCGAGGAGGGCATCTTCGAAGTCAAGAGCACGGCTGGTGACACTCACTTGGGTGGTGAGGACTTCGACAACCGCCTCGTCAACCACTTCGTCCAGGAGTTCAAGCGCAAGAACAAGAAGGATCTGTCCTCCAACTCGCGTGCCCTGCGTCGTCTCCGCACTGCTTGCGAGCGAGCAAAGCGCACTCTTTCGTCCTCCGCCCAGACTTCCATCGAGATCGACTCCCTCTTCGAGGGCATCGACTACTACACCTCCATCACCCGTGCTCGTTTCGAGGAGCTCTGCCAGGACCTCTTCCGCCAGACCATGGACCCCGTCGAGCGTGTCCTCCGTGACGCCAAGATCGACAAGTCCTCGGTCCACGAGATCGTCTTGGTCGGTGGCTCCACCCGTATTCCCAAGGTCCAGAAGATGGTCTCCGACTTCTTCAACGGTAAGGAGCCCAACAAGTCGATCAACCCCGACGAGGCTGTCGCCTACGGTGCTGCTGTCCAGGCTGCTATCCTTTCTGGAGACACCTCTTCCAAGTCCACCCAGGAGATCCTGCTCCTCGATGTCGCACCTCTGTCCCTCGGTATCGAGACCGCTGGTGGTGTCATGACTCCTCTCATCAAGCGCAACACCACCATTCCTACCAAGAAGTCCGAGGTCTTCTCGACCTTCTCCGACAACCAGCCTGGTGTCTTGATTCAGGTCTTCGAGGGTGAGCGTGCCCGCACAAAGGACAACAACCTTCTCGGCAAGTTCGAGCTCACTGGCATCCCACCCGCGCCCCGTGGTGTTCCTCAGATCGAGGTTACCTTCGACCTGGACGCCAACGGAATCATGAACGTCTCTGCCCTCGAGAAGGGTACTGGCAAGACCAACAAGATCGTCATCACCAACGACAAGGGCCGTCTGTCCAAGGAGGAGATTGAGCGCATGTTGTCAGAGGCCGAGAAGTACAAGGCTGAGGATGAGGCCGAGGCCGCTCGCATTGGTGCGAAGAACGGTCTTGAGTCGTACGCCTACTCTCTCCGCAACACCCTCAGCGACTCCAAGATTGACGAGAAGCTGGATGCCGGTGACAAGGAGACCCTCAAGGCTAAGATTGACGAGACTGTCGCGTGGCTCGACGACTCCCAGTCTGCTTCCACGGAGGAATACCAAGATCGCCAGAAGGATTTGGAGAGCGTCGCAAACCCCATCATGATGAAGGTTTACCAGGGCGCCGAGGGTGGAATGCCCGGTGGCATGCCCGGTGGAGGCTTCCCTGGTGGAGCTCCTGGCGGTGGCGCCCCTGGCGCTGGTGACGATGATGGCCCAACTGTCGAGGAGGTCGACTAAATGGTTGATCGCCTCACTCTCCATGCATTGTGATACTGTTACGGCTGATCATGAATCGATACACTGGCGTTTGGGGTGTCCTGCTTAGCGAAATACAGGGATAAAAAGGTCTTTTACTTTGCCTGCGGGCTTGACTTTGTATGCTAGATGCATGCCCAAGAGGGCTTTGAACAATTCAAATTTAGTTCTATACTACCTTGCAGTTCATCATGTGACTCTGTTCTGTTGCGTACGTTTTATGTTCATGGTTCGTCGAGTGTTTGGGCATCGTGAGATGATTTGGCAGTTCGACTGCGGCGTGATGCTTATGAATGCTGCCCAGGTTTCCATGCTTGTTCTCACCATATCAATGTTCTCTTCACATTGCGGTTCCTGTCGCTCTCTTGTTTCCCCCATCAACTACAGCTTCCCATGCCTGCGCCATGTACACATGAGTAGCTGCTTGCACCAATACTTACGGCATCACCTTTGATGGACATCCCTGTGAGTGAGTACCTGTCAAACTTGATTGCCAAGTCTACCTTCCGAAGCACGTGCGGAAACTACCTGACCAAGTATTTGACGGAGCACGTCCGCCAATGTTTCTATACGTAACTTTGCGCGCTTACTCTCGATGAACACTGCCGGTCAGTACCAACGGAACTCGATGCCGTGGTTACCGTGCGAGAGATACTGTTGGGACACAGCTGACCAAGTCGCTGACGCAGTGGCATTTTACAGGTGTTTCACCCATGTGCGCCTATCTGCTTACCTGGATAGAGACTTTGCGTCGACGTAATTCCTTTTTGGACCGCTGTGGACCTTCCCCGACACGCACAGTCCCGTGGGTATGGCGTGATTTGTGCAGTCACAGCCCTATCGAAAACGACACCTTTGCGCCGCTGGAAGTCTTGGAGCTTACCCAGGAACAAACTTGAGGAAATTGACGAGGAGAAAAAGGGGCTCATCGCAGGAGAAGAACGAGAGAAAGCCTGGAAGCGTAAACAAGAGGCGCAATCAAGGGCAGAGCCAGAAGGCCCACAGCGTGACATGGACAATGGCGAAGAAGGCGGAAAAGCAAGCTGAATGTATCAAAGGGTTTGTTTGGGCCGAAGATGTGTTTGCGAGTCTGGGAAAGCATTCCTGCAAAGCCATGCCGGGTTTCCAGGAACCCCCACCATTCACCGAAGAAGCTGCAAGACTACTTACTTGGACACGAATTGGCACGAGAACGTGTTGGCTGGAAAGGCCGGACCGCCGAATGTGCGTCTTGTCAGAGGAGACGTTTGCCTAAACCCCCGTGTCAGCTCGTACAGCGCGTCAAAACCAAAAAAAAAAAGGCACAAGATCAAAATTGCCAAAGAGGGACTTTGCTGGCGAGGTCAGTCCCTGGCCTTTGTTTTTCGGGTCTGTTTTTCTTTTCTTTTCTTTTCTTTTTTTTTTGGATTGACTTACATTTTCACAGACCTCTCAGCGTCTCAGAACAGTCTGTGAGCGAGCGTGTAATCCGACAGGGTGCGGATGCACAGCGACGATGTCGTTTCGTCGCCGCCCTCCTCGACTCCGACACCTCAGCTTCCTCTCCCCTGTCCTCCTCAGCCCAGACCTCGACCTCGACCGACTCGCTTTTTGACGCTGCGCCTCGCCCGTCCTGCCAACACCAATCGCCACCATGGATGAATGCTCCAGGACGCTCCAGGACGCTCCAGGACCTCCTCGCCCTCTCCTGAACTCAGCTCGCTTCCTTCCCGGTGTACGACAAGTACTATGAGGAAATTGCCGGATTTCGAAGCGATCTCGAGTTTGTTTCCTCTGGATCGACTGGACTTTTGCTCTCGGACGCTGCGCCTTCGTCGCTTCCGGAATGTCGCCATCCCTACAATGGTTCCTGAGTCGGGTCGCGGAACATGAGAAAGGCGACCACGTTCCACGTGGGCTCGCCGGCGCCGTTCTTCTGCACACGGAGCCCGGCCATGTTCGTTTGGTGTTCTGTGGGTCTGGCGCCGGATTTGCGCCTTTGGCGAAGGATGCCATGTCGACGGGAGCAAGCATGGGCAACGGAGGCAATGCGAACTTGCAGATGGCGCTCGGGAGCCACGGATTGGGAATGGAAAGGCATTGGCAATGCACCTGGAGAGAATTGGAAACGGATTGGAGCATGGGCAAGTTGGGAGCAGGAAAAAGTACATAGTTTGGAAATGAAATGGGAATTCTTGGTTTTGCCAAATCAAAGTCTCTTCGCATTACAATGTGTCGTCGCCGTGCATTTGAATTCCCGCTGAGAGGTTCCGGTATCGATTACCCGCTTGCTGACGAGTATACACCTTTGGCTGCTGGGGAGTCGCTTTGGTGGTATCCCGGCTGCATTGATAACGGCGCGATGGACGAGAAGACCAGCAACCGGCAACTCAATCTTCCTCCACAAAAGACTTTTTTTTGAGTTACAGTTGGGATCTGTCGACGAAGACACCAGACTTTTGTGGTGAACTTGAGAAGTAGAAGTTCGTTCCGCAGCTACCGCACGTTCCTATGAAGGTATCTACGAAGGTAGTTCGAGTAGAGTTTGACCCACTCACGATGGCGTCACTCGCCCCCTCCGACCCGGAACAGTGGCCGTCATACCGTGCTTCGTAATACAATTTGTCAGCCCATTATGTCGAGATCATCTGTTTAAATCTACTTCAACCCAACTTTGTGAACTTTTGTATGGCCCAGCAGCGCATTACACAACTATCGAAACAGTTATCAAACAACACCGCCAACATGACCAAGACTCCCGATATCCACCTCTACACGGCGCAGACGCCCAATGGAATCAAGATTTCCATCCTGTTGGAAGAACTCGGGTGCGTAAATGTGATACCGGTATTTCATTTGGATGCATGCTGACACGCAAAAAGTCTACCGTACAAAGTCACCAAACTCAGCTTCGACAAAAAGGAGCAAAAAGAGCCGTCCTTTCTCGAAATCAACCCCAATGGCCGCATCCCAGCGCTGACCGACACCTTCACCGACGGCCGTCAAATCCGACTCTTCGAATCCGGCAGCATCATGCAGTACCTGATCGAGCAATATGACCCGGAGCACAAGGTATCCTACGCACCCGGTACCCGCGAGTACTACGAGACCAACAACTGGCTCTTCTTCCTAAACGCGGGTGTCGGGCCCATGCAGGGTCAAGCGAATCACTTTTTCCGGTATGCGCCGGAGAAGATTCAGTACGGTATTGACCGGTATCGCAATGAGACGAGGCGGTTGTACCGCGTGCTGGATAAGCATCTTGCGGATGCGGGGAGCCAGTATCTAGTGGGCGACAAGTGTACTATTGCGGATATCTCGCACTGGGGGTGGGTGACTGCATCGGGATGGGCGGGTGTTGATTTGAGTGAGTTCAAGAACCTCGAGGCTTGGGAGCAGAGGATGTTGAAGAGGCCGGGCGTCGAGAAGGGACGCCATGTTCCTGATCCTCACAAACTGAGGGAGATTCTGAAGGACCCGAAGGTGACGGAGGAGTATGCGAAGAAGTCGAGCGGATGGATCATGCAGGGCCAGAACGAAGACGCCAAGAAGTAGTATTTAGCCAGAATTGATGTGAAAGGCCAGGCAGAATGAAGCAATCAAGCAAGCTGGTCAACCGTTTTCCATACTGATTCGCATCTGCTCAGGCCGAAAAGCGACTTTGGCAGTGTTCATGTATTTAACCTGCTGGTCATCATTCACAGTATCAACAACGATTTCATCGCATGTTGCAGATACCACGGCCCAGTCGATCTTGCGCATCTCCGTCCGCTCCTGTCCTGTGTTGTTGACCTAGGGCCTTATTCCTGGTAGTTCGGTTCACGGCTCGTGTGAGGACGTCTCAAAACGTAGTGAAAGCTGGTTGGAAAACAGTCAAACACTGGTCCGATTCTTCATTCAACATAATTATCGTCTCCGCTCTGCTCGCTATCGAGGAAATTCGATTCATCCAGCTGCTCCTCTGCTGGGCGCAGATTGTCGACACGTACGTAGACTTCGTCGCATTTGCCATGTACCAGCGCCTGCTTTGATTTCCCACGGGACCCACGTCGTGAAGGAGGTATGTTCATCGCCGGAGGCGGGTCAAGACCTGCTGCGCTTCGGGAGAATACCTCGACTAAAGGTGATATGATCTTCTCCCGGAAAGCGATTCGCTCACGCCAACCGGAATCCACGCTTGCCGTGATCCACAACTTTCGCAGATCGGACAGCGACGAAGCCGAATTGTATATTGACATGAAGAACTCCTCAGCAGTCTGAGCTTCCCATTTGCGCAATTGATTCATCTCGATCCTCTGCAAGGTGGTCGGCCAGCTAGGTATTTCTCCATCCGACAAGATCTCGTGGAAAGTCGGCTCCGCATGTGAGAGAGCGAGAGAAGTTGAATACAAAGACAGGTCATACTCCAGTCGTTCCAAAGCAGGGCACACCTCAGCGAGACTCGGCAGAAAGCTGAGACTTGTGTCCTTGTTTGATCGAAGGAGAGAGCGCACGTTACGGCCGTAGAAACGCAATGCAGCTGACAGGCGATCGGAAGTAAGCTCGTGACAGCTGACGAACTCAAGAGAAAGCAAAGTCGACGGCAGGTGGAACAATATACTGTCATCTTCCATCATCTTCCCTCCGATGAAGCTGCAGCGGAGGAAGGAAAGATGTTTCAAATTCGGCAATGCCTGCAGAGCTTTCGCCAAGTGCCGTTCGCCTTTGTGAGTATCCGAGAACCCTGCGATTTCGAGCTTCTCCAGCAGTCGAAAAGAAGGCCTCAGCTCGCCTTGTCGAAGACCCCAGCTTTCAAACTTGGCACTGTTCTGATTTTGCAGCAACAGGGAATGGAACTTGAATCTGGTCAGATTGACGCTGGCAAGACTATCTATCCATTCTCCACGATAGATCAGATCGGCTCTCGTTGTCTGAGGAACAGAAACGTTCATCGGCTGAGGATGATCGGCTGCTTGGTGGAGCCCAAACGCCTTCAGAGCCGGCAGCCGAGCTATCAACTCGGGCAGACCGCCGGCTATGGTGGCAAACTTGGAGTAGTTGACCTCAAAGTCAAGTTGATGCACCTTGCTGCGATAATCCACGATCCTCGGCTTCTCGCTGGCCATGAGCTTAGCAAAGGTGTTGTACTGTTGCACATGCACCAAAGGTGGGCCGTGGTACAGTGCGGCCAAAGCAGGTTCCAGGAACGATTTGCAGACCAATGAGGTGGCTAACAGCCATCGTACCGTTTCACGTCGGTTCCAGTTCTCGTCAACAAGAGGATATGCTGCGGATTCAAAGATGCACAGCAGAACGTCGTACGGCAAGCTGGCCCATGGTGGGTGCTTGTGGCCTGCCAATACTCGATAGTTGATGGCATTCTCGGGTACTTTGGTGGCGACAGTGCGGGCCTTCTTGGGCTTACCCAGTCGCAAGGCCGGCGTTGCTTTTCGCTTTGTCCCCTTCGCAGACTTTTGCCTTGTCGCTCTCAGGTGTGGCTTCGACATACGACGGGTTTTGGGAGCCATAGTTCATCTGGGGCGTAGATGGTGAAGACGCGTGAGACTGGGAAAGCTCGCGCCTTACGTGCCTTTGTGACGTCAGCTGAGCCGCCATTTCAGCTCCAAGGGACGGGATGTTTGACCTCGACTGGGCAAGACTTGACCAACCACTACTAGAGTTCACACAATAGTCAGTCAAAAGTCAACGCGCAGTCAGAATGGATTTCTACAGCCTTTGGGTGGATGTATGTGCTGTGGTTCTCGGCATTCCCATCAGAATGTCGCCAACGATATTGATTCAGCTATTCAACACAGTTCTGACGTGGATTTGACACAGAAAGCGTTCATTGCGAGGCTCCTCTTTTTTATATTTGTAGTAATGCGTCAGTTTGCGGCGATCGGATCTCAACAGTGTGCAAAACATCCTGTCCACTTCCCTGTCCTTGTCGAATTTACACGTCTATCAGTCTTCCCAGTCTTCCCAGTCTTCCGCTAAGCCAGCGTGGCAGTCATTCCCCATGCACTTCTCCTGGCTGAACCTGTAGGATCGAGCTCCCGGCAACCCGCTAAACGGATGACAGCCTTCGAGCTGCGTGAGCTCGAAGTTGCAGTTTTGCTGGCAGGCGCAGTCGTCAGTCGGCGAGAAAATCAGGCTCGCAGCATGGATGCAGCCGTGCTGGATGTAGACGGATCTGCGGCTGGGTTCCACGAGGCAGTCGGGGTAGCCCATGTAGTGGGCTTCGCCATGATTCTTTGTGCACCGGTCGTCGTCGTAGAATCTCGCCCAGCCCCAGTCTCCGTAGCATCTGCCTCTGGCGGTCAGGTTGGTGCCGACAATGTCTATTTCCGCATCGATGGGTGTGGCGGTCGTCAAGGCAATGAAGGTGGCGGTCAGAGACATCACAACGCCGACGAGGTTGGTGGTAAACTTCATCTTGTTGGTAGTGTGGTTAGTTGCGGACGATTGGCCTTGTCGTCAGCGATCTTTGCTGCAGCAGGCTCGTGCGCTGTAGTGGGGGTTTTCAGTCACCATAAAAAAAAAGCCATTCATATCAGTTAGACAGCATGGAGTTTTACATTGTGCACGACCTAATCGAAACTCGTGGGCGCGGATGAAGTCCCATGGTAATCCTCAACGATACGTCTTTCGACCGCTGGAAATGGTGGGTTCGGTGTTTAAAATGCTATTGCAGGCAGCTTTAAAACATTAAAACGTCAATAAAACCCGACTTCATTGTGGGTAGTCCGGTGTGGCGTGCACGGTAGCATTGCCAAATATTGTCGTGACCATATGATATGACCAAAGAAATTGGTGCAGCGTAACAAGTCTGCATTCTCACAGATGCCAACAAGGCTGACAAAGCTTGAGCCGATCGTTCAGCCCGATCATACAGACGCGAACATACAGATCGTTTGAAACCTTGTAATTCGGCCACCGCCCACTCATGTTTGTGGTCGCGCTCAAATTCAAGCCGTCCCGGCTCCCTGGCAAACCGTTGCAAAGCTAAACTGCGCCCACAACACACAGAACCTTGTCTCTCACAAAGCAAGCAGCACTTGCTTCGAATTGGCCATGTCTCTAACCACAAACCTCGAGTCACCTGCCCAAAGTGGACATGGAAGGGTCTCCAGAAAGCGCTAGGCAAGATCCTTGAGTGGGTCGTCCTCGATGGCGACATCACACCTTTGATCTCGCAAAGCCTCCAACAACGGCGTCTACACGCGGCAAACTGGCAAATTTTTAATTTTTTTGCCGCCATGGACGATCATGTATGTTATATGGGTCCATCATGCCATGGAACCAGCGCTAAGCGTGGCAATGGGTCCGACATGTGGGGGGGAAGTATATAGGACAGACGATCGCATGCCCGACACACGTTTGAAGATACTCAAACATTGCCGATTCTTGCCTTCGCGATGGCCGAACCCGTCCCCGTCAAGGTCCCCACGACGGCATCGACGACCATAACTGAGGATGTTCTTCCCACGGAGAAGCCCCAAGAACATCGGCACCGAAAATGGTACCGCACGACCCTCTTCAACGCCTTCGTCATTGGCGGCGTCGGCTTCATGGCCCCAGGCCTCTGGAACGCAATGAATTCCCTCGGTGCCGGTGGCGCTCAGTCGCCTTTCCTTGTTAACGCCGCCAACGCGCTCGTCTTCGGTTTGATGGGGTTCCTATGTCTCTTTGGCGGGCCGCTGTCGAACCGCATCGGGCTCGACAAGACTCTACTCCTGGGCGCGGTCGGGTATCCGATCTATTCAGCCGGACTCTACTGTAACAACCGATATGGGAATGTTTGGCTGGTGCTGGTGGGCGCAGTGGCGTGTGGGTTGTCGGCTGGACTTTTCTGGGCGAGCGAGGGCGCTGTTGCGCTGGGGTATCCAGAGCCTGGAAAGCGAGGTCGATACATGAATATCTGGCTGTGGTTCAGAACCGGAGGGCCACTGCTGGGTGGTGCCATCGTGCTCGGTCTGAATCACAGCGCTCAAGCTGCGAAGAAAGGCAAGGTCGGCTACGACACGTACCTGGTCTTCATCGCCCTTCAGTGCCTGTCGGTCCCCCTTGCACTCGCCCTCAGCCCTCCGGAGAAAGTCCAGCGAGCCGACGGCAGTCGTGTCATCGTCCGAGCAGAGAAGAGCTTCAAAGCCGAATTCAAAGCTCTCTGGAACGTCTGCAAGAGGAGAGAGATCCTCCTCCTCCTGCCCGTCTTCTGGGCGGCTTACTTCAACCAGTACAGCGGCAACTTCACCACGTACTACTTTGGCGTCCGGGCCAGAGCCCTGATCGGGTTCGTCTCCAACTTTGCAACTCTGCTTTCGTCACAGATCATGAGCTCGTGGCTGGACCATAAACGCTTCAGCGTCAGGACCAGGATCAGGGTTGGCTTTTTCTACGTGATTGCGGTGCACATTGTCTCCTGGACCTATGGCTGGGTCATTCAGGAGAAGTACACTCGGACTAATCCCGTGTATGACTGGGCAGATAAGGGCTTCGTCGAGGGGTTCTTCGTCATCATGCTGTGGAATTTCTCCCAGCAGGCTTTGCAGAATTGGCTGTATTATCTGTTGGCCACGAGCACCGATAATATTTCCGAGCTTGCGCGTCTTACTGGGATCTTGCGTGGACAGGAGAGCTTTGCTCAGGCCGTCTCGTACGGACTCAACACGAAAGGTATGTGAGAGGAAGCAAATCGTCGAGGTCGATGTCGTATTCGTGCTAACTCTGTTGACAGACTGGACTGGTGGTCGCGTTCCGCTTGCAGTCAACACCATCCTGCTAGGCCTGGCCATCGTACCGACTTGGCTGATGGTCAAGGATCATGTCCCCGTCGAGTCGAGGCCTGAGGAGGTTTCACAAGCACATTCAGAGACCAGCACTCAGCACGAGGAGGTCACCTTGTCGAAGTAGCACGAGGAAGATCTAATTCGGAACCAGATACAGGAAATTGTCCGATGGCTGGGCTGCGAACTAGCTGGCGCCATTTGCAGCAGAGCGATTGGTATGTTCATAAATCATCCCTTAATTCACGACTGAACCTCAAAGGCCATGCAAAAAAAAAAAAAAATTGATATGCGCAACCTCGAATTGACAGTATTCTGATAATGTACATCTGGGTATCAATAAATTCGTGATTCATCATTCGTGTCGCGGGGTATCAGTTCAGAACTCCAGCTCTTCAACCTCGACTCCGCAGTCAATGCATTTCTTCGTCGTAACGCCAGTCTCATCATCCACATCCGGCCGTCCCCAATCATGCACATGCCTTCCATTTGTCTCGACCACATCCCCAAAATTCCCGCCATTCTCCCCCTTATTTGCTCGCTTCCACGCCTCCACCCTCGTCCGCTTCTTCAGCTCCTGCAGCTTATTCTTGAACTTCTCCGATTTCCGCCTCTTCTTTTCCTCCTCCCTCTTCTCAAACACGGCATCCAGCGCTGCCTCGCTCCCCCACTTTGTCTGAATCGCATACTCCTCGACCTGACACCGCAGGAACAGCATCATGTTGTTCCACGTCGCTTTGTGCGGGTTCGGCTTCTCCATGTGCGGTAGCAGCTCCTCATCCTTGAGTTCCGCGTCCGTGAGCATGTAGTCATCCTTGGCCTCCGTCTTCGTGAGCAAGCTATATTTCTCGGGAAACTTGTCCTTACACGCGCCGCACACCGCCAGTCCAAAAATTTCTTCCCACTTGAAATCGATCTCGAGCGTGTCGCATTCCCGACACCGTTTGTTCTCGCGCTGGCGTTGTTCCGCGCTCGGCTCAAACGGCCCGGCGCGTTCTTCGCGCAGTTTCTTGAGCAGCTTGTGTCGTTCCCACTCCTTCAGCGTCATATGCGCGGGCTTCTCATCGTCCCCCTCCTTCGCATGCAGCGCTTTATTCCACGGATCGTCCTCGGCCGTCAGGAACCCGCCCTTCGTATCCGTCATCTTGCTAAAGTCGTACTCGACATACTTTTGAAAGTTGCGCGCCGGCTGGATCGAGTCCAGCGGCCGCTTGGGATCACCATCTTTCCCGGCAGCTTCGCTGCGGGCATCTCGTACGGTGGCGGGCGCCGGTGTGCTTGTGGAGATTGCTGAATGTGCCCGCTTTTGCCCTGCGGCGAGGTTGCTCGTGGCGGGAGGAGGTTGGTTTCTTTTTGCTTGTGCTTCTCTTTGTTCGCGCTGGGCTTTGGCTTTGAGTCGGTTTATCTCGATCTTGCGGATCTGCTCTGGGGTGAGTGGTGAACGGGGCAGAACGCCGGGTTCTCGCGCTGGTGCGGGTGGCGTGGACGGCCTTGCGTCGGTCATGGCGAGGATAGGGCGTGACGGAGTAGAACGAGACGTCGGTGTGGAGAATGAATACAAGCCTGCTTGTATTTTGAGCTCACATCAGTCGAATGCTAAAGTTGATATCTGTAAAGGCAGATGATTATTCAAGAAAGTGACAAGCGGATTATCCGCCGCTAGAAGCCGAAGTGACGGTGCTGCCAAGACATCTGCCTGCAAGCCGGGCGTTCGAAAGCCGCATTGTGATTCTATGTGGCAGCAGTTAATGCACTTGCACAACTTGATTGCATGACGAGTTAGTCGTCCCATCTTGTTGGAATCCTTCAAATTCAAACTCCGCATGTACCTGAAACTACCCGGAGCCGTTCATTGGCCGTGGGCAACACCAATCCAAAAGCAATTTGTAGATAATCATGAAATATTGATTGACTCGATCCGTGATCAGCTAGGTATCCGTTCCGCTATCTGCAGCGACGGACGAGTTTTATATGACTTTGACAAGTCCGCGAAGAGCGCTTGCAGCTGAGAAAGTCCCATTGCATTTACTCTTCCTTGACACCTCCACGGTTCGACTTCTTTGCCTCTTCCAAGCTCTTCTTGTCCGTCTTGATCTCTCCACCACCCATACCCATGAACCCACCAGCCGCTTTCCATGGTCGCTTGAGCTCGCCGACGGCCGGTTGACCAAAGATGAAGACCTTTGCCAGATTGCCCTCGAGGGCTCCCTTGAGCGGCAGAATCGACTGGATGAGAAGCGGGTTGGTGAAATTGAGATACAGGTGCATGAAGCCCATCATGGCGAGACCCGTGAGTTGTCCCTTGATGGCGCTGTTCAACTGTTCGAGATCGTACGTATGGACGGTGGTAGTGACGGCCTTGGGCTCTTCGCCGGATCCCATCGGAGCGGGCTCGACGTATTCGAGGGTGGTCATGTCTGGAAGCGGTTAGTCAAATGTACACGAGACGCTGCAGTAGGCTGTCGGGCGCACCTTTCTTCTTGTTTATCTTGTATCGCATGTATAGGTATAGCCCGCCAATGATCAGGTTAGACACAATGTACAGTGCCCGGACAGCGAGCAGGACCTGGGGGTCTTCGAAGGGTATTTTCTTGGACACCTGCATCATGCCCAGGACAATGACCATGTTGACTCTGCGCGACACCTGTCAGCATCATGTTCGTCGTGGTGTGCAATAAAAGGCACGCGAGCCGGCGCAAGTCCGTAGCCTGATGCTTTGCGAGGAACAAACTCACACTTGAGGGGACACCATGTCGGCGGTTGCGTCTGGATTTCAGCACTAATGCTATGAGAGCCGTGTGAGTGCGGAAAGCTGAGGAGGAGTCACAGTGGCCGGGAGGGAAGAATGCGACGAGGGATTAATCACAGGTGGCCGGATTCTGGGACAGATCTCGAAAAATGGTGGAGCTCGCAGCGCTCCGTAGCCAAGACCGGTCGAATGCGCGGGAAGCGTGAAGACGATTGAACACGTGACCTGCCTTGCAACGCCGTTCCGCCGTTAGTGCACCTGAGTGTTAAAGAAGCTTCCATACGCGTTCCAGAAGACTTATCAGGTTGGTGCCGCCGGGCTGTAAACGACTGGTCCAGGTTAGTAATGTAAAGACGGTGATGACCGTGGCCATCATGTCTTTTTAGCACCGTAAGTGGAATTCTACACAAGCAAGGTGATACGCATGCCAAACGATGAACAACATCGCATGTTTCTCACTCATGAATCCGAGAACTTGAAACAGATCTTCAGACAAAAGTCAAAACTCAGAGCCGCACTGGATGATCAATTTCGATTCATGATCTGCATTGATCTGATGCTCTGGTCTTATTTGGACCTGAATTGAGAAAGGTATTCAACCCCCAGCACAGCCTGCCTCGCCCATCGCTCTTTCAAATGACTAGCGGTCAAAACGGACCCATTTGTCAAAGGTGAAATGGGTTGCTCACATTGATCTCACCGCCTCCACTGAGCAGGAAGGAGGTCCTCCAAATACCGGGTGCCTGGGGCACGGCCTCCAACCAGCCGGTATTTATATGTAGCCCCTTTCTCGAACTTGTCCATCTCTCTTCTCCTCATCCTCACTCATTCCACAAACTTCTCCTTCTGTTTCTTCGCAAGAAACACGCAAGTGCATGTTCACTTCCATCGGTCTTTACCATTCCGTCCTTCAACGTACCCCACCAGAGAAAAGCCCGAACCCGTCAATCAAGATGCAGTTTCTCGCCACTCTTCTCGCCCCTCTCCTCCTGCAGTTTGCAGTTGGCGTTCAGGCCACTCCAGCCGGCAGCCCAGTCAGCATTCTTCCAGCCACCGAAACCTTCCTCTTGGCCACCACAACCATCACCCCGACGGGTACTCCAACCGGCGGCGTTCCGGTCGCCACCAACGGCCCTCCAGTCAGCTCCAGCGATGATTGGTATGACGACTTCGGCAAGGTCCCTGGCGACATGTTCTCCCTCATCCTCTGGTCCAGCTACTCCGTCGACACCCTACAGCCGATGCATCCCCTGGGCCCCGTGCCGCTCGTCTGGTTCAACCTCACCCGCTACAATTACACCCCGTACATCCAGATTTTCCATGATTGTCCTTTGGATGGCAACCAGACTGTTGAAGATGTGGTTAGTGTGTACCCAGAGGCTGCCGATCCGTCCACCAACAAGCTTCACATTGGCGGCCCGATTGCCATCACCATTGGAAACATGTGTGGCGACGCCTTTGCAGCGCACTCGTACAATGAGACTGTGGCAGTGTATGCTGGTTACGAGTGGAAGCCCGCAGACAATGACATCTGTGAGCTTTGGACGAACATTGGTGGAAAGCCCATGAAGTCATCGGATAAGTCGGGTGCTGCCATCATGCGTTGCTTGTTGGAGACATCCGGTGACATGGATGGATAGGCGGTATGACAAGGTCTGTGTCAGACCATTCTTGCAAATTCGATAAAATGTCAAGTAAATGGGAGGCAAGATTGTGGAGTGAGAACGAAGATTCAGAGCAAGAAAAGGGTATCATACTTGTCCAGATAGCAGTCGTCGTACCTCGAAAAACGCCCAAGCAATGGCAATGCCCAGTACAACGACGCCCAGTCCTAACAAGACTTCGTCCAACTCAGTGACTTCCGACCGTGATGCCCTGTTCATGTCTCTGATTTCTTCGTCCAGTTTCCGTGCCATTTCGGCATCGGAGAATAGCTCCTTGACCCTCCGCTTGCCTGCGTCGCTCATTCTCTTAAAGTCGGCCTCGGGGAAGACATTGATTACTCGTTGCATGACTGCAGTCCACTCCTCGGTCGCATCTGGCTCTCGCAACCAGCCTGTTTCGTTCTCTACGATTGACTCCTTGGGTCCGCCCGTATTAGTAGCAAGCACGGGTACACCAGCTAGCATGCCCTCCATAGGCACTATTCCAAAATGCTCATTGGTAGGCGTGTACACTAGCAGCTTCGCAGACGACAGTAGCATGGTCTTTGCTTGACTCGGGATGTTGTGCAGGAATATTACCTGAACGTCATCCGGGGTAGCTTGAGCTGTTATAATTGTCTTCGCGGTGGCCGACTTTAGACCTCGGTTCTCAGCTTCGGCCACCAGTTCGTTGTGATAGTCGACGTTCTCCTGGACACGAGAATCATAGCCACCGGCTATGACAAGCTTTGCCTTCGAACGTGTGTTGGCGTCCAGCTTGGCAAAGGCTCGTATGGCCAGTCCAATATCTTTCTTTCGCTCATATCGATTGATGCTTAAGAGGACTGCCTTTCCCGGCCAGAGTGATTCGCCGCCTCCTTTTTTGGTCTTGGACGTCTCTCCATCGGTCTTGACACAAGGATATACGACGCCGATGCCTCTTGAGCCGCCTAGATCCTTCCATACGCTTTTTACGACACCTCGTGTGAACTGACTGTTGACAACAACCCTATCGGCACCGCGCATACTCCAACCCTCCACGGCATCGAAAGCCCATCGCCATATTCGCTTTATCGGATTGCCGCGACCCTGGGCGAGGAGTAGGTCCGGGTAGTGACAGTAGAACAGGATCCGCGTGTCGCGGTATCTCAAGCGCAAGACCGGAATACCTGCAGAGAGCTGATCAAGGAAAAACGCGGACGGTTGCAGGTCTTCCAGTTCTCCTGACAGGATGATCTGGAAGAGAAGGTGGTAATGGCGAATGATGGTCAAGAGAATCTTGAAGCGGCCAAGAAAGGTGTCTGGGAGCAGATTGCCCCGAACTCGCACGTCAAGGGTGCCTAGAGATCAGCGATACACGGTCAGTAATGTCTCAGACGTGCTGGCGCCAAAGACGGGATCATACCATCTCTAGCTTCGTCGAAGCAATGACTAGGGTCACAGTGTGAAGTGAAGATGGTCACTTTGTGACCGCGTGTCTGCAGCCCCACTGCGGCATCGATGACCAGTCTCTCAGCACCGCCAATGCCCAGATCCGGGTGGAAGAAGACAATGGACGAAGGAGGATTAGAAGTCATGGAGAGCGATGTTTGAGGATAGGTGCGAGGGTCAGTAGCTTCAGAAGGCGGGTACCAAGCGGCCTAGTGGCGGCCAGTCAGTCGGACCTTCCCTACTAAATACAGACGGAACTCTCCGTGCCGTCCTAGCCGCCGCCAAGTGCTTTGAAGAAAGCACTAGGCTGCTTTCGTTGGACGCGCTTGCTGCAGCCTGGAACGCGCAGGAAAGCAGAAGCTGGCGCCATGGAAAAGCTATGAAACGCGTCGGTGCCCACCAATCCGTCTGACAGGGGACCGAGCGCTTCGACTGCACGTAGCCGCTACAATGTTGCTGACTAGTCTTATTTAAGCTCCGGAAGCCTGTGGACCGTGGCGTTCCTGACCGGGATACAGGAGTAGATCATCATTCAACCTTAAGCGCAACTCACCACGGGTCCGGAAGTTGTAGAGAAGGAGCCGGAAACGCTAAGAAGCAATCATTGAAGAAACCACCAGCACCTGTCCCGCCTGTTCCTTCCATCTCATTGCCTTTTCATGACTTCCCAAGCCTTTGACCTGGCGGGTGCCTGCTCTTTTGTTGTACTAAATGGAGCCAACGCGTCGCGGCAACCCCGGTAATGGATTCATTAATGATTCCGGCGGCCGACGCGCTACTACTCAACCATACGAGAAAGGCGATTCGCCATCATCGCCATCACGACAAAGCTCCGCTACCCATAGCACTCATCCCCACCGTGGTTACGGCTCATACAAGCCGGGTCGACCTTTTGAGACGGAACGTTCATCGCATAACATCACCTCGCCCGCGGACGATCAACAACCACCACCCAACGCGCCCAGAGGTCCTTCACGGTCCCAGCCGCGTTTCAGTAACATCTCTTGGGTTGCACCAAAGACTTCTGGCAAAGTCGCAGCCAAGCCTTCACAATTGACTCAATCGCCGTTAACTCAAAGCGGACCCCGTTGGGGCGGAGAGGACCCTCTGCCCATTCCGGCTTCGCCACCCTTCTCTAGTGGTGACGGTTCCGCTGCTCAGCGAAATCCGGAATCTTTGGTGCCGCATGTGAATGGACACACCGGGGATGCTCATGCTGCTGCTATGGAGATGGACCTGGATCAGGAGCAGTCCGATTCTCGGACATCTCCACACATTGATACCCAGGCCGCACAAGCGGCTCCTCCTGCACCAATGAGCAGTGTAAGACCACAGCAGTCTACAGCTCCTCCTTCGCGGTCTCCAGCTGCGCCTATGGAACCTCTAGATGGACTGATCCGAGCGTCGTCTGCTACAGACACGTCTACTGATACTAGTCTCGTGCTCCAAGAGACGTGTAAGCACTGGAAGAAGCTAACAGATGACAAAGACGCCTACCTGGTCAGCATAGTACTCAGCCAGCAGGCGCATGATACTCATGCAAAGCGTCTCACATATCTCAAAGAGGACACCGCCCGCTTCGCTACCCTGTCTTTCGACCCGAAACATGAGGCTAAAATTGCCTCGGAGCTTAAGGAACTAGAATGTGAGGTAGAGAGGACGAAGCGGATACGTGACGACAACGTCATGAAGCGCTACCAAGTCAGCGAAGAGTTGGCAGATTTACAACAGAAGCTGTTTTCTGCTGTTATTGCCCCGAACTCTGGGCCTAGTGATCGATCACTCATGCCAATGGGACCCTCTCAGGGCGAGTTTAATGAAATGAAAAGACAGCTCGCCGAGGTCCAAAGCTTAAGGTCGATGCCCAGTGGGCCTTCACAGGAAAAGTTCGACGAGCTAGCTTCTGAGTTGAAATTGTTGAAAGAGCACTTGGATATGAGTCAGGACAAGGGTTTGCAAGCTCAAGTCGAGTCGCTGAAGAGTGGCATGGCCGAGCTCAGGAACGATGTATCTTCATCTACTCGACCAGAAGCTTCCTCTCTCGCACAGGCCAAAATGGCAGGCGTCATATTTCGATTGGAGAAGTTGGAAAACACCGTGAAAGCTCAAGGGCCTACCAACAGCTGTTCGACTGCGTCAAAACAAGAGGTTGCAGCTCTGAAGAAAGAGGTCGATGATCTGAAGAAAGGGGCTCAATCGCTTAAACAGAATCTCGAGGAGACCGCTAGGAAGGCTGAAGCTCGTAGCGGCGCTAGTCGCAGTGCCAACACCTCTAACACAGACTTCGCTTCGGAGATCAGTAAGCTGACCGCGTCTGTCAAGAAAGCCGAGGGAGATGCCAGCGACGCCAAAAGTGATGCTCGGGTCGCAAAGGATGAAGCCCAGACTGTACATGCGAATCTAACCAGCAAGCTCGAGACGGTTGAGAATGAACTCGGAGAGCGTATCGCGCAAATTGAGGACAGTATACAGGTCAAGGCCCCAGCAACCGAGCTTAGTTCTGAGCTCCATGAGAAGCTTCGCGAGCAGTTTGGCGACGCCAAGTTCGTCAGCTCGCTAGGAGCTAGCGTGAAAGGCCTCGACCAGACTACCCAGGACCTGCAACATCAGCTAGGCGAGGTCAGAGCGTCGGTGGTTGGCCATTCCCAGGTCCTAACGACGGTTGACCAAATCTCCGTCAACCTCGCACAACTTAGAAGCCAGATCGAGGACCAGGGCAAGCAATTGGAGGCCACTAAAGCAGATGTTCAACAATTAAAAGAGGCAGGGACTCGACGATCAGCCAGCACACAACCGACACCAGCCGTAGTACAGCCCACGCCTGTTCAGTCAAACCAAGCACCGTTAGGTCCAGTTCAGCAGGCAATCATGCGTCTTCCGGGTCTCGAGACACACACACAGACTTTGGCAACTCGGCTTATGCAATTGGAAGCGGCCATTGCCCATATCACAAGACGTCTCGACCAGACATCGATGGCGCCTCAGGTTAAGGCCATACTCGGTCTCATGCTCCAGCAAATCCCGAATGGCCCACAGATTAAGGAAGAGATCGATCGATCCCGGATGCAACGACAGGATGTCGTCAATCAACTCGACTCTCAGCGTCAGGAGCAACAGGCGATACTGGCTCGGCTCGAAGCCATGGGAGCAACCAAAAACAGTGAGCAAACTAGCGCGATGTCAGACATGTGGCAGGCTGTCGACGAACTGCGGTCAAAGGTGACAGAGATTCGCGACGTACCTGATAGAGCACTACCGGCCGGCGGTCCGGATCTCGATAAGCGCTTGAATCAGCTAGACGAGAAGCTCGCCATCTGCGATGATTGGTATAGGACGAACGCCCCCTTGATGAAAGCAAAGCTCGCAGAGCTCGAAAAGGTCTTGGATGAGTCAAACCTACGAAAGCTCCAGCAATTGCCGGATGACGTGGGTCAACTGCTGAGCGAACAGACCATAAGTGCCATTCAACAGCTGAAACGACAGACTACCTCGTCTGCGAGCCCTCGCCCACAGTCTCCCTCTGGTTCACGGCAGACGGCGTTCCAAAAGCACGGTCGGATCAAGAGCAGTGCTGCCACTGACTCTGGGTCATTCCGAGCTAAGCATGCTGGGCAACGAACGTTCTCGGAACGTGAGAGCGACGATTCAGACGGCATTGACGTGATAGCCATACCAAAGACATCTAAAGGGCAATCAACATCAACATCGGTTACGCCGTCCTTGTCATCACGCCCAGCATCGACGAACGGAGCTGCCAGCACGCCTAGGATGAACAAAAAGTTGTTCACCAGTCCCCGCTCAAGTAAGCGACAGAAGACCAAAGAACGGGAGTAATGATTGAACATGCATGATTCGAAACCGGACGTGAGGCGACGCGATATTCAGTGATGGGTCCGAACGGCATGATATTTGTTGCATGGAGGAAAAGCGTGGCGTTTTGCGAGAACTCGATACCCCTCGAGCTTTTGAGTGTTTTGAGCGATTATGGTCTTTGTCACGGCTGGAATGGCAATTTCTAGGGCAAATCAGCGCCTTGTAACGATAGAGAATGGGCGATACGGACAGCAATATGATCTTCCGGCTTGTTTGATCAGTAAACATGAAAGTTCCAACGTGCTACTAAAAAGAGTCATGCTAGTAGAATCGCATAGGAGCTGGAGCTAACTTGTTGAGACCCACTGACTCGAGAAATTGGTACCACGGGCAGAGGAGTCGTAGAATCGTGGTTGAAAGTGGCTTTGACCCAGTGGTCGATCCAACGTAGTCTACTTCCAAGCCGTGCTCTCGGTACTCACAACGGGCCCTTGAATTTCGTACACCACTTTCGCCCGCATCTTCTAGTATTTCAGTCTCAGAGGCTGGTCTCGGGTAATTTCTCCAGTGGCTTAGATTTATCTGCCAAATCGCAGTGCCAATTTTTTTTAAATTTTTATTTTCACCACATTTATTCTCGGACGACGGCCAGGGAAAAAAATAGTAGAGCATTAGGCCACAACCAGAACAAACCACCAAGGCAGACCGTCGGAAGCCCGGGCGCGTTTAGCCCCTCCCTCCTCTTTCTCATCATGTCCAAAAACGACGCGCGACCCCGAAACCCGCACAAGAAAAAGAAGAAGCCAACCGTGCAAATCGCATGGGAAGAATGGCTTTCCCACCTCACCGACCCGGACCGTGAGCTTCTCGGAACAGTGCTCGACACGCCGGATCCGGAGAAGCTGGCGTCCTTTACCATGTCCTACCTCAAGTACGACGACATCGTCATTCTACGGGACAAGACGCTACGCAAGGCACCTTTATCTCTCATCCTGGCGGATCCCGAGTTACGCTATCGGGTGCATCGGTTCTGGGAGGCGCTGGCGAAGGCGTTTCGCGTCGGTCACGTTGGCGTTACGGCGCCGATTCCTCTGGATGTCGAGGATGGTCTCGAGACGGGTCGCGGGGATGGCGGAGGCAATGGCGGGAATGTGATGCGGTCTCCGACGGCTTTCCGACCGCTCTACGGCGCGTTCGGGACTCGGGACGCTTCTTTCTCGGCGGAGACTGCGGATGAAACTTTTTGGGCTACTGCGACGCAGCACGGCATCGCGCAGGTATGGTCACCTCTACACACCATGTTCTCCAACGGCAATATTTCAGAGAAGGCTCGGGTCATGGGCTTCGGGCGGGAGGGGAGGGAGCAGAAGACTACGGCGATCGACCTGTACGCTGGAATCGGATACTTTGCATTGTTCTACCGAAGATACGTTGCGGATGTGGTGCTTGGGTGGGAGATCAATCCGTGGAGCGTCGAGGGTTTCAGAAGGGGAGCTGTGAAGAATGGGTGGAGTAAGGAGACGGCCATTGTACGAGCAGGCGGTTCTGGTGAGCATGATGTTGATTCGCTGGACGGATTCGATTCATCTACATCGAACGTCAACTTGGTCATGTTCCAAGAGAGCAATGAAATGGCCGTGGAGCGTGTCAAGAAGATGAAGAACCTCCCACGGGTTCGACATGTCAATTGTGGCTATCTGCCGAGTTCTTCACCGAGCTGGCGCACAGCCGTCCAGCTGATTGTCCGGGATTCTCACAATTCTGTACGGCGCGCAGCCAAGGAACCGTACGGGTGGATTCATGCCCATGAGAACATCGCGGTTGAGGATATAGAACGCCGGACGGCAGAGATCGTCGTCGAGTTCGAGGCCCTCGTGGACGAGCAGATACGAACGCTGGGCTGGGCCGATGCGGTCGGAGTTGTTTCTTGCGGTCACGTCGCCCGAGTGAAGACATATGCGCCGGGCGTAATGCACTGCGTCCTTGATGTGCGGATAGAGTTCTGTCATCAGAGACCGGCCTGAAATGCAAGGCTCCGCAACATCTTCTGTGTTCATCGAGCGTTGGGCAAGGCGCGCTTGCGTGTCCAAGGGGTTTCCCTCCGTCTTCGGGACAGACTATTGCTTCTTGCGGAACATGGCGGGGATGTTCTTATCGATGATGGGCTTCTGGTAAAGGTGTTCCCAAACTTCCGCCTCCTCATCTTCCTTATCATGCTTGGCGAAATGCGCAATATCCTCGGGGTGTATCAAGTCCTCTTCCGTGGTATCTGCGTCAATAGGTCAGCTTTCAATCCAGTTCCCTCCAACCGTGCAAGATTATCTTACCTGGCCCGTGAAACTTCTCGAAATGGTGAATCTCGTACTCATACTCGTCGTCACCATGATGACCAGGTCCAAGACCAAAGTCCGGCAACTTGTCGCCCCGATGCGTCCCCCTCAACCACTCCCCCTTGTCGATCTTGCCATTATGATCCGTGTCGAACAACTTGAAGACCTCCCGCGTCACCTCTTCCCGCTTCGACTGGCTGACGTCTTTTGCGCTCTCGTCTTCGAGGCCGTACATGCGCCGCACTTCGTCCGGGGTCCAATAGCTGTCCTCGTCAAAATCGTGCAGAGTGAACATTGCGCCGGGGTCAAAGTTGTCAATGTGGTGTTCCTCTGCGGCGAGACGTCAGTGCTGATCCATTGTGTGCGCACTTGTTGAATTCCCTACCGTGCAAGTGGTATGTTGCCCAGTCGTCGTCGGGGACTTCCGGGGGTTTGCTACCGCCACGTGCGGCCATAGCCAGCAGTGGGAGGGTGGAGAGGATGCTGATGAGGGCGAAGGAGCGCATTGTAAGTGTTTGCGCCGGGCGCGATGAAGAAAATACAGTAGGAATTGAAGAATATACAAGAAGCGTGACTAGATTGCTAGCTCAAGAGTAGGGCGGTCGTCGAGGAGACAGGCTAATTAGTGTGTGGTGGAGAGGGTACAAGAGGTTGTTTTGGCGGTATCTGTCGCAGGAAACAAAGACGTGGTGGTCTGTTTCACATTTCAGGGTCCACGGGTTGCATCGTCATTTACGGTTTGGGAGAAGCCTCCGCTCAGTCCAATAGGGGCTCTTCTCACCTACCTACACCTCAAGCTTCAGAAGGCCTTCTGCTTGTCGAATGCAACCTTGACATGACCAGATACGATGCCGTGGTTGAAGAACGCCTTACCGTTGTGCTGTCCAACAGCTTCGGTGGCCGTTAGGTGCAAACGTTGGGAGACGACATCCGAGGCCCAAAGATTCGACTTCAATTCGGAGACATCCATCTCTGCCGCCACACGACGTCACATAAGCGGAGGATGCTGTCCAGCTCCTCTTTTGCGGACAACGGACCTCGCCTATCTGACGACAAGACTGACATGATGACATACTGAGTGTATTCATGCATTGTGGCTGCGGCGGCAACGCTTTGGCTGCCACACAGGCAAGGTCATACCCGGCAAGAAGAACATCGTGAACGTCATTTGCGGGAACGACAAGGTAGGAAGTGAGACAATTTTACTGCAAGAACAGTTGCATAAAGCGCGGGCTTTCGTTCTGTACTTTTTTCCCTGCCTTACTGTACCAGCAATTCCACAAACAAGTTCACATTCAAGATCCTACTTCTGTACGCATTGAAGCCGGTTGTACTTTGTCCATCTTCACAATGTCCACCGATCCCGTAAGCAATTACAATAGCTATGGAACCAACTTTTGCAAACTTCGACATGACACTTACGCCTTCATCGACCCCACAAAAGTCAGCCTCTCCGGCAAACATGTCCTGATCACCGGCGCCTCCAAAGGCATAGGCCGCGCCACAGCCATTTCTTACGCCCGAGCAGGAGCCTCAGCGATTGCCATCGCCGCCCGTTCGCCCCTCGACGATGTCGTCACTGAAATAGAGCAGGCCGCGAGTGACTCAGGCCATGCATGCCCCAAGATTGTCTCTCTCAAGACGGACGTGACCAGCAAGGACAGCGTCGCCGAGGCCGCCGAGATTGTCAAGACGACCATTGGACACCTGGATTTGCTGATTCTGAACTCGGGAGCCATGGAGAAGGCCAAGCCGATTTTGGAGCAGGACGTCGATCAGTGGTGGAACACGTGGAACGTGAACATCCTCGGCCAGTACCTGACGCTTCAGAAATTCCTGCCGCTGGTCCTGGCGTCGCCCGACAAGGACAAGACGGTCATCGCTCTGTCTTCGATCGGTGCCACATTTGCAGGCGCAGGATTCTCGGGCTACCAGCCGGGAAAGTTGGCCCTGAGTCGGCTCATGGAGTTTGTCAATGTCGAATACGGCGAGCAAGGCATCTTGGCGTATTCGATCCATCCTGGTGGTGTCTTTACGGAATTGTCCAGCAGCATGCCCGATTCATACCTTCGATTGATGAACGACACGCCTCAGCTGGCTGCGGACTCGATGGTGTGGCTCACGAAGGAACGTCGCGGTTGGTTGGCGGGTAGATACATCTCATGCAATTGGGATATGGAGGAGTTCGAGACCAAACGAGCTGCAATCGAGAAGCGGGATCTCCTGAAATTTCGTCTCGCCATGGGCCACGAGGATCCATCGCAGATTTGAGGATCATCACGCTGATTAGGAAGTGATCGCGAGCACATTAAACGTGCTCATGTTGTAACGAAGCAACGCAACAGGACGATATATTCAGTCCATCTCATGCAATTTTGGCGCCCGCTACGCTTGAAATAACTCGAACATAAGAATTTTGTACATTAGTCGTCCCATTCTTCGTCAAGCTGATCTATCAATCGGTTCTCATCCTCATTTCGAGAGAAGCGTGAACGATCCGTGTACGTAGGAAGCTGGTTGTATCCACCACCTCGCCCTGGTATCCACCGCGAGCAGGATGAGAAGACTATGATGAAAAAGTCCTGCCCACTGTCAGTAGAGGTTTCAAAATCAAGAATGTAAGACCCACCTTGATGAAGTTTCCTATCCCAGCCCACGTGCTATAATTCGGCAGCTGTTTCCAGCCTCGCTGATGCATGACAGTTCGCTGGTAAGCGATACCTCCGAGGATATATGCCGCCACGGCAATCAAGATGATCAGCCCGAACACCCCAGCAGGCCCGACACCACCGGCGTCACTCGCTTGCGTGATACCTCCGCAGGCGGCCGGTGCGCGAACCTCGAAGAAATAGGTGCACTGATCCGCGTCAGATGCAACGTACGACACGGTCGCCTTCGGAGCCTGCGGATCGCGATCGCAAAGAAACGAGATGAAAGTAGACTTGCGCCTCGTCCTCGGCTTTTTCGTAGTCGCGCGGTTCCACAGCTTGTCATCATAGTCTTCGTCCTCATCCTCGTCATCCGCACCGCCGCACGGCGAGCCGCCGGTATAATTCAAAACGAGCCTCCGACCTCGAAACATGGGCTCCGTGCTCATCTGTCCAATGCTGTATACCTTGCCATGGTGCTCGTAGTAAGCAGACACGTTCTTCACTTCTCTGCTACTCAACCCGTCGACTTTTTTCAGCTCTTCGACGACCGGGTTGCAGATGTTCAGTGTAAAGTTAGAATGATAGTCGTAGCCCCGAGCATGCCAGCTCTCCAGCTTTTTCGAGTCTTTGCTATCTTTGGCGTGGTCGTCGGGCTTGACCGAGATGGCCGACAAGTCGAACAGCGCGTGCGTCGTCGGCGATTTGACGGTACATGGCTTGAGGTGTTCGACTTCTTTGGCAGAAATGGGTGCTGACGAAAGAAGGGCGAGCAGGACCGCCGAGGCGAGCGGCGACGTGAGGCGCATTTGAACGAGCGAGGTTTGGTTCTTCTTGGTGATACAGAGGGAGCGAGCGAAGGAAGCGGATGTGGAGAGGTTGGTTATCTAGCAGCCATGATGAGAGTAATGAACTTCAGACTGTACGACCTTCAATCTGGCAGCTCAGCCACGGCCAGTGAGATGCAGCCAAAGAAGCATGCGTTTCGGCCGCCAAGATTCCTCGGTCTTGCACTCCGCAACTTCAAGTCTCGCCGGTCCGGTGACGCCATGCCATTCGAGGCACCGTTGGAACTTGCCATCGATTTCTTCCATGTAAACAAGGCAGCGACGTGAACCCTATATGGTGGCTACACCTCTCATCTTCCTCCTGGCGACTTCACTCCAACTCATTCACCATCATGGTCACCACGCGACGCAATGGGCGCGCCAACGCCCTTCCAGATAGAGCTCCTCTTTCACCCGCCGACAGTGACCTCGCTGAAGACCATGCGCCTTCATTGTCATTTTCGGGTTCAACACGGAGACTTTCCTCTCCATGGCTACCTACTACTCCAGAGATCTTGCTCCTGCTAGTATACCCCTCCATCCTAATAATTGGCTCCATCTTCGGCGCCGTCTCACTTCCCGCACGACTAGCACCATACTCTCCTCTACGACAATCCTTCTACCCGGCACACCTGGCTCCCTCCTACTTTGCGCTTAAGAAGAATATATTCAACGTCTTCTTCGTCAAGATCGGCTGGTTTTGGGTCACCTCGGCATTTGCCGTCTTCTGGCTATTACACAGCAGTCACGGCCCAGTTTTGTCGCCGACAGTGAAAAGAGCGCAGGCATTCGTCCGGTGGGCTTTGGTCACATCGTGGTGGGTTTTCTTCACCCAATGGTTCTTCGGCCCGCCCATCATCGACCGCGGATTCCGCTTGACGGGAGGCAAGTGCGTTGCCAGCATTGAAGAGGTGCAACAGCAGGGTGCTGAGAACACGGACTTTGGGACACTGGCTACAGCCGCAGCGTGCCGAGTCTCTGGCGGAAAGTGGTCGGGCGGCCACGATATAAGTGGACACGTTTTCTTGCTCGCGCTCGGGAGCGCGTTCTTGAGTTTGGAGATTCTACCCAGCATCCTTAAGGGACGGGGCATGAAGGATAAGCGGGCCATTTTTGCCGAGGATGGGAGCGTCATGGGTGCGGATCGAGAATCGGAGCTGAATCAAGAGAAGGCACGAAATGGGTCGCCGTCTGGAATTGGGTTGATCGTGGGCTTCGCCATGGGTGTCATTTCACTTAGCTGGTGGATGCTACTGATGACAGCTATATACTTCCACACCTGGTTTGAGAAGGTCGGTTTCCAATATTCGAAGATGATACTATATACTGACTTCTTATAGACTACTGGTCTCATTTCTGCGAGCATTGGTCTGTGGCTCGTGTTTTTCCTGCCCCGGATATCACCAGCAGTGCGCAGTGTGATTGGGGTCCCTGGGTTGTGAACATGAAACAGAGGTACTCGAACCGCTCCCTCAAAACAGCATCGTATAAGAGCTCGTCAAGGATCGGAGCCCCGAGAGTCCGTTATTTCGCAGGCTCGAAATGAAATACAAAACAACAGACTTATGCCTTACCAGCCTTACCAACCGTCGACTATCAATAATCCAACGTTTGTTCTTCGTGAAGCGCTCTGATTAAGCAGTATCAGATATCTCAAAATCATTCTTGCCAACTGTATGCACTGTTTTGACGCGTTGACATAATCTGTCTTTGTTCGGAAAGTACCTACTGTATTGTGTGTGCTTGTGCTCGAGTTCAGGTGCTTTGTCCACGGTATACTCCTACAATGTTTCCTCCAATGTTTCTTTCATCCAGACTCGCGACAATGGCATTCAGCAGCATTGATCGGATTCCAACGTCGATAAGAGTCCTACATTCCTTCCCTGAGAGGTTTTGATTCACCACTCTTCGCTCCGACCTTACTACACACAAGACGCATCCAAGTCAATACATCAAATGCTAGGTAAGAAGTCAAAAATGAAGCCTATAACCTACCGACCGACCAGCGAGATCCTCATGACCGCCGAGCAAGAAGATGGCCCTTTGCTTTCTGCGAGCTTGGTCTTCGACTACCTCTCCGACTCCAGCCCAACCCCGAACACGCCCAGCGCCCCTTCCAGCGCCCGCCTCCCAACATTTGCCGAACACGTGCAACGTCACGGCCCCGACGCCGCTCAACAATGGCTCTCCCTCCTTTACAAAGACGCCCTTGCCGAAAAAGAAGGCCTGAAAGCGCACGTCCACGTCCTCGAAACCAAGCTCAAAAACGCCACCAGCATGATGCAGATCATCAAGGATAGCTCCGAAGCCGAAGCCGCCGAAGTCGCCGAAGGCGCAGCTTACCTCAAAGAAAAACGACGCGAACTCGACGCCAAGCTCGCCAAGCTCCGGCAAAGAGAGTCCGATTTCGGGGAATACAAACGTGAGTTCCAGCAGCATAAACGTGACTGGATGAAGCGGCTGAACAGTCAGACGTACCTCGACGGTCTGAAGAGGAACATTCAGGCGGACATCATCGCGCAGCACACCCCGACGACGACGACGACGCCCGTGCCCGTGCCCGTGCCCGTGCCGATGCCGATGCAGGACATGGTCCTGTTGTCTGCGCTCCGCTCGGCCGAGCAGGGGATGCGCGTCGCCGAGACGGAGCGGGACGAGCTCACAGACCGCCAGCGCCGCTACACGGCGCGGCACACGCGGGATCTCGAGAACGAAAGACGGCATCGCGAGGTTCTGGAGCGGTTCGTGAGCCGGCCGCGGGTTCGGGAGGAGTTTCAGGAGTGGATGGCCGAGCAAGGTGGCGACGTTTTGGGTAATTTTGGGCAAGGTAAGTCGGGTACTACTGGCGAGTCGAAAGGTGCTCCGCGGCCGGATGATGTGGTGCTCTTGAAGCCTGCGACGTTTGGGCGCTCGCGGCCAGGTACGCCGGCCGAGAAGATTGTTGAGACTCCGGTGAAAGGTAAGGGCTCTTGCAAGGGCGAAGTGTGGAAGCGCCTCAAGCGCCGATGCAGATGCTAAGTGCACACGTTTTCGCGCGAAGGGCGTCGAATGGTCGGCAACACCAGGTAATGTACATTTTTTCCATTGTTGAACATCCAGCTCTACAATCCAGTTATTTGAGTCCCAAATTTTCCCAGATAATATACACAATGGTCGCTGATTGAAATGGCCTACCGAACAAAATTGATCCCAGTCAACTTTACTCACTTGGCTTTTTTCTTCGATGGAGTCACGAACGAGTCCAGAGTCCCTCTGCTATCATTTCTCTTCCGCTTGTGGCCGTCATCCTCTGCCTTCTGCCCTCTGGCGTGACCTTTTGGTGCTTCTGCCTTCTTGACTGCTTTGTCCGACTTGTGCTCTTTGTCGCCTCCCTTGGTCTCGTCGCCTTCCTCTTCCGCCTTGCCTTCATCCTGGTCCTCACCCACAAAGTGCTGTTCATGGTCCTCATCCATTCCATCAACACCATGCACAATCGTCGACTCAGGTGCGTCTTTGTCGCTCTTGCCCTCCGTCAGCCCTTCAGCATTGTCGTCGAACAGCTGTCGCCACGTACCGTCCAACACGCGCTTGTCGTTGCCGTACAGTCCGACATCGTACGCATTTTTCAAGCCGGAGATACAGATCTCCCGTCTTGCAGGAAAGTCGAAGATTGGCTTCGGGTATAGCTTCAGGCCGTCCGCTTCCGTTTCGGAACCGTCACCTTGTACCCGGACACCAGCCTTCTTCTGATCCGAGATGGGCGCTTTCCACGGCTCATAAATGTACTTGGCAGGTAGATCCTTCAACTCAGGCACATAATGACGTACGAAATCGCCATTCTTATCCGTCTTTTGTGGGAACGCAATCGGCGAGTAACAGCGGTAGAACTGCGCGAAGAAAGCCGTACAGCTCAGCCACTGCCAATTTCCAGAATTGCAAGCAGTCTCGTGGTCGATCAGCCATTCTTCGAAGACCTCTGCGCCGCGCTCCCAGTCAATGTAGCAGCCGCCTCTGGTGAGGAAGCAAGCTACTGCATGGCGTGCGAGGTGGTGGATCCAACCTTCCTGACGAAGCTGACGCATTGCTGCATCGATCCATGGAAAGCCGGTGATGCCGTACTTCCACCGACGGAGCCATTCACGTGCTTCTTCCGAGTCGACGATGTAGCTTCCGTCCAGCTTCCGTAGACCGGTCTTGCTGTCAATCTCGGAGCGCAGGTGCCAGGGGATGAATCGAACGTGACTGTTACCCACGGTCTGACCAAACTTATATCCCAGCGCTGCTTGTGCAGCAAAGTACATGTCTCGGAAAAGCAGTTGACCAGTCAGATTGGCGGGCTCCACGCTCGCCTTCTTTGGGAATTTCTTGGAGATGTCGTGGGCTCGCCAGTAGAATTCTCGACACGAAAGACTGCCAAAATGCATATGCGGAGACAACACCGTTGTCGATCTTGGCTCGAAGGCGGTGGGTGCGGTCTTGGGCTTCTCGAACGTAGCCATATACTCCTCGTCCTCGCAGAGCTTGTCGAGTCTTTCCAGAGCTCGTGTCTCGCCGCCACGATGAGGTGATGTTGCTTCTTTGAGGTTCATTTCTTTCATTGTGGGGACTTCAAACTTTCCATTGGGGCCGGCGAGCTTGAAGTAGGACTCGTCGACTCCTTCACGCTGGGCTTCGTTGATGTCGATGTCCTTTGAGGGCCGGTCGTGGTCAAAATTGAGTTTGGTGTCGCCTGGATCTGGGATCGACTTTGGCGCTGGAATTGGTCGTGCGATCTCGCCAATTTTGGCTCCTGCCTGTAAATCGTTAGCACTGTAGATATCAAGATTTTCGAGGAAATTCTCCTCAGGCATTAGGCATGGGCAGGCTACGTGCATAGACCCCCTGCCGCAGTTCCGGGCAGATGTATACAAGGATAACCCGAGGCACGAGTCTGGTAGAAATTTGATGAAAGAATTGCATCACATACATCCTTGACCTGCTTCATAGACATAGTTGGCTTCCCCCCATTCGCCTTGACCAACTCATCCGAATCCCAAAGCGTCCTCCCCGAAACGCTCAGCACCTTCACGCCAGCCTTCTCGGCCAGCTTCGCAACCTCCTCATCCCTCTCGCGCCCGTACCCGTCCACATCCTTCTCGAAGACCAGATGGGAGACATTCCAAGCCTTCCATAGCTTGGGCAGCAGCGTTTGCGGGGCCTCGCGAATGACAAACAGCTGCGACTTCTCGTTCAGCTTGGTAATGGAACCCGACAGGTCCGCTTGGCAGTCGAGCAGGAAGCGCCAGCGATTCGAGCCGACGCGGGCACGGAATACGTAGTGTGGATCCCAGCACCAGATGGGCCAGAGGCATTCGGGTTGCAGGTCCAGGGCGGCTTTGAGGGCCGGGGAGTCGTGGAGGCGGAGGTCGGTTCGGAACCAGTAGATTACGCGCGGTTTGGGCGACATGATGAGGTGGCCGGAGATGCGTCAGATGGTGGATGAGAAGTAGAACAGGGAATGAACTTCATTGTCTATACTACGACTTAAAACTGAGTTTAGCTTGATCTGCATTGTGATAAGTTAGTTGGGAGCTCTTTTTGTTGATGAGGCGTCGTCCCGAACTGCTGGATCGAAAGTCAATATCGTGATGTCATGCAAAACCATGGCCGCTTCTTGAGTGCCACAATCCAAACTACTTAACTATCGTTCTTGTTACGCGCGGCCTGACCGTAAACTCGCAGAATAGTTCTCACTGGAGCCTACGATGGCACTGGCTTGTCGTGAAGGATCTTGGTTTGGCCTCTGCTCAATGGTCATCTTGGGCGGCCGTCCAGCACATCGCGCGCTATGCACGGCATGGATATATATTGCCAAGTCGTCGAGCCCGATCACGGACACACTTCTGGAATCCATTCCCAGTCAAGCAGCATCATCACTGTTGATTCTATCAGGTCTTTACTTCATCTGCATATGGAACATTCAGGCTGGACGGATTAGTGCCCGATCGTGTTAGGGGTTGAGCGTGTGTAGTATAGTCGCCAAAGCGTTGCTTTGAACTCCCTTGTCCTATAGTCTTATATATAGAGGTATCGTGGCCGGTCGGGCCTCGGATACGTGAGAAAACCTGTACAGCGATAAAGTTCGGCTGTAGATGCGCATGCCCTCTGCTCTGGCGCGTTCGTGCAAGTCAATGCACACAAGCTGGCCGGAATCACTACGGCATTTCAGCTGCAATATAAACCTGGGTGTGTCCAAACGCGGCTCGCTTTCTACGTGTAACAATAATCCTCGACCCGTGATAGAAGCGGGCGGGCGCGTGGAAACATTGGCCGGCTTATAGGACCCAGAAGATGCTAAATCGGCTGGCGACTTGGCAAGCATACCAGTTAGTCGATGTTTGCTCAGTTCTGCAGAGGGCCCAGACTCGCCTGAACATGACCAGGCAAATACTGACTCGTCGTCGATCGTGTTGATGATCTCCTTCAGCAGCTGTCACGGACATAGGAAGGGGCCGTCAGTCGG
>UYJD01000002.1:1497920-1521473 GCA_900618795.1 Cyanodermella asteris
ACTCCGTCGCCAGTACCTCCGTACCTGCTGGATCCCTGATTCATTGGTCCCCGTGAGTCCCAGACTGACGGTCCCCTCCTATGTCCGTGACACACTACGCAACGTACCGCTTTTCGGTACCATCTATACATCGAGTTGACGGCCTCGCTAAGCTCAGAACTGCTCGTCTTGTCTATGCAACAGGTGTCGACCCAAACCCATTCATCGCCTTTGGGGATCTTGTCGTAGGACAACTTGGTTAACTCGCAGAAACGAAGCACTTTGGCCACACCAGCTGATTTGTTCTCTCCATGGCAAGTCTCAGTGAAGGATTGGAGCGTATATTCATTGGACTCCCACGTGTGAGACAGGATTGTGTAGGCGGGAATATCGGAGTCGAAGAAGTCCCGTAACTCCAGCGTGTGCGTGTTCAAGAGGCGCATGATGTTAGGATCTCAGGTTCCGGGTCTGGCAAAGATTTCCATGAGCTCCTTCAGCTTCTTGAAGATTGCCGCAATCGGCTAGAATGCCTGGACCTCAGCCTCAGCCTTGCAAGCCGGCATACCCCGCCAACTCGGAAACCGTTGACAGGCAATCTACGCTGAAGTCCAACCAAGCGCCAAATTATCTCAATATTCGCAGCGGGTATTGCGGATAAAGGTTCGGAGCGAAGGTGTAATGACCGATTCCACATTGAAGCAAAAGTTTTCAGACTGCAGTCGATCTACTTGGCATGTATGTGGCCATCGCCAGTTGCAGCCCCTTGCATGGAGAGAATGTCACATGGTACGACTGGCAGCAACTCTATCAGGAACAGACGATCGTTCGTGGAAGATAACGTCTTTGGCGACAATGACCTCCGAACACAGTAGATGTGATCGAAAAACGGATGCGGGTTGACAATATGCCAACACGTCACCAGAACACAGGCCACCTGTTGACGGGCTCGCAGGGTTGATCACTATTGTACGATCTTGGAGTATACTCTTATAGGTCTATCAGGATACCACAGTACTAATTCGGACAGATGTGGTCTGTGCTTGAGACTGTATGCTCCACAATCTGAAAAAATATGTACAGAATCCGGCAGCAAACCAAGCCGGATCAGGCCCGAGCAGCATGTGCAGGTTTCCTCATTAAAATCTTGAGGTTCGCGAAATGGCCACTGCTAAAGCATAATAACGCGTATAAAATCGGCTTGACGGGACTGGCGCCGCGAACACAGGCCCACGTGCTATCGGACTCGATCGGACAAAAGCAGAACATGACAGTTGGTTTATCTACCTGACCAGGGCAACAACCCAAGAACGAAACTCACTCGCAACTACGCCCGTACCAGATTATCGTCGCAAGCTCTTGCGCATCGGCTTCAAGGTTCCAGCTTCAGCGCAAGAACAAAACTTGGCCATCCTTTCAAAATCGAACTCGTAAAGGCGTACTTGGTTTGCGTCTTATGGCACGACGACCTTGCTCACCCTTCTCCACATTTCGTGGCTATCTTTACTTGCCCATGCCGAGGCCTAGTGCTTCGATCAGCAACGCTTTTGCCCGCTTTGAGCTGTTAGCATTGCGAACGAGGTACGGTCGGTGGTGAAATCAGTTGCTGCGACTTTCTTACTGGCTGTTCAGGTGCAACATGCAGATGCGAGGAGTCGTGGCTACTCCTTAACAGACATCTTGGAATTTTGAGGTCCAGAATCGTGCGAATGTCCGAGGTCAAACTCGCGCACCATGTAACCGCTAAAGCGCCTTCAACATGAGGCCAAGAGCGTGGAATTATATATATGAAGATTAGACCCCCGCCATGAGATTGCCACTTTGAGCTCTCGTGTTTCGTCCTAGTCCTGCAAAACGTGGTCGACGTGAGGATAAGCATCATGCAGGGTTTCCTAAACTTTTTGACCCTTGCTACAGCCACCATCGCCAGCGCTGTCTCGTCGCCTTCCAAGATTGAGATCGTTGAACGAGCCTCGGGTCCCTCGGTCACCATCAAGAATGGCACCATCGTTGGTGCATCCTCAGGTGGTGTCGAGTCCTTCAAAGGCATTCCCTTCGCGAAGCCACCAGTTGGGCCTCTGAGACTGAAGCCTCCTCAGACTATCGACAAGTCCTTCGGTACAATCGATGCCTCCAACTATGGCCCTAGCTGCATCCAGACTTTCACCTCGGTCGACACTTCCAACCTGATAGGCCAGCTGCAAGCACTGCTTCTGAACAATCAGGTCGCCGATGCCCTCGCCGGCTCGTCTGAGGACTGCCTCACCATCAATGTCCAACGACCGGCAGGCACGAATTCATCCTCCAAGCTTCCAGTTGCTGTCTGGATCTACGGTGGTGGTTTCGCCTTCGGCGCCACAAACACTTACGATGCGTCGCGAATCGTCAGCCGTTCCGTCGAACTGGGAGCTCCGATTGTCTACGTCAGCATGAACTATCGTCTGAATGGATACGGCTTCATGCCTGGAAAGGAACCAAAGAAAGATGGCAGCACAAATTTGGGACTTCGGGATCAGCGTAAGGCTCTGGAATGGGTCTCTCAGAACGTCGCAGCTTTCGGCGGCGACCCCAGCAAGGTCACAATCTGGGGAGAATCGGCCGGTGCGATAAGCACGTTCGACCATACAATCATCAACGAAGGGAAGAACGTCTTTCAAGGAAAGCCGCTTTTCCGAGGCGCAATCATGAACAGCGGCAGCGTCACTCCTGCACGCGATGTCGACTCACCAAAGGCCCAAGCCGTCTACGACACTGTTGTCAAGGCTGCCGGTTGTGACAGCAGCTCGGATACGTTAGCCTGCCTCCGCGCGCTTCCTGTCGACAAGTTCACCACCGCCATCGAGGCGAACCCGAGCATTGTTGGCTATTCGAGTGTCAACCTTGCATATCTGCCACGACCCGACCCGTCCGACTCATTCTTCCCGGTGTCTCCTGAACAGGCTACCGCGGACGGGCACATCAGCGTCGCCAAAGTGCCCATCATCATTGGCGACCAGGAAGACGAGGGCACCATCTTCGCATTACCCGCGTTCAATTTGACCACCAACGACGACACCATCACGTACCTGAATGGGTACTTCCCCGGCGTTCCGCGGGCCCAGATCGCTTCGCTCGTGGACACATACCCCGACAACGCCCCTGCAGGTTCGCCTTTCCGTACCGGCGAGTTCAATAACATCTACCCTCAATATAAGCGCCTCGCCGCGATCTTGGGCGACATCACCTTCAACCTGATCCGCCGTGGCTACCTCGCGAACGCAACTGCCCAGGGCGTTCCGGCCTGGACCTACCTCAACACGTACCTTCACGGTACACCACTGGTGGGAACGCCGCACGGCTTGGATATTTTGGTCCTGTACGGTCCGCTTCCCACTACATACCAGAGTCCGATCACGCCGATTGACTACTACATCAGCTTCTTCAACTACCTGGACCCGAACAAGTTGGGTGCCGTGTCGGCGAAAAGCAACACCAAGAGCGTCAACTGGCCGAAGTGGTCGGACAAGGGCAGGGATATGCTCGAGTTTGCAGCGCTAAATACGAGCGTCATCAAGGACAACTTCCGAGAGGCGCAGTATCAAGCAATCCTTGCACAGAGCGGCAAGTTGAGGATCTAAGTATATTGGACGGAAAGCATTGTATATAGTCTTGTCTTACGAGGTACGCGGTCACATAGTATATATTTGTTGCATTCACGATGGGCGTCAAGTTATGTGGTCGTCCTAGTCAACGGTGTATAAGGGCAATCCCTTCCGTCCGTCCCACTGGATAGCTTGGTCTTGAGTCTTCGCCCGCTCCTCGGGCTCCAACCACAGCGGACGCACGTTCACGCACATTACCACGCCTTCGTATCCCAAGCTCTTCATCGCGTTCTCGACCTCCGCCCCGTTCTCGTCCACCGCCGGCGCATCACTCGTCACGACCATCTGCTGTCCGCACGTCCCGCAAAAGCGCATTGCCAGCTTCCCTCGCATCGGAGGCTTCTCGCCACAATACGCAGACAGCGCGTGAAAGCCAGAGATGTGGATTGCGGTCGTAGGTTTGGGATAGCAATGCAAGGCAGACCACTTTCGAAGAGGACGATGTGTTAGACGCCGAGTGTGAAAGCTTGAGAATCGGAGAGGAATCAAGGAGACTCACCCGCGAGCACCAGCTGCAGTTACATTGCAATGTTTTTGTCGTCCCGAAAGATGACATCTGCGTGCTGATGGCCACCGCACCGCAATGACATGATCCCGAGTAAATCTTCTTCGCGGTCTCCGAGGTGCCGAGCTCGAAGGGCGGGCCGGGGAAAGGGGCTGGCGAAGGCTGAGACGCCGAGTAGTCGCGTTGCCTGTAGAATTCATCAGCAAACAAAAAGATCTACCCAGCGGTCCTTGCACTTACAGCACACGCTTCAGCTTGCCAAAGTCCACATTCTCGAGTAGTCGAACGTTTATATTCTGCAAGGTCCCGGTCGCTTTATCGACGGCACAGATCAAATTGCCGCAACTCGTGCAGAACTGCCGTGGAACGAATCAGTGAAACTTGCCATCGTGGTGGGGGAAAAGGCTGACTGAACCTCGAATGTTGTGGTCTTGTTGCCGAATTCGTACTTTGTCGTCGGGCCCTTGCGCTCGAATTTGACGTGTTCGGGAGCGGGCCGCGGGTGGGGAAAGATCAAGCCTCGAGTGGTACAGAAGTTGCAATTACAGTATTCGACGGAGTCGAGGGAGGGGATGAAAATGGTGAATTTGGTCGCCTTTTTTGATATTAGAGATGTCAGACAAGGAAACGAGATTGGAATTTGTCGAAGCTACGGGGCGCACCTGTCGGCACGAACCTGGCAGTGGCAACAACCGACGTAGGTCTTTGGCTCGATTGTTGGAGCTTCGAAGGCCGGTGGTAAAGACATCTCTAGGGTTGTGCACAAGGACGCGAGTTGGAAAGACTGAATGGAAAACTCTTAGGGAAAGGGTATTCCGACAGCATCGGTGTCGTCTGAATGTGCTGATATCCAGCTATTTAAGTGTTCGTTTGTAAATTTCTGCGAGAGAGCAAGTGCTGCTCGCACTAATGCAGGTCATCGATGAGTGAGGATTCTTCGTTTTGTTGTGAGTCAACAGGATGCAGATGGCACGGTAGCACAAGTTGGAGATCTCCAGTCATCCCTGGTTCAGCCTACAGATCGACATCCCCACTCATAGGGCTGGGAATGCACGTAAGCGAGACAGCCTATACAATCGCCCGACGTGTATCTGTCGGCTTACTATACATACCACCGTGCAAGGGCAAGAATGACTCTTGTCTATATCGACTCATCGTCACCGCTCACGGGAATATGCAAAGATAAGCTGCTTCATGCCACCCCGGTTACAACCTCACCAACACAACCGTCCAATCCAACACCGTGAAAATCGCATCCAGCACCGTAATCCGATCCAGTCCCTTGCCCACGATCCATCGATCCGTCTGCGCTCCCACCGTAAAATTCAAAACCGCCTGCGAACAGTTCGCCAGCCCCAGCACGGTCAGAGCAACCACATCCAGTACCCGGTCTCCGGCCGGCGTACCCGTAGACCAGACGCGCGTCGTCGGGCGGAAGAGGGCGTACAGGCGGATGACGGCTAGCAGGGCGAGGGACGAGTTCATGCCGCCCAGGTAGGCCATGATGTCGTGGTGCCAGGGGTCGCCGGCGGGGGTCGAGGCGATGGCTGGGGTCGAGGAGGTCGAGGTGCGGCGGTGGGAAAGTTTGGTCATCATGTACGGGCCGCGGAAGCCGAAGTGGACGAGAGCGCTGGTGTGCCAGAGCTGCAGACCAGATTAGACTGGTCTGAGGGTGTTTGGAATGGCATGTTCTTGTAAGTTTGTCGGCGCTGGGTTGGGAGGACTTACGGCATTGCCGGCGTAGAGCGCCTTCAGCACAGAGGTGTTTTCGAAGAACGAAGTCATTGCTATTGTATGGAAGTGAGTGGGTGTGTCAGTCCAATAATGCTTGCTGTAATTGTTGTCTTATATTTGCGTGGCATGGAGCTGAGTAAACTGGACAGGGCACCTCGGCCCGGAGCCTGGACTTCGACGTGAGGTCAGCCGCCTTTGAGTCTCATCACGAATCCACTCGGTTGATGGCACAGTCTGTTCCGTACTTTGACGTTTGAAATATAGGCGGTTGCATTGCTGAGCATCAGAATCAGGAGGTCATATGGAGATATGATATCCAGTCGTGCCCTTCGCTCGATTAGGTGAAGAAACAAAGTATGCAGTGGGGCATCTTGACCCAGCCATGATTTGAAACGACTGGGAACAGGTTCACTGTACTCGACCCAACTCGAGCTTACTAGTACCGAAAGCCTCCTCTGTATGAATAATGCGTCGACATCCGACATTCTCATTTGCTGACCGTCCAGTCGAGATCCTCGGGCTGGTAGCGTGAGAAGCCGTGCCAGAGGGGATTAGGACCTTCGCGCTGTTGCCCAAACTATCCTATCCTATCCAGTTAGCAAACCATGCCTGAAACGTTACGATTACATCCCCAAGTTCCGCAACTGCGACCATGAGAAACGCATTCCGTCTCTGGGAGGTTGGCTCACACGCACGCCATCCAGTTATTATACGAGATTGCCCAGGAACCAGCAGTCGCAAGGGCTATCCGAAGTGCCAACTTGCGGCTGCCGTATAATCATCGTGTCGATGGTGGAACATACGGATGGCCAGACCTTGTACCAAACGAGGTTTGGGGCCAATCATGGGGTATGTGGGAGAAGATTGATCTGGAATCGGCCATTTTGACTCTCCTTCATCAAAGCACCTATCTAGCGCAACTAAATGAGGATACCGCCGAATGGTCGCATCTAACCACTTCGACTGAGGGTCTTCAAGACGGTCTTGACGTTGCCGAGGCGTTTCTGCTCTCTTTACTGCCGAACATCCATGTCCTTGCCGTCCTGGAGAACTTCGCCTCTCGGACACAACAAGACCGTTTGAGACGTTTTATCACCACCGTAACAGATGCCGCACATGTTGCAAACCATGGAGATCGACCGGCACCTTCAGCCTACCTGAACCAGCTTTCCACAAGCTCAGAAACGCTTTCATATCCACATTTAGAGCAATATCGTTGGTACGAGCCGCTGTTCCGACTGAAATTACTTCAGTCAGCCTTTCTTCGCGGTCCTTCATTTGCCGAGGAGGTAAATTTGACGAGGCCTCTTCCGCCGGTCGATATTCTGAATTGCGGACCTTTCCTTGACAGTCGGGAACTCATTTTAGAAGGACCTGAAGTCATCTCACATACGGCATACCATTTCTGTAGGCACTTGTTATTGATGCAAAACCTGGAAATACTTAGACTCGATTTCGAATCCGAAGATCCCCCGTGGCTTGATCCTCAATCTCTTTTCGCCGCATTGAGCTCTGTCAAGTCTTGGTTCAAGGTTCTCAGCATGACCACTTGTGGCTCGTACATTGAGACTCCCGCAGTTTGTTCATTTCAACTCGAGATTGAATATCTTGAGCTTGCATGGTGATTCGCCCCTCACCCTCCCGGGCCTAACATGAAGCCGGCACGAAGGTGCCCTGGCCCCCGCCTTGCCGATATAATACCTCAGTCCACCAGGATGCTACGCATATTTGTACCAAGCGGACCAGAGGAACTCCCGACATGGCGGTAGAAAGACATGTTCCATGAGTTCAATACAGAGGCTTGAGGGCCTTTACCAGACCTGGAACTCATTGAGATCGTCTCGCCTACCAGTCGAATGGGGCATAGTTACACAAAGCCTTGCCTTTAGGTGACGGTCCAAATCAAAGGGTACAGATTCGAACAGAACCTGGCTTCAACTTTCCAACCATATCCGGCGGTGTACCAAAATGGGTTTGAGCCTGGCGAAGGCCTGGCTCTGTGCTGTTCTTGTGGTCATCATGTTGCTTGAAATCTGCAAGAATGCGACGCTCAAGGCGGCAACGAGGACCGACAAAATATAGTGCTGCTCGTAGGATCGCGAGTCCCCAGAGAGCTGGACCAACCGACCAGCTGCAACAAGTGGTGCCATGACCCCTCTTCCTCGAAGGAAACTACTGCGCAAGTCCAGCACCGCGAGTCGCGTAAGAAACCGGAACAATGGCCAGAACTTGGACTCTCCCAGTGCACATGGACATATCTCTTGTGTGGGACCTTAGCAACCATGGAACGAAGCTCCCTGCGACGAGCGTTGTGCCGCAGACGCGCCTGGCGGGTTTGATGGCCGAGATCCGATCGAGTCCGGTCTTCGGCATGCTTGATTGACGTCTTGGCTCAAGCGAGACTGCAGGAGCACGGTATCAGATTCCTCGGGTCTATATCAACTTTGTAGGTCCTGTCTGAAAGTCTTGAGTATTGATTCCAGCTCTTCGTTTCGCCGACAAAGTAGCATCGCATCGTCTCCGTTGGCTGTTTTGCGGCCAGCATGTTTGGCAAAAGCTTCGATGTCCTGAGCGACAGATTCTGATAAGGCTTAGCAAAGGTATGAGAGCTGCTTTCCACCAGTACTGACCAATCTGTGCCCACACCAATTCCGTCAAGGCGCCGATGAACTGAGGGGTGGCATTGGTGCCCATCTTCAGAGTCTCTTCGTCCACAATCTTGCCTACCGAGTACCAAAGAGCAGACTTGAGGCGCTGTGAACTGTTAGAGATGGTCACCCGTCAAAGAACATGGGTCCACACTTCTTGCAGCGCTTCATCGCCGGTGTCAGTCATAATGTGACGCGGGGTGTTGAAAACAAACACCCCGGCAACGGAAATTATTCGTGGAAATAGCTCGACGCGTGGATCACGGCGCAGCCTTCGTGCGACAAGAACTCAATCACATCAATGCGCCATTGTCATGATATTTGCACATCTTGTGAGATATCGCGGTGCTCGAAACGCGTCAAAGTGCAGGAGCGGACGCCGTTGCCGCGAAGCCGAGGAAAGCGGCAATTCGGACGAAACCGTCATTTCTCATCGTTGCGGCATTTCTTTTCGAACACGACGATTATCTACCCACGCTCCTTTTGCCATACTGAACTTCACAACCGCGCTGAGATTCCCTCACAAAAGTGTGGGCGCTAGACTGACTGATTGCTCGTCGCAGCTTGGACCTCAACAGTAATTCCTGCCCAGGTCCGACTCCGCAGCAAATAATTTCTGGTTACATTTCAAATTTGGCCAAATTCTCTCGTATCTTTCCGCATAGCGTGTCCTCTTGAGACTTGTTCTTCTCGCATTGTTGCTATCCATCTACAATCTCATTTCCGATCACCAGATCCTCAGCTACCTGTTCGACCACCATCATGGCGGACGTTCTTCCTCAAATCGAGGCCTTCTTTGCCGAGCTTGGCCGTCGCATATCCCGCGTCATCAACTTCCAGGGCATGACCAACGAACGATGGCTCAGAGTTCTCATGATCGTCTGTACCTATCTCCTCGTTCGACCATGGCTCGTGAAGCTCGGCAACAAGATTACAGAATCCGAATACGAAAAGATGGAAGCTCGCGATAAGGAGCGAATGGCAAAAGAGCAGGCAGAGCGAGAACAGGAGGAAGCAGTGAACACGCTACGAGGGAAAAAGCCGGCTGCCAACGACATCGGAACCACGACTGCCACTGATGGCGAGGTCGAGGCCACCCAGTCCTTGACCGAGCGGGCACGTGACCGAGCACAGAGAGCGGCGGAGATTCAGAAGATCATGGCTGCGGACAAACGCGCGGCTGAACTGGAGAATTGGGACGAGGACGAGTTCTTGCAGAACTTTGCAAAGTCATCGGATCGATTGTATGCGGCAAAGTAGGAAATTAGGAGGATGCCGAGAGCTTGCAGCAGGTGGTCTCTCGGCTACAGCCCAGCCATTGCGCCACGAGGGCAGGTAGGATGCGTTCTTCACCTGACTCTGAAGGACCATCAGAGAGGACGAGAGCGGGCTGTATAGGAATCCCTCGGAAGAAAGGAAATCAGAGTGGCATTGCAATATTGCGCAGAAGATCTACCTTAGCTAGGACCGGGTCACGTTCACGAGGATCGCTGAGGGACACCGGACTTCGGTCGCTCTATTCGCCTTTCAAGCAAGCATGGCCCCAGATTGGAAATATATGGGTCAGCTTCGCCAGCCGGCACATTCCCCGATCGGCGAGTATTGTCATGGATGTTCTGGCAAGACTGACTACAGAGCTCTGCAACGGCGCACATCTACACTCCATCAGCATTTCGGCAAGGTCTAGACACTCAACTTCTGCGCTCGTTGACAATAGTATGCCTTTCCGACAAGCTAGGTTCCCAGCTTTCGGCCAGGCTGGCGAAGTTGACCTCCCACCAAGCCCGTCCTGGTCAGGCTTGCTACCAGAGTCACATGAGAGTCCAACCAATGCACTGTGCTATCATCTTTCATCAGTGCGGTGCATGCAGGTCGGAAATCAGACTCATTATCAATAATATGAGCCTTCTGGAGTGTTACCGTCTCCTAATTTGAAATGATTCGTGTCGCTCGTCCTGCTCTATTCTGCGCGTGTTTTCCAGTCCAACTTTATGGTCAGTCTTTTGGTTCAAAATCTGCAAAGTACTTACAGTCAAGTAAGTGACTGAAGGCAGACTCGAGGGCGAAGCCGGAAAGTGGACGGTGTCGACAGCCTCGAAGCACGTACTTGCCGATCGCGAGGCGCGGGTTTTGTGGATGGGGCCGATCGGATTCACCTCTATGGCCAGTCGCGCTTCTCTTTTCTTCACTAGCAACCTTGGCTGTTAGCTTCATTTTCGCACCAATAAATCGCATGCCTGTTCCAATCTCGCCACTAACGCTATCAACAGTCTAGCCTCTTTTAGTTGAGGCTATATGCACGTCTGCGTTTCACACTCAGCTCCTCCAGCGCTTCGGCGGCTGGCTGCGCCTTGGACAACCTGCAGGGATTCTCATTCGTCCAACATGACCTTCGTCCATTGCACTCATGCGTCGATCCTCAAACTCAGTCCCAGCGAGCGAAATACTGGTGCGGTCTCGTGGGTCGTGCAGAAATGCGGCCGCCATGAAGCGGCCTAGTTGCATGAAGTTATCAGCATAGCCTTGTCGAGCCTTGTCACGCCCGAAGTGTTCTGTGTATTCCTCCCTTTGATTACAGCCTTTAAATTGTTGTCTCCTGCTCGGTCATGCTGTGCTGATATGTCGATAAATCGCTCTGCGACCTCAGCGTCTAGTAGGGCGGACCATAAAGCCTACATGTCGTTGTTGGCTGACATGGACGACCGAACGCCTGATCTGACCCTAACGCCCCCTATGCACCAGCGAACCATGTCGTCGGAACCCGAGCATGATACTCCTCCATCCCCGATCCAGCATGACTTCGATGCTTCATCCCATCAGCCCAGTGAGGATAATCTGAGACCATTTTCAGACATCGAGCATAGCAGCATCTCACCTCCGCTCGTGGCTGGTTCACAGGGGCGCTCAGCAGTCTCCAGCCATGCGAGCTTCATACCCCACCCCGACGCGGACGGTCTCCAGCCTTCGCCTCGCATGTTCTACTCGAGAAATTCGAATCGGGACTCCGAGGGTCTGCAATATTACTCCGGTGACATAAATACTGCCAAAGAGCCCGTGGAATGGCACCAGCGAAAAGACTTGGACGACGATCCGGCCGCTGCTCCAGTTCCTGGCGCGCCTCACAGACGCAGATGCCGGTGGTGGGCACTTGGAGCTGTGCTCGTAGTCGTCGTCATCCTCGTAGCTGTCCTTGGAGGAGTTTTGGGCAGCAGAGCGCATCAGAAAAACGTTGATTCGGCGCCTTCGCCGCAGCCAAGCGCACAGACAAGCCCTGTAGCTGCTTCTCGGATAAAGAGCACCTCCGGAGCGTGGAATGGCACTGGTCTCACAACATTTCCTGTTTCCGACGATACATATGGAGGGTAGGTTCTTTTGCCATCGAAGTCTGCGACTTATGACGCTGACGTTGCAGGTATCTCTCCTTCCAGGATCATGTAGGTGTTATTCACTTGCTCAACTTTCATGTCAACAAGTCTCCCTTTGGCATGGTTATCAATTCGACCACCACGGTCTCTATCGGCAATTCGGGTATACCGATCGATGCAGCCAACGGTACAGGCCTCGCAGGACAGTATTGGAGTCCTGATCAGGATGACCCGTCGAACTATTCGTTTCAACTCATCTATGTCAACACAGACGGTACGCTCGCCGATGTGTGGCAAGATGATGCCCCGACTGGCGTTTGGAGAAGGGGAAACCTCAGCAACAATAGCATACCAGCGCCCACGGACAACAGACCTGCAATGAGATTCTCATATGTCGTTTCCGGTGGAAAGAATACCTCGTCGGATGGAGCAAGGCTCTTCGTCGGTGGCAACGACACAAAATTGCATCAATACGCCTACGATGCCCCGACGTATTCTTGGGCGCCTGCCGACAAGAACTTCACCTTCACCGACGGTTGGGCGTACGGTGGGTTGGCACAGTTCACCAAGTACTCCAATTCGACGAGTCATCGATCGGAGCCCTACAGCACGTTGCTCCTGTCCACGGGTTCGAAAGGAAACATCTCGAGCCGCGTGCAGCTGGGCGATCTCGACAGTCAAGTCTCCACGTGGCCGACCGGTGCTAGCTGGCTCGACGGGAACTCGAGCCCCCAAACCGCGTCCCCAAACTCGTCGCTCGTCGTTCTGCCCACGTTCGATGGCAGTGGGACTCCTCTCGCCAACAATTGGATCGTGTATCCGGGCACGGATGGCAAGCTGGCCATGCAGGCCGCATCCGCAAAGAATGCGGCGACGCAGACCGATTTCGGGGCCACGAATTCGAACTTGTCGACGTACAGCGCCGTCCAGGGTACTGCTGTCGAGTATTTCGTAGTGTTTGACAATTCCGTCCGGACGTTCGACTACTACAATGTGGTGAGTATGCATCTCTGGTTGTGATGAAGAATCTCGTGCTGACCAAGGGTTAGCTGTTCTATCAGTCCACAGGTTCGGAAATTTCTTGGCTTGTGGTCGACCGTTCTGGCACCGTTGTAAAGGCGGCAGGCTCGTTCGTTTATGATCCAGCGAGCTCGACTTGGATCGTACAGGAGAGCGATTAGTCGTCGAGAATCTGCACATGATCGGCATAGCAAAGTGATACCCCCAAGAACAAATAATATTTTCAAAGCTGATGTCTATGATCTTGTCGCGATTACCGTCGTATCCTATCGTCAAGGCCGGTGCACGGTTCGGTCGCTTTTCGATGAGACTGGGTAGTGTGTGGTATGAATCCGACAGGATATTCTGAATTCCAGATGGGTCAGGTACAGGCCGTACGACACGAGGCGGGTAGGCGAAAGTCGCGGCGCAAGTTTAGATGAGAATACCTCTGGATGGCTTCAATTAACGACTTAAGTTAACTACCCCGAACCATATCTTATGAGATATGGTAGCCTCTAGCTCTATGAGTACCCACAACAGTGATGATCGAGGTACATTCGTGGATAGCAGTGGAAGTACACGCCGAGGTACTTGCGCCACGACTTTTGCCCAACCGCCTTGACTGGCATGGATACGCATGGATAACAGCAACTTCGTTCAATTCATTATTGATTAGAAAATAACATTCATGGCACATTGCTCACTCATCCTATCCTTACATCGCGTCTGCCATCCGAAGATGTGTATGTGCTTCCGCAAATATTGCATTCGACATAGCCCTTACAGCTCTTTGGCAATCAAGCCAAGGTTGGGTTAGACCTCACGTACTTACTTACCCGAGAGATATGTTCTCCGACGTGGAAACGGCTATGTGCTGCCAGGTAACATCCACAAGCGCGACAGTAGGGTATTTACCTACGCGCACCTTCGTCTCTCAGCCATCGACTGGTGTGCTGTCATCGTCGTCATCCCAGTTCTCAAGACTGGCGGCCTCTTCGTCAACCAATGTCATCCATCGATCTAGGGCCAACTTTGAGGTTGTCCAGTGAGAGATCTCCTCTTTCATCGCCCGATCCAGCACCCTCAGCCAGATGCAGGCACCGGAGATGACGGCATTGGTTGCTCGGCCACCTCCATTGACCTTACTGGCACTGTGGCGAGTCTTGAGGCGACTGAAGACCCAGCTGGGTACACTCTGCTCCATACAGACAGTGAGACTGCGCTGGTCCCGCCTCCGACGACGTTCCTTGGACTCGCGACGTTGCCGCCTCGTCTCGGCGATGGCATCATCAGTCGACGACGAGACCTCACCACCGTGGGAAGGGAAGCCGGCAATGTGATGAGAGGCATGCGCCAACGGCGTAACATCGGGCCTGCGGGGCGGCGTGGTGATGAAAGAAGGCTTGATGTTCGTGTTCAGGTCGAGTGGCGGCGGATGTGCGCCATAGTGTGGCGCCAGGGGGTGAGGCTGCAGGGGTGGATATGAAGTAGAGTGTGATTGGGACCCACGGCGCTGCGCATCATGTCTGCCCAGAATCTGCGGAGGCATATCCGCCACTATTTTGTGAATGCCGGAGAGTCCTTCCGGTAGGCATGCGCGTGTCTGCTCGTGCTGACCAGCGAAGCGGCCGTGGCCATGGCCGGCCAGAGGGCGCCCTGACTGCCCGTGACTCGACCCTGTCAGCGGTGCTGGAGACGAGGGGAACTGGCCGTAGGCTGGCGAGAGAACGTGAGGGCTCGAGTTGGGCTCGGTCGATGGACGAGATGGGTACGAGAGTTCCAGCTCGCGAATGCTCGGGAGACGCCTATATCGACTCTCAGCATGTTGAGCGAGTCAGCTCCGTGATAAGTCACTCACGCTTTCTGTTGTGTCTCCATGGCCGCGTCTCCCAGATAATATCCTTCACCGATTCTGTGCGTTCCCGCTGAAGCGTCGCTTCCGTTCGATGCCGATGTCAAGGTTGATGCAGGCTGGATGCCGCGGACAGAGATAGATTGTACGACCGGAGCTCGAATATGGCGAAGGCGGAGACCGACTAGAAGGAATTTGCGACTTTTGGCGTATATAAGTCAGGACTCCTTCAAAAAGGCACGAACGCGATGAACGAAGGAATACGCTTGCGACCTCCTGGCCTCCGTCGGCCCACGTTGAGGCTTGCTATGGAACACCGCTCCGACAGGCCATTGAAATCCCGCCGGAGCTGGTCTCGAATTTGACCAACTTAGAAAGCGACGGCGGCTTGAGCGCAACGCGACAGCAGAGAGCGCCCTTCAGGCCATGTTTAAGTGCCCTCCATCGGCCTTCTCATCCCAGCCAATGAACAATCGCCGGGCACCTTCCGCACTTCTCCACAATCTTACAAAGTGACAAACAAAGATCAACCATGAACGCTCCATCGGCGGTTCCTGCAAGCACGAGGCTCATCATCGAGATGCTTGCGCGCTAGAGGACGCCAAAACCGTCACTCGATCCCATGATTCCAATGCCGCCGGACGCACATGGAAGCTCGTATGGTTCCTTTGCAATCGAAAGGAGGCTTCACTGCGCCCTTCCCGCCTCTAGTTGGACGCCGAGATGCTTCCGACATAAATCAGGGTGCCTGCATCATCCATTTTCCAGAGGGTGTGCACCCAAGTCACGGCGGAAAATGCATCAGTGATCTCGGCATCCTTAACAGGGGGTAGATCATCATTGTCATTGGTGCCCACTTGACCGGCACCCTGTCGTAATGCTCGTGCGCCTGCCGCCAGCTGTTTTGAATAGCCGGGGGTAGGGTCCCCTCAATCGTGTGCCGGCATTTTGCGCCCTCCCAGGAATAGTAAGCCCGTTCGACCCTTCGGATCAGCCTTGTTGGACGAATGGCAGCAAACTCTATTCGACCGGAACAGGGTCGGATTTTAGATGACTTGTCATGAGCTTAGCTCGCCGTCAGTGGCGCATTGATGTCGAGCTGAATCGAATGTGGTGCTTGCTCGATGAAGCTCAATGCCGCAACTTCCCTGTTTTGCAACCTGCCCTTGGCGCGGATATGTCGGTACATCGTGAATGCGTCCAAAGCATTGAGGAAGGATCCGGTTGATGACATGTGATATCGCAGACGTCTGTGACTTCCTTGATCGCGACGATCTAAATGGAGGCTATGCTCCTGCGCTTGGTACGCACAGGCCTCCGGCGGTCGATTTGGATTTCCTGTCATTTCCCGATTCACAGTGTTTTCTCGATACTTGGCTCTGATGAGGTGGCCCCGTAGGAACAATGATCTCTCATCATTGTTGAGTTGAGAGGCTCCCTTGAATACCAGGAGGTGTCAATTCCGACTCGATGGCCGCTTGCGGTCTCTGCACCATTACTGTTTAATGCATCCAGTAGCGGTCAACGAAGGCAAAGGGAGCCTGTTGGAAAATTGGCTGAGAACGTATCGGATACATTGGATCAAGCAAACACCTGTTCTGCTGTCATTGGTGTGGTAGAGGTAAAACTGCCGGCTTCGGGCTGACTTATTGTCTCCAAGACTATGTCCGTTGCCTTGTGCTCCCAGCGGATCTGGTAATGAACTGCGACAAGCACTTGAAGATTGCCTTCTCGCCATCCTGAAAAATTATATGCGAGGACCGAGCGGGCTCAAGCCCTGACTTGTATCGATTGAGCGTGCAACATGGCGATCGTGCTGCTGGGCTGCAACAAACCTCGAGGCTCGTGCTCAGAGTTCGCATATTGCGGTCTTCCCACGGTGACTCGCCTGGCTGCATGGAAGTACATGGTTGGGTTTGCGAGTCTCAGTGACAAGCTCTTGGATCTGCGACCGTGGAGGGACCCTGCAATCAGGTACATGCAAAGATACACATCGCTTGAAGTCCATCCAAGTACGCACGCAAGCATGCGTCTCGCCTCTCTTTGAGATAGAAAAAACAGAGAGCCGTGACCTTGGCTGCGTTTCTTTGAAAGGTAGGGGCGAGTCGAGTCGACTCCGTAGCGCCAGGTAAACGCAGATCTGCTTTGTTCAAGGCCGCCTGCCTTGAACAGCGGTCGGAAGTCCACGATCGCCATGGCTGTGTTGTGCATGTCAAACCCAAGGCCGGAAAGGTGGCGTGAATAAGCTTGAACTTTGCCATCGAACCATCCCGTTGGTCACTGAATCGTGATGTCGCAAGTCCAGCCGATGTTGACTTTGATTTCTGCAAAGAGTTATCAAAAGCTGTCAGCTGAAACGTGAACCAGTTCTTTCACGAATTCCCTGATGCCCTGACCAGTCGGACAATAGCTTCGAAAACTCGCCTCGAGGACGGCAGCTTACCCGCAACACCGACTCATGGGTCGATGTTCCTGTCGTGGATAGCCAGACATGAAAGTATGGTTTCAGCAACATCCCAGCTTGAGGTTGTCGCAGATTGAGGCTCGGACTGGAGGGCTGATTCATCGCCAAGTCCTTCGGTACGAAGAGTAGCTGATTGCGATCTTTATCTCCAACCGAATCAAGCCTCAATAGACGAGAGCCGCACTCTGGGCGACCGCTTGCATGGCAGAGTGTGCCAATCCTGATTCCAGTGTGGTGTCGTTGGGTCAAAAAGGGTGGTGGTGAGCGGCAACAATTTGCTTTGAGCACGGCTTGACGTCGGTGGTCGAACATGGAAGACTTTCCTTCACTCCCGCGCTTTTGACCCCTAGATCTGGTCCGTCTGCAGGAGCGCATCGTACATGATGCACCACGAATACGAGGTATCTCAAAGAGCCGATCCTGAGGTAATTGTCGAAGCAATGGCCTTCTCTTTAGCTAGGGCCCCCTCGGGTTCTACAGCCGCCCCTTACGCCGCTGACTTGGGCCTGACCCTGCCAATCCTTTCCGAAGCCAAACAAGTGACTTCTCTTACCGCTATGTACAAACCGTATCTATTGGCAGCGTTCTGGTATTGCTCTGACATTAGATGAGACTCGATGGGAGATCCTTTCTTCTTCCATTGCTCTGATGCATGGCCAACCATCAGCAGGCTTGCTAGCTGCAACCAGTTAGTAGATATCTCATCACATATCTTGAACTCCATCCTCACCAGGTCTCGTCATTACTTATCTGTGTACCCAAGCTTTTGTCTCTCAGTCTCTCCTTCTGCGGTCGCTGATGTTCAGCATTCTGACCAACCTGCTTGGTTCACTTGGTGGTTTTCCAAACTACAGTACTTCGCTGAATCCGCCATGCCACAGACTCGACGAAAGCTCCGAGATTCGTGTGACCCATGTCACATAGCCAAGGTCAAATGCATCAAGACAGAAACCGGCGAATGTCTCAGATGCCTCTCTTCCGACACCGTCTGCTCCTTCAGTCCTTCAGACCGGCGAGGCAAACCTCGAGGGGCCAAGAATAAATGCAATCGTGTACCTCCAGAAGGACCAGCGCCTCCATCGAAAAGCCAAAAGTCGGCTACAAAGACCTCAGTCCCGCAGAATCCAGCTCCTGACGAGGCTTATCCTTCCCCCGGCTACGACCTGGACCGGCACTTTACTGCTAGCGCATCCCCAGCCGAGCTGACAGCTGATGCGTGGGCGCTGTCCCTGTTGGATGAACTCTCTCAGACAATGGATTACGGACCACACGACGATCCCATGGCGTCAACTTTTGAGAACGAATGGCTGAATATCAGCTCAGCCCTGCTGAGTGCGCAACCACAATCACTTCCGCATCACCAACCTGCTTCGACGCCTCAAACGTCTATCGGTAGTCCATATGCCGATACTATGCTTAGCAGTCCACCATCTTTTGCCTCTCACAGTCAGCCTCAGGCATACTACCCCGAACTGGATCATCTTGAGGATTTTTCCAGAGGCCCCCCTTCAGCGGCTCGATGTACATGCTATCCCATCACACTACAGTCCCTGTACACCTTACACAGCCAGGCGAGCTCGGTTTCCAATGGGAGCAGTACACCGTTCGATGTAGCACTTCTCGTTAATAATTCAGCCATTGAGCATTGTCACAGAATGCTCGCGTGCTCCAATTGCAGTCTCGGCCTGAAAACGGACAAGAGCAGTGCAAGCATGCTTATGTTGGCGGGGACCATGGATGATATCCTCACTTCTTACGGCACAACTTGTGCAGCCTACCTGGACGGACCAACGCTCAACCCGCTGGTTTTGTCCTCCAGCGATAACACTACAGGGACCTCTCTCTCTGGGAGCCCAAAGGCCCGGCCCGCTGCCGATTCTCGTGCACAGAGCATCTCTTCGCAGTACTCAGGCTCATTCTCGGCCACAAGCTTGTCTTTGCATACGAGCACTCCATCCTCTCAATTCAATCTCGGAAGTTATCGCTTCGAAGGTGAAGATGGTCGGCACCTGAAATTGGAAATACTGAAAATCGAACTGCGTAAGATGGAAAGGCTGTGGGCCGTGTTTCGCGACACTTGCGCCCTCCAGCAGTGCCCTGACGACCAAAAGAGTCTCTATGCGGCTCTTGTGTGTTATCTCGCCAAGAGGCTCCGGACTACGGCTGACTTGCTCGAGGCACGAAAGCGATCGCCGGGATGTTCGTGGTAATGTTGTGCTTGTATGCACAGCAAGTGCTCTATGATCTCGACCATCATCCACCTCCAAAACACAACACGAGACGCGTTGCTGATTCTGTTCAACTTCGATTAAACTGGGGCTCTGCAGTGGTGACGTCGTCGACAGCTTCTTTGGTCACGTTCTACTGCCCAACCTATGTCCGGGTCGATGGCCCTCGAGGCTTCCGATTGTCAGGACCAGGGATGATATGTGCGGTTGCAATATACAACATGGGAGTCTCAACAGATCAGTACAATTCCCGACTCGAGCATTCTGTTACACACGCAGTTCGATGACCCTGTACAGTACCTGTTTCGGCCCTGCCAAGACGCAGCTCCAATACCAGCCATGGGCGATTGGCTACGTACCACCATGCTGGGATCCTTTCCGAGTCCAGCATGCCATGTCACCATGTACCTCCAAAATGCCTTTCACTCGACGGACCACCGCCACCGTCAGTATCCAAGACAGAGCGCTGCAAGCGTATCGATTCCATCACCGCGAAGGCCAGCTTCTGACGCCAGGACTGAGCGTGCGCGATCTTTGTGGAACCGACATCACTCGAAGCTCTTCACATAGAATGGGAACTACACGTGAAATGTACTTTTCTCCGATTGGCTGCCCTGTGTGAGGAATACCCTGGGTTGCCTTCCGCGGTTGGCGCAAGGATAATAAAGGCGATGATCCTACGCCATTGACGACGAACGATTAATGATAGCAAATGACAACTGCAAGCGAGGGACCGAACCTCATAGGCAGACAAAGGCATCGAGGATTATCCCATATCTGACCCGCCTGAATTCCAAAACCACGTCTCTCCGTAAACTGGGCTTGTAGTCTGTCCGGCAGACCACCTGCAAAGGCAGCCAACATCGTGCTCAACACGCCGAACACGCGCACTATGCCCGTCATACTCACCACAGTCGCGCTAACATGCAAGATCTGATGAGATCTTGTGTCAGGTTTCCACACCATGTTGTCGAGCTGCGCATAAAGTCGCGTTTGCAATCATTGTATTGGCTGGACAACATTCAAAGACTGCGTCCACGGCCTTCAATCAACTGTGCCGGGCCCGCAGCAATCGAGATCTGGTCGATGATACCGATAGCCCGGTATCCAAGGAAATGTCAAGGAAGAGATGGGTCAGTACTCGGTATCGATCTAGAAGTCGTGCACATAGAGGGGTCTACCCGGTTTCCGATCGACGAAGGCGGCTGAGAAGGAACCATCGGAGCCGACACACGAGAGTTACTAGCATGTCCCGGAGCAGGGGTATAAGGCTGGGCAAGGTCATGAACCCCTGATAGATGTGCTCGACGAGGCTTCTTTAGCCAATAATCGTTAACATCAACAAGTCATGTGGTATGGGACAGCACACACATGCAGCGGACGCCCTGTCCGGTTGCTGCATCACGAAAGCGTGCCCGAGCCGGCGGGTACAACATGACTAAAGGACCCTCGCATTCTGACATCGTACGGTAATCTCTGTGTAACTCCTGTGTGCAGGACGCTGCCATGTACAAGTGAAGTGGGGGGTTTTCTTGGGAGCGTTCCTGAATGCAGAAGAAAGGAAGTCAAGGCTGGAACTGTATTTTGATCGCCGAGCTAGATCCCACGTTGTGCCTGCATTTTTGCATTTGCGTCTGCGATGAGGACCTCAACACCGCAGGACTCTTAGAAGGCGGCTGATATTGCATTTTTACTTGTGCTGTATTGCATTTGTGCATGAACTTTCTATTTCCGTGATTCCGCCCTCCCGCGTCAGATGAGGACTGATTTAGGGCCGGGCGTGGCCGACATGTATGCAGCCTGTCGGCCCGGTATACTCCCACGATATCCTCGCGTTTCGTGTCACTCGACCTTCGCCAGACAATCTTCAGGAGCATGGATTTGCGGTTGCCATCCTCTGCTCATCGCGCCATATACCGCTGACCGGTCCTTATCGGCCGTTTGGACGGGCTTGGGCTAAGTTCAGCTTCGCCTACAAGGAAGAGATCTCCAAGCTGGTAACACGGTAACTCCTCCATTTCGAGTACCCAACCTCGTTCACGTCATCATTCTGCTTTATGGATTCCCTCGATTTACATTATGACTTTTTTTTTTTCCGAGTCACAATCCACCGGGAATTATCGCCCGGACTGATGTGTCCCGACACCTTCACGTCGTGCTCACTCTGCTCAAAGAAACCTGTACGCAATGCTCGTGCCGTTATCATGATGAAAGAGCTGCGAAACGGACTCTGCGCCAGTGGCAAAGCTGTCGATTAACAAGAAGGAGACCGGTTTCCACGCCCCATAGGAAGAACCAGGTAGTCTGATTGACTTTGAAATCGCTCTCCTGAATGACATTCAGCTCCGCCGCCGCCGGCTGATGAGTAGCCCCGAAATTCCCATCCCGCTCCTCGGCCTCCACGAGTTTTCTGGACCTCCAAATCAGCGTGTAACGCAGAGTCTAGACATCATCGACGAGTGTAGCGGCAAGACATAGCGACGTGCGAGATAGCTGAGGTGAGGCTGGGGTTGATCATCCAAGCGATCAGTGAAACAGCTGAGAAGCTAGATGGATTCTTATGATACGGGAAATCCATGCTTCGTCTGATTTCATCATCCACGAAAATTATCACACTAAGCTAGCCAAGGTCCATTAATTCGTCAACGTGATTTTGGTGTTTCAAATCCTACTCAAGTAGAACCAGAGATCCATACGGACCGATCAGAAAGAGCCCGTCAGCCGAGTGTCGAGCACACTAGCCCCGACCTCGACCCCAAAGCTGCCCTGCGGCACAACCCACTTCTGGCTCGTTACATCCCACCTGCTCACATCCTTCCTGCGCAACGGGAACGAAGCCACCGCGGTGCCTTTAGGCTGGATCAAGAGCTTACTGTATCCACGCAACTGTTTCGTCGGCGCACCAGGAATCATTATGTAAAGCTGCGCAACCTCGGCAGCTGCGACGGAGCCCGTATTCCTGATCGTGGCAGTGATCGTGCCGACCTGCTCGAACAAGTCGGCAGTACCGCCGGTTGTCTTTTCAGTGGAAGAGATGGCGGCCAGAGGGTTCACCTGGACGTCGAGGCTGCTGTATGAGAAGTTGGAGTAGGTCAAGCCATAGCCAAACTCGTATCGGGGTGTGGTGTTCTGGGCGAGGAATGCGCGGTAGTCGATCAGCTCGCCTTCGGTGAAGTCGCAGAACTTAGTCTTTGTATCACAGGCGTTGAGAATGGATCCGTAATCGGTGTCTTTTTTGGCGACGGTGTAAGGAAGCCGGCCGCTGGGGCTGACTTTGCCGTAGAGGATATCGGTAATGGTGTAGCCGGCATCTTGACCTGGAAGATGAGCGTAGATGATAGCTGTTACATTCGGATGGTCCACAAAACGATCGACGAGCCTGACTCCGGCGTTGTGAATAACGACGATGGTGTTGGCGATGTTGATGACGAGTGCGTCGGACGGAGCGTGGGCAAGGTTGATACGGTCGAAGCCCTCGCTCGCGAACTCGTTGAGGAAGACGAGGCATGCGTCACTTGTTGACACTACGCTCGGGTTCGTCAGGTTGAAGTCGTGGAAGACCGCAGTGCCGTCCAGGCGAGCTTGGCTGACGATAGCGTCATAAGGCTATCGAGTGTCAGTGTGATTATTTATATGAGTGAATTGGAGGGCAGTAAAACATACAGCACTGATGTAAGCAGGCGTGTTGGCACCACTTCCACCTCCGCTGAACATCAGCCCATCCTGGATCTCAGGAGATTCTGGCCATGGCGCGCCCCCAATGAATTTCGAGACGATGTCGTCTGGAGCACCGACGTCCTGAAAGTTCAAGGGGAATACATCGAAGCCATTGTTGGTCCCATTGCCGCCAACGGTCTGTGGGCTGTAGTTATTCCTGGCCACCGCATCGTAACCATAGATCGATACAACCTCGGGTTTCTTCAGAGGCAGGGCGTTATTCGCGTTTTTGACCAGCACATGTCCCTCAATGGCTTGTTGAAGAATGTTCGGGATAGCAGCCGGGTCTTTAGCATTGATGTACGTGCGGGCCACAGTCAAGTCTTTCGGAATGCCTATGAGGTCGGTCAGCGCATTGCGTATGTGGATGTTCGGCAGCAAAAACATACCAACTCCCAGCTCTGGGTAGTCAGTGTAACGC
>UYJD01000002.1:1524858-1535581 GCA_900618795.1 Cyanodermella asteris
ACACTCAGTTCACCGCACCCCGTGAAGACCCAGACCTACGAGCAACACCTTCAGACTTGACGCCGTCCTTCACTGGTCGCCTACACAGTCAACCACCCCGTGCCCGCGTTACAGTTGGCACTTTACCTAAAAGAGAAGAGAATTCACCAATCGTCAGAGACCGATCAACGTACGGGAGCTAAAACAAGAACAACAACGCCAAGGTGCTGAAGGGGGTGTGCAAAAGACTTCCCTGCGACACCGTAGCACGTATGTACACATCTGTCGGAAAATGGGCCATGTCTGGAGTATATGGATGGTTGTATGGCGACAGGCGTGCAGAAATGCCGTCGTTTAGAACCACCTCCGGAGAGTGTAGGTATAGTGGAGCTGTGTGAAGTGCGGAGTCTCCGCATGTCGCGCTCCCACGAGGCTTGGCGGCGATCATCATTGACCCGGATCGTGGATGTGTGAGAAGGCTGAGAAGCGGCTCAAGTGTTCATAGACAGGATCTCTAGACCCACCTCCATCCTTCCTTGGCTTGGAAAATGCTAATTCGACCGCCGCGTGTTGATAGGTCAGTCGCACAAAGACACGAAGCGCACAATTCTGAACGCTTTAAACGAAGCTCAAATCTATTTTCTGGACATGAGGATGCCCTAGGCTGCAGTGTTTGCAGTGAAACGCAATATTTGGGGAATTGGGTCCCGGTGAAGAGCCAAAAGGAGCTCTCCGAAGAGCTCTGGAGAAGCTCTGGAGACGTGGGGATTCAGGTCCCACATAGGCATAGCCAACATCGTCATTGGTACTGCAGGATTCGAGATGACTCTGGGGTGGCTTTGTCTCCCAGTCGACGCCCAGTTTACTCCTTCATTCTTTCTCCGCAAGATCCTGCATCTCTTGGGCAAGTCGTAGGAGGTAGAATTTCCTCATCTCGGAGGGAAGTTTGGCGAACCTTCCTTCGATCCTCTTTGCGTCCCTCCTTCCATCTTCGTACGCCTGGACGTCTCTATTGCCGTACACATCCCTGCCGGCTGCGTATCCGGCGTCCAGATCACGGAAGAAGACATTCACCGCCACGCTCGTGTTAGATGTCGGTTTTGCTGTGTGTAGCCAGAGTGCGGGAATGAAAAGAATGTCGCCGGGATTCATGACCACGCGCAAAGGCCGTAGCGTACCAAGCTCGTTATTCTTGTACGTCCGGGGATCGAACATATCCAGAGAGGAACTTGATTGCCCTGGCTGAATCCGAACTTGTCGAACACTGTCCGGTGGGTATAGAAGCAATTCTTTAGTGCCACAAATTTGGCATAGGACATTCGACATGACATCGTAGTGCAGCCACATGGACACTGGTCCGCTCACTCGGAAAACGGAGCTGTGCCGTCGCGGCTGACCGTTGCCGAGTGTACCATCGATATAGTGTGAAAGTTGTTCTGGAAGCTTGAAATCAGCCGCAAGTTCAGGGTAGTCGGACCAAAAGTCGGCGGGCTTGTTCGCCGATTCAGAAGACAGCGCCCGGAGGTAGTACTTGGTGCCGTCTGCTACAATTTCGTCTGCAAATTGGCCAAACGGCATCTTTTGGTAGGTGAAATTCTTGGTCTGGAAATTCATGGAACAGCTCGTCGATACATGGACGACGACATGTCGATCGGCACCGATAGCGCGCTTCAGATAGTCAAAAGTCCACAAATCCGTTGCGCGACCGAGGTCGAAGCCTTTTAAGAGCACCGGGTCTCGCTTATCGACGATAGATGTGAAATCTGAATCATCAAAGTCGCCGTAGCTCATTGACTTAATATCTTGCGGCTGGGGAACCTTGTTGGCCTTGGCTTGGCCTTTCGGCTTTGGGGCATTGACGCCATCAGCCCGCTGCTTCTTGTGCTTTCGAGGTTTGGATTGTCCAACTTCGGCCTCGGTCTTCTGAATACCCGATGATGGGACCCAGCGGTGCGCTAGGGGCATCCAATGTCCCTGCGCGTCGTTTACTTTCTGCCATTGGAAAACCCAAACCAGCTTGTTGTGATATGAGCCAAATGAGAAACAGGTCGCACCACCACCAGCGACCAGAATGCAGCCGTCGCCAATAGAAGTAGAAGTGTGGCCAACGAGAAGGGGACAGAAACGGTGGGGTATTTGTAGCCCGGAAGCGAGGACAGCCCCGGCCTCACTCTCCGGGTCGAGTCTGACTATTGTCGCGATCTCATTTGCAGGGACGGATGCATCTGTCACACCGCCGACCAGCGCACAAGCATCACTTGCGGAGGTTTTATCGTTCAAGGTCTCGCGAATTGAGGTGACAGTAGCGCCGAACCGGCTGAGACTGGGATCTGTGAGCGTCGAGGCTGGCTTAATGCCTACAATTTCCCGGCTCAAGTCGATAGTCCACTCTAGCGGTGTCTGATCAATGCAGCGTTCTGCCCCAAGCCCTCCAATAAGAAAGCCAGAGCACACGCCCTCTTCTAGCTGCTTTGCCAGGACCAGATTGGCCCCAAACCGAGGTCCCGATAGCGTTCCTTCGCATTGCAGCTCACGCCATGGTGTGGCCTTGTGAGATTGATCCTCTCCCTTATCATTTAGCCAATAAAGCCATTTGTCGGACAACTGTGAGCGCCCACATTTTCCTCCGAAAATGATGACACCTTTTGCTGTCTCGTGGGGACCACCAATCAGCGCCAGCGCGGAATGCCGATACAAGCCATTTGGTATAGACTGAATTTGGGTCGATTTGTAGCTACTTTCCGATCCATTCTTGGATGTTTCCAATACGTAGCAGTCTGCAAGAGCATTATCCGGAGATGTGCGTCCACCAACGAGAAGTGCAGTATGCGTATCGTTTTGTGCTAGCTGTGTAATGGTGTGGCACATACGGCCATCTGTTGGAAGGCCATTAAGCGGCGGAAGCTCCTTGGGTGTTGATGTCTCGGTCCTCGTGATACGGTCCATAGTCGACAATCGTGATTGCAGACCATGACCACCATGAACTGCGACCATGTCTTTACCGAAGGTGTAATCAGCTGCAAACCTGATCGGGTTCGTCACGGGTCTTTTAGACAGCTCTTTCACGATGCTTGCGTAGTCTTCGATTTTAACATTTGTCAGCCGGCCCAATGGCAGACTCGCTGACGAAGAGCCCTCAGTTCTGTTCCCGATAGGGTCGCTGGCCATGTTCTGCGCGGTCAGAATAAAATAGTGGCTCGTGAAAAGTGCAAACTCTTCCCATTCGTCAAAAGGTTCAACATCGTCAAGAGCACTTCTCTCCTCCAGCGACATGAAGTCTCGCTGAGCCCACAATTTCCAGAGGCTTTGACTCTTCGCCTGTATCCATCCCCGGCTGCGGAACCGTTGCACTTGCTTTTCTTCGGTGGCATAGTTTTTCAGCGACCGCAGTTTCGTTCCTAGTCCTGCAAAATGGCTCAACATTGTTTGCGCAAACGGATGTCCCTCTCCACATGGGAGACATTGCTCCAGCTGGATGAAGCGAGCATCTGGCAGACCTGCAGCCCACCTGATGAGCGCGTCAGCTGCCTTCTCCTTCATGTATGTTATTGAGACTTCGGCGATGAAACAAATCGAACAATCTGAAAGGGTCAGGAAGCTTTCAAGGATAGACTGTAGCTGTTGTAACTGTATCAAGTCGCAGCCCAGGGCAACATAGCTCGGCGAAAATAGGGGAAGCTCAACCTGAGGCAAACTTTTCAGCCCGGACAGCATTGCTACGAGCTCAGGGGCTGCATCGATCATTTTGGCCTTGTTAGCGATCAGATCCGGGTAGTCAACATCTATAAAAGTAACGTCTTTAGTCGCATCGGGATGTCTTGAAAGCATCTGAAAAGGAAGAGGATCACTCAAGAAAGTCAGCACATGCATTGAATGTAGGGCAAATCAAACAGAACTTACTATCCGCAGCCAAGATTAACCACAACCTTGCGCTTGTCACTCTGCATGTCCAAGAACTGTGTCAGCTCATGCTCGATGGCTCGCATACGAAGCCAATAGCCGCGATTGATCAGCGGAGCCCTTCGCTTGGGCTTCTTTACGAAATGCTTGAAAAAATGAGGCTGGACATGATAGAGCATTTCGACGCTTCGCTTCGAAACGATGCTGCTATCGTTTGTCTAGAAACGTCAGCCCAGTCGTGCTGATCCGAGCCCGTGTGTGAACTCACTCCCATGATCGAGACATCTATCGGAGTAGGTTTTGTATAACCCATCTTATTGCGACGACCTCGACTTTTCATGACTCCATTGGATGTTGGCTCGAGACCATTGGTGGTCTGTTCTATCGCCATCGCGTCACGACAACCAAAAAATCTCTTAAATCAGACTGCGAGCGGCCGGGTGACGAGTCCCTCATATATAGATTGGCGCACCCAGGGAAGGATCACTCTGCACAGCGTCGGACAGAAAGCCCCAGAGATACAATTTCCAAATCATGCACATCAGCAGCTGTTGCACGCATCGACAGCTGGTATGCAGTCATCAGCTTTGAGTGTGGCTGAGTTCATTCGGTAGAGAAGACTCTCTCGAAGCATCGTGGCGCTGCGATTTTCAGTGCGGGTCATGTGACTATTGCGCGGTGCACCTGCAAGGTCTGTCCACCTGCCACCTCGAGACTGACAGGCAATGGCACTTGACGTCCAGAACTCGAGGGCAGGCAACAAAATCCCGTCCACCTTTTATCTTTGATCGGAGTCTCTGTGGCATGTATGCACAAGCCCATACTCTGCTACCGACAGAACACTTTCAACAGATCTAGTTTCGCCCCTGCAAACCCGTCAGATTATCAGCCAACTTCCGTTTCATACCAGACCTTCACGAAAGGTCGTCGAGAATCTGCTGCAAAGCTTGCAGGACGTGATCGAACGGAAACACGAGCTGCTTGGTGTTACACCAAAACTTGATCCGATCCACCGTTCCGAGGCACGCCGGTGCCGCAAAGATTGTAATCGAATTAGGCCCAATCGACTTGGGCTGTAAGCCCCAGCTTTCACCATGTCGCAGGGAGGCATGAATTTCGTCACTTTCAACCAAGACTACAGCCACTTGGCACTAGGGACTCCCCGGGGCTTCCGAATCTACACCACAGAACCCTTTGCGAAATGCTCGGAAATGAAGACGGGAGACATCACCATCATCGAAATGCTATTCTCGACATCTCTGGTCGCCTTGGTTCTTTCACCCCGCCGATTGCAGATCATCAACACGAAGCGTGGGAGGACTATTTGCGAGCTCACTTTCCCTACCGCAATCCTTGCCGTCCGACTGAATAGAAAGCGACTTGTGGTGGTTCTCGAGGACCAGATCTACCTGTACGATATCAGCAACATGAAACTATTGGCGACTATTGAGACATCACCCAACCCGCAGGCGATATGTGCATTGTCGCCGTCGTCGGAGAAGTGCTTCCTCGCATATCCACTACCACAGAAAGCCTCGGCTTCAGGCAATCAGCCATCTCACGCGCCGCCTACGGGCACTCACGTGCCACCCTCCAGCGGTGATGTGCTTATATACGACACGGACAAGCTTGAAACAACGAACGTGATCACAGCGCACAAGTCGCCTCTATCGGCAATCCAAATCAACAGCACAGGTGATATCATCGCCACGGCATCTGACAAGGGTACCATCATCAGAGTATTTGGGCTTCCTAATGGGGATAAGCTCTATCAATTCCGCCGAGGATCGATTCCAGCACATATATTCAGTATGGCGTTCAATTCAACGTCTTCTCTGCTTTGCGTTTCCTCGGCGACTGATACTATCCACGTGTTCAAGCTTGGAGGAAACCAGCGACGGCCATCAGAAGACGTAGGAAAATCAACAGGCGATGCTGATGGTGAGGATAGTCCTTCTGCCAGCCCGTCGTTAGAAGACGGTCCATCCGGCACAACGAATCGCAAGCATGACGGAACGTTGTTTGGCATACTAAGGCGCACTTCGCAGAACGTCGGCGCCAGCCTAGCTACGAGCATGGGCCAGTATTTGCCCAGCTCCGTCGCCGAAATGTGGGAACCTATGAGAGACTTCGCATGGTGCCGATTGCCCAAACAAGCAAGCAGCAGCGGGCCTCCACAGCTGTCAGCATACGCAAGCAGCACACCAGGGAGGTGTATAGTTGCCATGTCAAATAGCAGTCCACAAGTATTCGCTGTGACGGCTGAGGGCCAGTACATCGTCTATGACATCGATCTCGCTAAGGGTGGCGAAGGGACTTTGGTGCGCGTCAGTGATGTCAGCGCCGATACTGAGAGGACTGGTCTGTCGTGACCCGGGTGGAGTGTTGGTGGATTGTCGGGTTGATTCTGCATTGCTCCTTGATACCCTTGTATGTATTACCAAGCCTTGGAAATGTGATTAGTTCTCCGCCGTCCAGATCAGGCCGTCCTCTCCGTTGCCGTGAATTTTGCCGAGAGCAAGTGAATAATCTCCAACGGATCGCTTGTCGAATCTGATGGGTTGCGTTTCACGTGATCTCGTGCGCGTGTTGAAGGCAGCCGTATTGACTGTGCGAAGGCAGGTTGCACGATGTCTCATGTCTGCATTGCATCAGCCGCTTCTTTCGCTGCCTGTGCCTGCATCTCCCAGTCTTCACGTTCTTTGGCGTCGAATTCCTCCTTTCGATCTAGCCAGCGCTCCTGCACGTCCTGCACCGTCATCTCTTCGAAGCCCTCCCTCATCGCAACCTGCCAAACGGTGTCATTGGCGCCCTCGGCCCCTCCGAAGGCATATCCACCAGCTCTATCAATTTGGTGCAGTAACGTCATCATACTCTTCTTGTCCTCCACTGCAAGTGTCGCGTAAGAAACGAGCCCGAACTCTTCGACCAATCCCGTGATGGCCTTGTTGAGGCCCTCGAACTTCCCACCAGCCAATGCCGCATTCTCATTCTCGAGCTCAGGAAGCAGGTAATCCAGATCTTGCACGTCCGTGTAGAATTCGAGGTTGAACGGCAACTCCCCGTAAGTGCTGAGCTTGTCGATCTTGGTCAGAACGTTGATATGCGGCAAGTCCATCTGCAACATCGTCCTCAGAGACAACAACAAGTTCGAAATGTATAGCGAAGGCAACGTCAAGCAATACGAATCCGTCAAATGCACAGAAACCAGCTAACACAAAAAGTCCATCAGCCTTCCGGGGGGAACCAAAACATAATCTCATTGCGCGCGAATTATTCTCACTAACCCTATATCCCATCTTCGCAATCTTCCCCAAGATCCGTCTCAAGCTGTCGTGATGCGTGAACAACTCGACCTGGCCCGGGCAATCGAACAGTACATAGTCGTCTCCGAGCGCTTTCAGGCCTTGCTCGAGCCACTCCCAATTGTGTTCCAGCTCTTCGAGCGCATACAGCACCGCGCCGTTGGGGCCCAGCTCGTCGTTCGCCATGATCTCCTCGAGCGTGACGAGGCTGCGCACGTCCAGGGCGCAGGGGTACGAGGTTCGATCGTTGGCTGGGTCGAGGTTCACGACGCTGCATTTGCGGCCGATGGCGGAGAGGAACTGGTGCATGCCGCCGCAGTAGGTGGACTTGCCGGAGCCCGGTGGGCCGATGACAAGTTGAGCGAACGGCATGCTTGCGAGATGGATCAAGAGCACTGAGTGTGGGTGGGAGGAAAGAGGCCGATGGTCTCGATGACTTTCAACGGTGGAGGCGGACTTTGGTCCGTGGCGGGATGGAGTTTGAGGCTTGGCGGAGCCGCATGATGCAGATGCAGACGGTCGCGACCATAATTCACAGGCTTCATCTTCACAGACGATGAGACATATAATCGACTCAGAAACTTCGACTGATCGACTTCGCCTCTCCGTGTGACTGTCAGTAATGAGGTGCCGGAGCTCAAGAGCCAGTCGTCCCGCCAAGTCGCCTCACTGATAGGCTCTCCTAACACCGATGGTCCGCATCAAGCACCGGTACCTGCTGGTCGACATTCTCTACCCAGAAAGCGACTCACGGCAAGCGAAGAGCCATGACGGAAGTCTTCCACCAGTTGTCGACTTCAGACGGCCATCGCCGCCAACTCTGGGCGCGGGTTCACTAGTCAGACACATTCGCGATCACGTTGAATTACTCTACGGTGACCATGGGATGGGCGTGACGGGATCTGGCATGTCGAGTACGGATATCATTCTTCGACCCCTTTTGAAAGTAAGCACATTGGCTGACGAGCGTAGTTAAGTACTTCTCACAAGCGACCTCTACCTTCATCGTCCGTTGTCCCAGGGCGCACTATAGAATGGTTTGGAGTGCACTGACGTTCATGACGCATCTTCCCAAGTCGGACTCGAAAGCAAGAGGCAAATTTCCCACGCCTCGACAGTCTACGGATGTCCAGCCGTGTATCATGCGAGTCGTGCGCGTCAGCGGTACGATCAGGAAGAGCGAAGAGGAGGCAATCAGACGTGCGCGCGCAGACATACTCAGAGCGCAGAAACAGCAGGCCACCAGCGCGGAGAGTGGTGCGTCAAGCACTCTCGATGCAATCTTCAATACCACCAAGGAAACCTTCGAAGCATCGGACATTGAGGACGACGATATGAATGAAGACGAAGATAGTGAAACGTGAAGCTTTGCGTGTACTCATCACTGAACCCTTTTCACTTGGGGCTCGTCTATTGGGGATTTTTGTGATTGCCTGTGAAGCCACGTCGCTGACCGCTGACTCCTCATTATCATGCTTATCATGCAGCAAAGCCGTTCGTGTACTTCGTCTAAAGGAAGTAGTCGGGAGTCCTTCTAGAGACCATCGGTTCTCCTTCGCGTGGGCACGGGTCGAATTGCAAGCTATGTATATTAGTAGGGACCCAATCGACACATCGAGGCGGCACTCACAACGTATACTTTAGATGTTCATCGATCTCCATGATCGCTGCCTGGTTGCCGCACCTGTAGCAGTAGTTCGGCGCTATTCATCGTCAGCTTTTGGGATTTGCCGGTATTCAACGACAACATACCGGAAAATATGGTGACCACGTTCCTATCCTGGCTCCAGTTGTATCCCTCCATGACCAGCTGATGGGCTCGTGCCACCAACGTCAGGCCGTTGTTGTGGTTGAACGCTTCGCTAATGTCTTGACCAAAAGTATAACCCGCACCTCTTGGGCTGATTCCCCATCCGCATCTGTCATCGGGGTCTGACCACAGCAAATCACACATGGGACCTTCATGAGGAACTTCTTGGATGCGATCCAGCGCGCGAATATTGTCCAGTGTGTCTATGCTCGGACTGAGACCACCGTGCAAGCAGAAGATCTGGTTGTCAATCAACGCGGTCAGAGGTAGGTAGTCGAACAAGTCTGTGAAGGCTTTCCAAACATTGGCATTACCGTATTTGCGCAAGCACTCGTCGTAAAATCCGTAGACCTGCGTGATCTGGCGAGATTCGTGATTGCCGCGGAGGATGGTTATGCGTTGGGGGTAACGAATCTTCAGCGCGACAAGCAGCGTGACCGTCTCAACGGAATAGTATCCTCGATCCACGTAATCGCCCATGAAGAGGTAGTTTGTGTCAGGATTGGGCCCGCCAATACGGAACAGCTCCATCAGGTCGTGGAATTGACCGTGAATGTCGCCGCACACCGTCACGGGGCACTTTACTGGCTGCACATTCGACTCCTCGGTCAGAATTTCCCTTGCCCTGTCGCATAAACGTGTGATATCGCTCTCCGCCAGCTGCTTGCATGACATTAAGCTCTCGATCCATCCGTCAAGGGTGGGTATCGAAGCTGGTTCTGTCGCCGGGTTCAATTGATGAGGCTCCGGGGTCTTGCCCACGTCGACGTCCATTTTAGTGTCCATAACTGCTAAAGTCGGAGCGTTGCCTCAAATTGACCTTCTCTTGTGCGTCTGAATGAGCGAGCCAAGGTGAAGTTGATTTAAAGAGCTTGCGTAAGTTGGTATTACTCAGTTGGCGAAGGTATTCGAGGAGCGAGTGGGTAGGCGGGGATGTCTGAACTGGGCTGCGAGACGCTGAAAAGGCGACAGTAGGGTATCAAAAATTCTACTCAATGCCGAAGAGGCTGCCTCCGGTTGACGCTCTGTCTTTGCACGCTCCAGAGCTATCGGGGAGATCGTGTTGTGATCGCGTGCTTTGTGCTGGTCGGGTGAACTGATGACGGGCGGAAAGATTGGCGGCGTTCGGCGGCAGCAGCAGCACGCACTTCAGTTTCCGCTTTAGCGACGCTGAGCCACCTGGCGTCTGATTCCAGCCACACTTCACTTGTACGGGAACAGCCTCTCATGCAACGCATCTACTCTCTCCTTACTCGCGCCTTCGCGTATTGGTGAGTACATGTATTTCCTTGACAGTGTACAAACACTGGACATTTCAGTATTAATGTCAATGAGCGAGGAGACGAACTGATTTCAGTAGACTCGAGTGACTCCTCAGTGATAAGTCTGAGGTAACCCGGTTTGCATGAGAGTTTTGAATTGAGCCAAAACAAGAACCTGCCTTGCAGACCACAAAAGAGAGCTAGTCGACGAAGGATACCTCGAGTGGTACAGGGCGGTCATCAGGCCTTTAACCGGCGCTGAATGTGAATTACATCCTGATCAACCAGTGACTCTCCCAGTATATAAGCGGGTAGTGGCAAAGCTATTCACCTGTTTACTTACATAAGCAGTGATTTGGGTACCTCTGGGAGAGTTAAGGGAACTGCTCAGGTAGGTAGGCTATTGAGTGCGTTCGTTCAAATTTATGTCGGCTTTTCTCACAGCCGGCGTCCTGACTGGCACCTTG
>UYJD01000002.1:1536155-1547172 GCA_900618795.1 Cyanodermella asteris
TGAACGGAGCTACCTCTATGCGACATCCATTTTGCTTGGTAGACGACGTGGGACCAAAAAAGTTAAATCAAGTCCTGAAACACAAATTAACCCTCTGACGAAGTATGGAATAAAGACCTCCATTTCTCTATTCGATTCGTGATATGGGAGCTTTGCATCCTGAGCGAATGGTATTCAGATCCTCACAAGTCGCGAGATTGCGACAGGCTGATCCTCGCAGCCCTCGTAGACAGCAGCCTTTGGCTGTCGACACCCTTGGCTTCTTGCGATGGCTCTGCCTTGCTTGTTCATCGCCTTCGACTTCTTATATTCCCATTCTTCCGAGGTGAGTCCAGCTACTCCGATGTCTCCACGGTCGTAGCCATCGCGTCGATCATCTTCCAGCTGTGGAATCAATCCAACCTAGATGCGCTGCATCAGAGCAGATTTGATCGGTGGAACAAGCATAGCCAGCGCCGATCGTTTGGTCAGTCGTTGCTCGCCAGGTGCGTATTTCACGCGATGCAAGGGGGATCGCAGCACTCCGCCAGTCCACTCCACCATCGCATCGGCCATGTTGACGATCAGAGTGCCGGGCTGCGGCTTCACCCATTGCCATGTGCCCTCATCTGACCCCTCTCCATCATCAGCCATCGGTACTTGTAATCCTCCGTAGACATTGGCCGGCAGCGTCACAGAGCCGAAGTCTGTGTGGAGAAGAAGACTAGTCCGCCTGTCCTCGGGTTTTAGGCTTGAAGAGTGTCGATTCATCGTGAGAATCGTGCCCGATCGTTCTTGCGGGAGCTGGAGCTTGCGAAAGACTCCAGTTGTCAGCCCAAGCTGTTGCTCAAGCGCAGAAAGGATCCGGGTCACTGCGTGCTGTCCGTGTTCGAGATATGATTTTGATAGTGCGCGAGACGCTCGAATCGGTGCGGGGCCATCGATGGAATCAATGTTGCCCAGAAGGTCATCTTGAAGCACTGCATAGAAAGTGCACCTGGCCCGCCGTCCCGTCTGAGTCAACATGAAACCTTCATGCTTATGTCTGATGTTCGTCAGCCGCGTTGTGCGGCACCGTCATGTTACCTTGGATGACTCGGAAGATCTCATCGAGCTCACCGACCATTTTCCCTCTTCGTTCCCGGATGTCAGTTTCGCGAGAGATGTGACGTTCATTTTGGGAACCTGGGGGTCCTTCGGAAACTCTGGTGTCTCCTAGAATAGCTTAATGGAGACCATAGTGACTCAATGAGGACGTATACACGTAGCTTTTGTTAATTCCGAAAACACTAGCTGCTTATTACGATTTGAAGGGCTCTCGGACGCTTTGAGAGCCTCCAAATCGCGCAACAATTAGCGTCCAGGTCGAACGTATAGCTGTGGGTCGAGACATGTTTGAATATGAGATGTCGATGCTGACGACTGCAACGTCGTAGCCATGTGGTCAAATCTCTGACGACCGTCTTTCGCACCTGCATGCCTACGTCTGCACACGATCGAGCGACGACATCAAGCAGTCGAGGTATGTCGCGAAATGTGGGGTAGCATGAGGGACCCAAGCCATCGCCTGAGTATCAACCGAGCTCCATGCGCCGGTAAGGCTACAGGATACAGCACGACCGATTTTGGTTCAGAAAAAGAGATAATCACCAATGGGTAAGCTGCCGCTTTGAAGAGATGGGTGTAGTGAAGAGTGAGTCGTTGCGGTACACCTAATTTTTGGCAGCTTCATTTTACAGGGCTGAAGTATTGCGTCGAGTGGCAATGGGGCCATGAGTTTGTGCCGTATAAGACCCTGTAAATGTCGGGAGTACGTAAATGACAATTATTCGGAAATAATCCAGCGCCAAGATATGTGCTAATGCCAGCTTGACCCTTTGCGCAGTTTCTGCCGCTCCAAATTCCTCAAACAGATACACGTGAAAGATGCCATTTCCGTCCCTGCGTTGCAACGCAGAGCAGCCATTCTTCGATCCGTGGAGATGCAGACCGATCGAAGGGCAACCCGATGACGAATATCCCCAGACGGCAAAGTATGGGACCATCGAGGGGTTCAACGCCGAGGCTTGAGCCATTCCAAGCAGAAATTTACCTTATGCCCATCTCGTCACATCATCTCTGCAGATCGTATCCACCTCGTCCTATCACAGTGGCGAGATAATAAGCCCCCGTTGACCAACGTTGAGATCTGTACAAAACCCCATGTTCAACCATCGGTGCTAACGAGACGCCACGCGAACTCTATGCTCTTTCCGTCACGATGGAGTCTGCCGTCAAGCCTGTTTGGGTGGTGAGGGATGCCCGATTAGAGTGACAGCCCACACTGGGATTTCCTTTCTTGTAGCGGCGTCTATGGCCTTGGTTCTGTTCTTCAACGTCTTGCAGCAGGCCGGTTTTCTGGTTTTGTCGTCGTGAGAAAATCCCGTTGGCAAAACGTCCGATATGAGGTCTTCATTTGTCCCAATCCTGGCTGTTGCCGGCACGGCGTCAGCATCAGCAGGATTACTTGGACTTCCTTTACTGTCCGACATACAAATCGAGAACCTCCTTTCAAGCGCGAGTCCAGCACCGGCCAGCGATGCGAGATTCGCAAACTGGGTGGCTCCAGGTCCAAATGATGGTCAGTATATGCAAATTGTCATGTCATTGACCAGGTCCAAAACTGACTCCCTTCCAGTCCGCGGACCTTGCCCTGGCCTCAACACGGCCGCGAATCACGGTTTCATCAACCACGACGGCAAGAACCTGAAAATCCCCGACCTGATCTCCGGCCTCGCGGCGTCCATGAACATCGGCCCGGACTTCACCGTCGTCATCGGCGCCGCAGCCCTGACCTCGAGCCCAAACATCCTCGGCGGATCCTTTACTCTCGCCGACATCGCGCAGCACAACTTCCCCATCGAGCACGACGCCTCCATCTCCCGCAAAGACGCCTACTTCGGCGACGACAGCAGCTTCAATCAGGACAACTACAACCAATACTTCAACTCGTTCGGGCAGAACACGACGGCGAATATCAAAAGCATCGCTGCGGCCAAGTATCTGCGATACAAAGACAGTCTGGCGAAGAACCCGACGTTCACGTACAGCCTGAGGGAATTTGTGTTGTCGTACGGAGAAAATGCGTTGTGGGCACAGACGATGAGTGATGCGACGGCTTCTAGCGTCAGGTTGGACTACGCCAAGTACCTTTTCACCAAGGAGCGCTTCCCCACGGAATTGGGCTGGTCGCCCAGCAAGAGTCAGATCAGCCTGGCGACTCTTGGTGGCATGATCTTAGAGTTCTACGGTCAGAGCCCGGAGCCGTTTGCCGAGGTCGCACACATCGTGCAGTGAGTTTTTGCTTTCCAGATCGTCGTACATCGAGATCACAGTGAACATGAGACTAATCATGATGACAGGGACTCGTACAAGGACCTCTTTGAAGTGATCACCGGCGGATCGGAGCTTCTGTTCAACCTCACGCAGGGCATCAGCAGCGCATTGGGCTTATAAAGCGCGCCGGCGACTGCCTTTGCATGTGGCATGGCTCTTTTCCATTTCAAGCACATATGAATATGCAATGAGCTTTCACAACGTATGCTTTCATGACTTTCTCGAGATGCAACAGAAAGTTGACCCCGACGAGCCTCACAAATTTCGAAGGTCTGCTGCGTGTATACGCCGTCGAAACGCTGACTGTGTGTATTCGTGAACGTCCAATAGCATCTGAGTTTCGACGTCAATCCCAGGGTCGTCCATAAACACCAGCGTTGATATCTGTGAAGACTTCGGCTCCTGTGAAATTGCAACACATCCAAGTCTCGCTGGATCAGGCCAATTGAGAGCGTCCACAGGGCGGTTGATTGTCGAAGCGACTAGCCCGTAGCCCGACGCTCCAATGTTCGACTGACCCTTGTCAAGAGCTGGCACACGCCCACTCTTCCACAGAAGGCAGCCCAGGCAAGCCTACTGACAAGCGAAGCCAACTACTATTGGTGGCATTGCTTTTGGAATGTATCTCTGACTGCTACACAAGGTTGAAATTCCACGTGCCGAAAACACAGGCAATGATTCACGGAACCTGCCATGATAACGATTCGGCCAGCATGTACAAGTACGCCCATATGCTAGCTGATCTCTCTTCAAGTCCTCTGTCCTCTCACTGTAAGCACGGTGACGATAGTGAACGACCACGATGGAACCCATCGGGGCAGCCGCGAGCGTGCTCACACTAATCGCTGCGAGTAACGCTGTCTGCCGCTTCATATCAACCTTGCGCCAGGCGCCGCAGGAGCTAGTGGCTTTGCAGCAGGAGCGATCAAATCTTAAGCTAGTGCTTGAAGAACTCGTGGGGCTTGACAAGCAATGCGACGTTATCACGCAGAATGAAGAGAGCCTTAGCAACCTTATCGGGCAGGCGAAGACCGCCGTCGAGTCCCTCGATGTCTTTGTCGAGCATCTGCAAAGTTCCCCGCACCTGTGGCGTGTCAAGTGGGCTGCTAAGCACAAAAGACATGCGGAGACACTCCTGAGAGACTTTTCAAGAATACGAGCCAATTTGGTGGCGATTGTGAGCACGAGAACTTTGTAAGTTGCATGTCTTTCCAACCAGTGAGGACTTTGGCTTGTATTCATATGTGGCAAGCTCAAATTATTGGTTATAACGGCTTGAACTGATCAAAGACAGATCCGGAACTACCAAGATTCAAGCAACCGTGGTCGAGGTCGCTCTGGGTGTTGAAAAACATGCGGTGAATCAGATTTCCGAACTCGAACGACTGCTCAAACATCAGACGGTGCACTTTGGCACGGTCGAGACTCAACTAAGCACTGGTTTCACCGACCTCGATGCGCAACTTCACTCGGAAGGATCCAGACGTGCTAAGGAGTCTCTGCAATTGAGCAGACAGCTGGCACAGCAAAGCAAGATGCTCCAACTTTTGTATGAAGAGATGAAAGCCGGGCGGTTCGATCAGACAATCTTGCAGACCGGACTCTCTCCAAAACCGTACACCACCGTGTCGTCCAGGAAAGTAGCGAATAGATGCACCAAAGCGTGTATCTGCGAATGCCATGGGAAAGTCGCTGTAGCAAAGCTAGACCCGCCAGGAGGGTTGTTCGGAAACGTCAGTGGCAGCTATCAAGGCCGTTGCTCGGTCTCGACCTGCAGGGCTAATCAAAAGTTCAACGTCAAGGCAACCTGGGTCCTCCCGCAATGGATAGTGGCGAAAGTTACATCTGTGGCAGTTGCCAAGTCAGAGCGATGCGGGCTCAAGGTCCAGCTAAAGACTCGAGTGTATTCTCGAGATGAGACGTTGCACCGTGTCGTCGAACAAGGCGATATGCAAAGCGCTCGCCAATTAGTGCAAAGCCGTGAGACTGCTCTCGACGAACTCGAGTCGGGCTACGGTCAGACGGCACTCGTGTGGGCTATCAATCGTGTTCAACTCGACCTTTGCGAGTTTCTGATACATCAAAAGGCTGACCCGGAGCTGGAAGATTTCTCGGGAAGGTCACCGAAGTGTGTAGCATTGATGCAAATCATTTACGAGACCCGAGCGAACACGAAAAAGTCACTCGATAACGCGGCTCGGCTCAGGACTCTCTTTTGGGATGAGTATGGGTTTGAAGAGATGGACTTTAGCAGTCTCCACGAGATTGTACTGGGCCTGAGGCCAGGCAGCTTGGCGTCGGAGCTGATACACACCGATGTCAATATAAACCACCAGGACCGGGCCGGCCGCACTGCCTTGTACTGGGCAGCAGCCGGGAACGACGTCAAAGCCATGGATGTACTCTTCCAGAACGGTGCAGATCCCGACCTTGCGGATAATCACGGCTCAACGCCCATGAACGCTGCAAGCGCAATTACAGGTTCCGTGGGACCGAAAGCTATGCGCCTCCTTTTGGACCACAAGGCAAGTTTGAAAGCCGCAAAGGGGTCGGGCTTCACGCCACTCCTTCACGCTGCATACCACAGGAATGATGTCGCATTCATTTTGCCTCTCATCAAGGCTGGGTGTGATGCCAACCATCGAGAGCTTCGGGGTATGAACTCACTCGCCCGAGCTGCTCTGAAGGATCGTGATCAGACAGCTGCAGTTCTGCTCAAGCACGGAGCAAACAAGGACAATATAGACAATCAAGGCTACACCGTGGTAGCCACTGCAGTGCAGAGCGGCGCCAATAGGGTCTTGCGCATGCTGCTCGAGCACGGTGCTGATTATCGTCGAACGACGAGGGCAGGGCAAACAATTTTGCATATTGCGGCAAGCTCTGCCAATGCAAATGAGAAGACGTTGGATATCCTACATCACTCCAGAGTGGGCGGCATCGATGTCAATTCAGTCGACAATAAAGGACGTGCAGCTCTTCAGCTTCTCGGTGAGCGAAAAGAATGCTCGCCGGAGTTCAGGGATATGTTCTTCACACTGATCCAACACATGCAGCCGCAGCCGAGAGCGGGCTTCGGGGCGGTCCAACCTACTGAGAATACAAGCCTGGACCAGATGCTGACAATGGTCATGAGCTGAGACCCAAATCTGGAAGCAATCTCGGCGATGGTTGAGGGCACCAGGCAAAACCTTGCGCGAATAAGCTACGAAGAGGCCCGGTCAAGGGTAGTGGTCGTCACTTTGACGAAGTTGCAATCATATTTATACTTGGACAAATTTATGATGAAAGCCATGCTGTTTAACGCTTGAACTGCTTCATTTTGTACACTTGGGTATCATCCTGTCCTCCAACGCCGACGCAAAACATCAGAAATGACCATGATAGACATGAAGAATCGGAACTGCCGATTACACCTCTTCGTGTGTGATATGGGTGCTCTTCTCCACCCTGATGCCGCCATGATTTGCACTCAACGGCTGCATCCTGATATCGTTCGGCGGCGGAGTCAGCAGCGACCGGCCACCGGCTCTAGGCGTCATCGTCTCCTCAAAGCCGACCTCAATTGTCATCTCATTCCTTGTGTCCTTCTTGCTCCCGAACGAGACGAACCCTTTTCGGCTCGTCCTCTTCGGGTTGACGGCACTTCCACCTCTCGACGACGCAGCCTTGTACGGCTTGCCGAGCATCCAGAGCCACATCGGCCTCAGCAGCGGCACGCTCGCCGCGACCATGACCAAGTTCGTCTCGGCCGAAGTCCAGCAGCTGAGCGTCACCACGGCCCAGGTGATGTCCCGCTCCGTCTGGTCTCGTAAATGTGGAATCTTGAATCCGGCACAGATCGTCGCGCTGACGCCGAGGCCCATTAGGATGCAGATGCTGATCTTCTTCCTCCTCTCCATCTTCAGATTCTTCAAGATAAAGATCGGATATCCCGCCAAATTCAGGTCGACAAAAGCGCTAAACACCGATGTCGCGATGCCGGTGAAGGCGATGACGCGCGGATCCCAGCACGTGGCGCCGGGAACTTCGGTCCACAGTGCGAACGCGGGCGTGCACTGCACGAAGAGGAAGATGGAGTAGATTGTGCTGAGCACGGTCATGATGCCCGTGATGGTGTAGAGGTAGTACTTGATCCATTTTGGTGCCGAGTGTCCCGCGATCCGGATCAGGACGCAGGCGGCGGCAATCTTTGGCAGTGCCATGGCGAACTGGGCAAAGGGCACGCCGACGGTACCGAGCAGAGAGGCTTTGGCTAGGTCGGCTGGGCTGAGATACCAGACGTGCCGACCGGCGCCATAGCCGCCGGCAGCGAGTTGGAGGGCGGTGTATATTGTGTCGAGGAGCTTGTTTCGACATTAGTCCAGGTTGATAAATGTGAGGTGGAGAGCTTGCGTTTGCTTACCAGGGCGAAGCCCAAGATCATGTCGCTCCAGTCTGGCATCCGAAGGAGGTAGAATCGGGTAAAGAGGCGGGCACCGACTGTAAAGAAGGCGAGACCGAAGCCAATGCTGGAGACGACCGCCACTTGCCAGAAGCGAGACTCATCTGGTGGGAGAGGATCTGGCACGGCAGTGCTCCAGGAAGACATGATGAAGATTCAAAACGAAGATAGTGATTGCCGAAAGTACCAGTGATGACTTTCAAGTGAACGTCTTCAGCTCACTGAGGAGGATATGCAAGCCTCATCAAAGCTGAACGTTACGATTGTGAATACAGGCCACACTTGTTGGTGGATTCCCGGAGTTAGACAGAGAGCCGTGGGTATAGGGTGAGGCAAAGAGTCGAAAATCAACAGTGGCGGATCAGGCATGTATATCAGGTGGCAGCTGGTCAAAAGGCAAACGGGACAAGCATTAGCTGCATGCCGGGCCACATGGCACGAACAAAAGTCAAGAAGCGATATCGATCAATACAAGGATGAGGGAGGTAGCAATCCGCCCTTCGCGATCATGGTGCCATTGCACATTCTGAACAGGCCTGCCGGACTTTCAGAGCGGATCTTGTCTTGCGGCGTAGAATAGCGAGATTCTCTATTAGACAGGGACTGGATTGGAAACACGAAAGGCCAACAGGACTCTCTGGGCCAGGTCAAGCACCAGAAGCCTGCGGCGTGGAATGTCCTGCAGAGCCGAAGTTGAAGGAAACAGACCACCAAAGAGGCTTAGATAAACCGAACGACCTTAAAGCAGGGTTAGCACTGGCCATGCATATGTCCAGACTGGCGCTCCGGAACACACATAAACCAGGACAGGCATGATAGATTTGGGGACATTATGGTGGATGTGGAGCACTTTGCGGGCTTGCTTCGACTGCAACGTCGACCTGTGAAGTGATACCTAGGTCAAAACGGCTAGTTGCCGTCATTTCGCGATTCCTGTGAAGTATATCTGCGATCCGAACTTGTGTGGATGAGGTAAACCGAGAAGTTTAGTGCTTTTCAAATCATGACCCTCAGCAGCCAACGCCTCTCGAAAGTCATGATGATCGATCATTCGAAGAACTTCTTGCTTGATGGTTCGGAAACAGGCACGTTGAGGACGGTTCCCAGGACCCATCATCCTGGCGGCGGTCCTTCCGCATTGTCTCTCCAACCGACAGCCACAACACCACGCGTCCCAGTGATATACCAAACAGTTCCATATGCACTCCGGACCGTAGTCAGCTGCTTCGGCCAATGGCTGCAACGGGAGTGAATGGCCCGGGCGAGAGTGGAGCACTTTGGGTGGTAAGCCGGAGCGGACAAATTGCAGCAAGAGAGGTTCGGATTCGAAACCGACGTTGTTTATCCGACGCCAAGCCGTTTTCGCGTCAACGTCTCACTTCAGGTTAACCATCGGTTCGGCCAAAGATGAATATAACACAAAGCCCCTGACGCCCTCTCATCGGCTCATACCCGTCCGCAAGTGCATTGCGCAAGGACACCAAGGATGGCGCCGGTCGTCTTACGCAACGGTCGCAACGTTCGCAACCTGCCGCGGCTTGTCGTACAGATGCCCGCTTGCGCCATGGTGATGCAATTCGATTATGTGCTCTTGGTGGCTTCTCTAAGGTTCCCTGTGCGGGGGGGTTGTTTTTGGCTTGATGTGAAGTTGAGAAGTTGCGGTTTTGTTGCAAATCAGGCTCATGACCATGTTTTGATTCATGTCGCTTGACAGGACGTTTCCCATGCGTGTCTGCTTGTCGTGTGAGGAGTAAGCCAAAGTATTACCAGGAGTGGAGCCCGCACTTTCGGATATGTCGAGACGGTGATGCGTCCGTGAATGCACGATACCTTTCACATTAGTGACAAACGAGATGCAGCGTGTGCAGCAAGCGTGGCAGTCCTGAGGAACGCTACCAGGCTTGAACCTCCTTGCTGGCTAATCTGATCGAGCCGCTTTTTCATTTCTTGTCTGCCTCGAACGGATTTTACAAGCGCAGTCTTCCTCATTCCTTGCCATCGTCTCTGATCGCCAATTCTAGACACGAGATCCGCCCAACTAGTCCCCTGACCTGCAGACTGTGCCTGTCAGCGACGGACACGAAGATCCCAGCGATCGCACAAACGACAGACGACTCGCCTCTGCACATTCTGCGCTGAACCGTGCCACAATGCTCGTTTCCGCTCTGTATAGCACGCCTGATTCTGGAACGTGGCGCCGCACCTGGCTTGCGGCGTGCCAATTTTACTTCATCCTCCCTTCATCGCCCCTAGTTGAACGTTCGCTCACGTGGAGTAGCGTGCTGGTCCAGCGGTCGAATCGTCGAGGCTTGTTGATCGCTCTCTTTTATCTGTCGATCGTTTCAGGATCTAATACGGTACTTCTCTGCATCTGTTCCCGTCTTTATTTCGTGAATGAGACCACGACTCAGAATGGTGCTCTCTACGTGCACATGCTCCATTCAGTATGGTGTTGATCTGGCTGTGTTGGTGGTAGCATGATGATATGGGTTGTGAAACAGTCAATGCTGACTGATGGTGGTTTGCCACATGTCGGCATCAAAGCTCCGGCTGCGATGCATTGAATGGCCATCCAATGTACCACGTCTCGGCAGTAGCGAGCAGGTCTACTACTTATCTCCGGCACGTTGTCGGCGAGCTGTCAGACTTGGAGTGGTCTTTCTAAAGCTGTTCTTTAACCTTGTGGCAGCTGTCGATTGGATCCAGTCGTACAGAGTCTGAATGGTTGGGGGATCCTTGCTCGAAGCAGCGATCGTCTCTTCAAGCTCGAATGCATAGGCATAATTCAGCGGTACATTGATGCCCTTTTCGATCCCTACGTATCCAAGACAGCAGAGCGTACCAAATCGAGGATCTGTGGTTCGCTCCAAAAGTAAGGTCACGGTCTCGGTTCGGTACCAGAGTTTGGATTGCTGCCTCCCTTAACGAGCTGCTTTCGATTGCGACGGGGTAGAGCTTTGAAGGAGATCTTATCTGGCAGTGACAGGCTCCATCTACGCATAGTCTCATGGCGAAAGCCAGTGGTGAGCCTAAGTAAGCTTGACCGGGGAACCGTAGACTTGATCTACGAAGAATTCATTGACTTTGGCTGATGCGTCAGAAGCTACCTCAGCCGGGGAAACTTCCCTTTAATTTCCTATCCTCTCCAGGTATGCTTCAGGTTTGAAAAGTATCACTCATTACATAAAGTCGTCGTCATTAAGTTTCGTAGCTAATCTC
>UYJD01000002.1:1556464-1584325 GCA_900618795.1 Cyanodermella asteris
CGCCTACACAGTCAACCAACCCGTGCCCGCGTTACATACCATCCCACTGCCCGTCTCTTTGCCGACAGGCCAACAGACCTTCTCACGATATCCTTTCCAAGGATATTCTCCTCCGCGCAGAAAAGCTCACAAGAAGTACAACAGCCACGAACTACACCACGTTAAACTCAGACTGATGTGAGCACGTTTCTGCGAGGGGGCCCGAGCTTCATGCTATTTTACGTGCACCGAAAACATTCGTTCCATAGCCGGAGGGTAGCAATCGCCGCCGGTGCCCCATTCATACTAGGTAGCTGAGTGTATAGCTAAACACCCTCGCAAGTCTCCAGCTAAATACCGCGCTACATGTCCAGCTAAGTGTCTACGTAAGTACCTACTTAAGGAGGACACCGGCAGAAACTTGTTTCTACCCACCTTCATTTCAATTTCCACCAGTTTCCGCAGTCATTTCGTGACGAGCACAAAATTGAACAGGCTTGGTTTTACTTGTGTTCTCCATTAGCTTGGTATTCTGGTTCGTGAGACTTGTTCGCAGCGAGTGCAATACTACCGGTATTGATTACGGGCATTGTGTCAGATGAAGACTTGAATTGACTTTAAAGCTGCTTCCTGGTCACGTCGAGATTGATTTTCACAATGTCCAAGACCACCGAAGGGTCTGCAAAATCAACCTGTATCATGCTTACTCTGCTCCGCCATGATGGATCCGGAATGAGCACATTTCTTACATACAGGTTCATGATCGGACTCAACTTCGCAGGAGTGGTGGTGATGCTCTTATCCCAGAAGCTTCTGATCAGGTCGCCAAAGTTGTTCATGGACGGCGTGAGCTGACACTGCGCTGCCCAAAAGTGCGTCAAAGTTACGATTTTCGTTTGGTTTGTGTTCATCCAGGCCTCGATTGCTGCGCGGACCTTCTCCGGATCATTGCTTTTCCAGGTGTCAGATGTGTATGGGCCATCAAGGACTCCGTTTCCGGGTAATTTCCATACAAAGTCCCGAACGAAGGTTTTCACGTCTTGAGCCGAGAATTCTTTGTTGATCGGCGGCGTACTGCCATCGTCCCCGGGCGTCGCGTCGGCGATGATCACGAAGTTCCGCCCCTGAGCACGGATCTCTGAAATTGTCGGGATGAGTAGCTGCTGACCACCGCTGACATGATCCGGACTCCGGATACATTTCCCGCCCTGTGCCAACGTGTTAAACAGGGTTTGCCATATCGTGTCCGGAAAGTTGGAGGTGTCCTTCAGTGTTAGATGAATCGCAATAACTTCTGTTGGATTTTCTTCCACGAATTTCAGAAGCTGGCCTGCGATCGTCTTCTGCCAATTTTTCGTGCCAAGTCCATCCTCTTTCGTCAAGCCATTCGGACCGTCTGCAAAGAGGTCGCCGGTTCTTTTTGCAGCTCCATGGAACGGCCAGAATTGCGAATCAGGTGAGGTCTTGTTTGCGCGTTCCAGACGCAAGTCGAAGTATCGAACCCCGATGCGAGCTTGCTCGTATGTGTTTTGGGACTGACAATGCCAATTGAAACGTGCGACGTTTGTCGGAAAGCTCCCTGAGCCATATGTTGCAGAATCGTGCGTGCCGGGAAGACACAATCGGGTTATTGGCCACTCGAGTGCTTCAGGTCGCAGTGAGGTTAACTTTCCTTGCCAATTGGGGAGATCGGCTGCAGTGATATCAGGCGAGGTGCTATTAATTTCGACTTCAGTATCCGCTGGTGGAGATGCTCCTGGCCCAGGCCCGGACACTTGCGCCGAAGTTGTGGCTAAGGGTTGTTGCGCCTCATGACCTTCGGCGACCAACGCCTGAGATTCAGGCTGGGTGAGATTATCGATAGTCGCAAGATTCACTCTCACTTCTTCGCTTGAGAGAGCTGGGCCTTGCGTGCCTGTCTGCTCACTTAGGAGTAGTGTCTGGTCAGATGGTGCAGGGACTGCCATAGTTACCGTCAAGGCCTCTCAACGATGCAGAGTATCGTTACAAGCTCTGGAAGAAAGCGGCGATGAATGTTACGCGATAACTTCTTCAGACGCGACATGGAGATGTTGCCAAACGGTGTACTGTACTTGAAGCTGGTGATGGCGATTAAGGTTTCCACGTGCACCATTTCAAGCTTCTCTAGAGAGGTCATCAGCAGCGGAGCCATCACGGCAGCCGCGCAGGTGAAGAGCAACATCTTTAAGCCCTCGTCCCATCAGTCTTTCCGACGGGTACTGTCTGTTTAATACTCCCCGGTCAGCAAGTGAGAACAAAACTTCCTCAGCCCGGATTATGATTATTGGTCCGATGCCGCGGCGCCGCAAGTGCGTCGCCTAAGGCTGTATCTAGACGACTACAAATTCAAGTAGCTGAATAGCCGGACATCTGGTTGATCAATGGCTTGGGTAGTTAGCTGGGCAATTGGTTGGGTGCTTGCCATTTGGCTTACGCCTTCTTGAAGACATCAGATGTAAGAGCTCCCAAGTTTGACCAATCAGACAAGGTGCAGCTGGAGGAGCATCATCATTGAACCCAAACTCCGCACCCCAGCTTGCCGAGTCTCATTACGACAATTCCGACTCGACTGTGCTCGCAACACACCCGACCCTGTTTGCTTGTCAGTACGCTCGGCATCTCTTGTCCTGCAGCGATGTCCGTACCGCTCGCGTCGAGAGCGGCCTTTAGGCGGCAAGTCCTAACACCCCGAAGCTCGTTTACACCATGCCTGAGAAACCCGCAACGAACTCCTCTCCGTCAGTTATCTAGGTCAATATCACATAGCGAAGGACCCAAGAAGAATGTATTCAACCCGCTGGACAAGATGGCGTCGCAGCGCGCGCTGGACGAAGAGATTGCGTACTACAAGAGAAGGATGCGATTTGCCGGCACTGGGTTGATTCTCAGCTTCATAGGCCTGGTCATGGTCACCTACATCTTCCCCCCCGAGCCTGTAAAGCCCGACAAGCTCGAAGCGGCCCCAGGTGCACCAGACTTCGGAACCGGAAAGCCCACCATCGCCGGTGTCAACGTCGAATTGGTCGAAACCGGCACGTCAACGATTCCACACTTTCCCAGAACGATCACGTTGCCGGCGCAAGAGTCGACGAAAACAGCTGCGCTTCCCTCGGGAATTGGCGACGCTGACTCCGAATATACGTTGCTGGGGTTGGGAATCAGGACTGTCAGCTTCTTGGGCATTCAGGTCTACGTTGTGGGAATCTACGTTGCGAACACGGATTTGACGGCATTACAAGCGGCGTTTGTGAAAGAGGCGGCCAGTATTGAGAGCGCAAGCACTTTGATCGCCGGAGAGAAGGATTCGCTGCGCAAAAGGCTACTTGACCCCGTAGAAGGAGAACAGATCTGGGAGAAGGTGCTTCAGCAGAGCGGAGCCCGAAGCGTAGTCCGCATAGTCCCGACCAGGAATACAGACTTCCCTCATTTGAGAGACGGCTTCGAGCGAGGTATCAATGCGCGCGTCAAGGCTCGGCCGGGCTTGGCTGAAGATGAGACACTAGGGCAAAGTGTACAAGCTTTCAAGTCGTTATTCGGGAAGGGAAGTCTGAAAAAAGGCGAAGTCATGCTTTTGGAGAGAGGCCGAGAAGGCCAGTTGAAGGCGTGGGTTCAAGGCAAGAAGCCGGATAACTATGAATCCCTCGGTGAAGTAAAGGATGAAAGGATAAGTCGCTTGATGTGGCTTGGATACTTGGGAGGCAAAACGGTTGCGAGCGAGCCATGCCGACAGAGCATGGTAGAAGGTGTGATGGCCGTAGTTGAAAGGCCAGTCGGTACTGCCGAGACCCAGGTCATATAAAATATCGCCATCTGAGGAAGTTCGATGGTTGGGATCGTGAATAAATCAGACACCCAAAAATGTATCATAGCACGGAAGCTCCTACCAATTGTGGCCCGGAAACTCAAAGTTCAAGAACAAAGCATTGTAAGAAACAAGAAATTTGGTCTGATGCATGTTTCTCGTAGCCGTCGGTCATGAGAGTTCTGACCTGTTATTCAGCATTAGACCCCATCCTTGAAACTGGTGGTTGGGAAGAGGGGCGTCATATCACCCATGAGCTCAGTGCGACTCACGTACATTGACCACACACACCACGCAAACTTCTGCAAATCACTCATACAAATGACGAAAGTCGAAGACCCCAAGCACGTAGCTCTGAGGCGCGCTTCTGTCAATCTGCTAATATGTACGCAGGGCCAAGTGGGATGCGACATTCGCCGACAGCGTCAACCTGTCTGACCTGAGGGCAGCGGTTCGACGTACGCCACAGCACAACCCCTGCATCAAAGGCTATAGATCTATATGTTGGAGAGTAGGGTTCATCACCTCAATGAGGACCATCACCGGCTTACCTTGTCTAGGCGTTTTTGTTGTATCAAAATCTCGACCGCACGTCATGGCCAAAGTCGACCCGCGACTCGCGGAGCGCCTATGGCTCGCTGAAGGAACACCTTATGCAAGCTTTCGAGACCGATCAAGATCCATCCAACAGTGATCCTCTCGCAGGAGATACAAAAGTGGGTCCCTTCTCCCAACGCCATTCTGAAAGTCATCTGACATGTGCTGAGACTTTCGAAGCCACATGGACAAGCGCTCAAGCAGGATGAGGCTCTTCGAGCTGAGATCCTGCAAGATGTTGAACGATGCCTGCCTGAGATCCCATTCTTCCGAGCGACAGAGAACCAGGCCATGCTTCTGAATGTTCTCTTCGTCTATTGCAAGATCAACGCAGATCTTGGCTACAGGCAGGGTATGCATGAGTTATTGGCACCAATCCTTTGGGTAGTGCAGCAAGACGCAGCTTCCGTTGGCGCTTCGACGTCAGCATCTCAAGACAAGCTCTTGTCCGAGATCCTGGACCCTCAGTACGTGGAGCACGATGCGTTCAGCCTCTTCTGTATCGTCATGCAGACCGCCAAGTCCTTCTACGAGATGACATCTGGGGCCCAGCAGTCACCAGGCTCAAAGGGCGAGTCCCCGATCGTGGAACGCAGCCGTCGAATTCACGAGGACTATCTCAGCAAAGCTGACCCTGAGCTCGCGACGCACCTCACAGCAATTGACATTTTGCCGCAGATTTTCGTAATCCGTTGGATCAGGCTTCTCTTTGGCCGAGAGTTCCCATTTGAGCAGGTCTTGACCCTATGGGACATGATCTTTGCAGAGGACCCTGCTTTAAACCTCGTTGATCACGTTTGTCTGGCAATGTTGTTGCGGATCAGATGGCAGCTGCTCGAGGCGGACTACAGCTCAGCGTTGACGTTGTTACTTCGATATCCGGAGCCCAAATCGCCTCGAGACACGCCAGGTCTGGTCAGCGACGCAGTCTATTTGAGTAAGCACATGGATTTGCAAGGTGGATCAACAGTCATTCGAAAGTACTCGGGCAAATCACCTCTTGCTGCGCTGGCGCAGTCTGGAGGCGAACCCGTGAAGCGAAAAGGTGCCCACACGCCGCACACTTCTGTCGACATAAATAGGACCCTGTCTCCGTTGCGGTCATCTGCAGACTACATTCAGAACCATGGTGGTATCGAAGCGATTTTGCAAGGAGCAGCCAAGAATGTGTACTCACGAAGTGAGCAGTGGGGGTTGAACAAAGCCATCCGTGGTGCCGTCCAGAACTTCCAAAACAACGCATTGTCGCCTCCACGCTCACGAGAATCGGGCTCCAGGTGGTCTCTTGACGAAGGAAAGATCGTGAAGACGGATGCTGCCTCCACTGCAGAAGCCTTGAAGATATTGCAAGAACGAAACCAAATACTTGCCAAGATGTTCGAAGAGTCGCTCGGGGAACTGAGCGATCAGGCTAGAAGTCTCGAGGACCAAGGGGCAGAATCAGCTGCGAACGCGTTGACACTAACGACGGCTAAGCTGCACTATCTGCAGGTGTACCTCCAAGACTCACAGCTCCCTCTCGACCCGCAGTTTGGCCAGAAGCATAAATCGGCGAACCTGGCACCCAGACCTAGCTTACAACCGGGCGCAGCAGGACGAAGTCCGCCTTCATCTCCTACACCAACACCGCGAGCCACCGCACAAGCTTCAGCCTCCCTACCCATTTCCTCCAAATCCGCCTTTGCCGGCGAGTCCGTCAAATCGCCCACGGACCAATACCTTGCCGACCCCCTCTCGTCAGCCCCTTCAATATCGCAGGAAAACACCGCCTCGTCACCGCGCGTGAGACCATCGCTGGCCGAATCATCGTACTCTTGGATGCTCGGCGATGAGAAGCCAAAGTCGGAGTTCGTCACGTCGAAGCCTTTTGTCTCATCTGCGGATCGAAAGTCAACCGAAAGGCAGAATAATGCAGCCAGGTCAAAGGCTAGCTTCCTATTTGGTGATGATGCGGGTGGGAGTAATGCCAAGACTGGGCCGAGCCCAGCAAAGGTGACGAGGGCCACTGGAGATGATGATGGGTTTACGAGCCCGAAGCTCCAAGGCGGGATCTCGAGGGCTGGTGGCTCGGACGGTGGGAGCTTTGGGCCGTTGTAGAGTAAGGATTTTGCTGTATCACTGGTACATACCCTGCGTCAAATTCCTTTTTCCCGTTGTCATAGCATGAGTATGGCTTCATAAATCTGGGATTGGCTTTCATTGGTTCGGCGAATGCTAATGCTCTTGTCCTGAATCAACACTGCCGCATCTGTTGCGGGTCGTCTATCCACAAATTTAAGGGATCATGAAGTCTCCTCTGCTTTGATTTCCGTCGAGGTGTCCGCATTGATCTCCGCCTTGACTTCCGCGTGGACTGTAGCATCTGCTTTGGCCGTCTTCCGTCGCTTGAAGCTACCGCGTGCCTCGACCCTCTCACCCTCAATCGGAAGAACCCTCGTAGCCGTGAAGACATATCCTTCCGGGCCCCCAATACCCGTCATGAGTGGATGCGTCCTGCCCGGCAACACCTGCCAAGGCCTCATTCTCGCAGTATACACTGTCGGATTCAACAGCAACGTCGGGTTGCAAGGAAAGTCCTCCGACGGTAGCTCCTCGGCGCTGACGTCCGCATTCAGGAACGCAGCCTTTCGCATCGCACTATGATAGTCCGTCAACTCTGCCAAGGGTTCTATATTCGGCGAGTAGACTACCACTTGCGCGCCGCCTCTGAGCAGTGGCGCCAGATGATGTATCACGCTCTCCGGCGCCATCACCGAAGCCACAATCAAGCCGTCGAAGCCGCCGGCGCGTGTCTGATCGATCACGCCCTTGGTGCGCTCCCATCTTCGCCGTTTGCGGTAGTAGGCGCCTCGCTTTGCCGACTTCCACTTTTCGAGCGTCTCCTTCTCGACAATTTCGGGTTCTTCGTAGGTGGGGTCTTCTTCCGGGTGTAGGAGTTGGAGCCAAGAGACAGTTTTGAGATGTCGGTGGAGCGGGTGATCGGGGTCGGAATTTGTCTGGTCATAGTTGTAGTAGGATAGGAGGGAGAGGTTGGGTTGGGCATTTGTGTGGACGAGGGTTATGGTGTTGTCGGTTGCGCTCATGTGGCTTTCCTGCGCGAGGACGGCTTTAGGGACGGGTCGAGGTGGCTTTGATTGGGTTGGTGTTGTAGACTCGACTCCGTCCATGTTTTCGTCGCTTTGCGTTGGTACCGAAGGAGCAACTTCTCGGAGCTCGTCGGGGTTTGTGTCTGCATTGGATCCTTGCTCGGGCGTCGTAGTATGCAATATTCCGAGCTTCTCAGCGACAGCAGCGATTATCAGCCCTCCCGTCTCATCGACGACCAGCCAGCGACCTCGTGGAATGTCGTGGAACAGCGATGAGGAGCCAGAAATTATATTTGGATCAGTATAGTGGACATTGGACCAGCTAGCTATCAGGGATAGAGACTCTTCTCTCATGTCCATGACTTTTGATGCCTCTTTCTCGTACAACCACCATCGTGCCAGGAAAGGAACATCGAGCGGAACTGGCACGAATCGTCGGAGATATTTCTGAGCTTTCCTCGTGGTGTATTTTGCGAGCGAGAATGCGGTCTTCTTGTCAAGCTCCGAATGTGACTCCATAATTTTGGCAATGATATCTCGGCCAGATGCAGACTCGGCTTGCTTGAGCTCCTCGATATCAGCCATGGTAAGTTTCTGAGCGGCATTGTCGTCGAGGATGTTCCTGTTGGTCCTGAGCAGTACCTTGCCGGCCTGGTCAACTAGCTCGAACTGGCCTTTACTAGATTCTGTAGTCTGGTCTCGAGTGGGTTGCTCTTCGGACAATTCGGCTTCTGGTATCTCATCCTGAGCATAGAGTTCAGAAGGACTGACGACTCGGAGCTTGGTTCGCTTCCCTTCACCACCAGTGTCTGCTATCTCATATGTGAGGTAGAATGGTCTACCGATGAGATCATTTGCAGCGAAATTTCCGAATTTCCCTAACGATACAGTGCTATTTGCGGTCAGCGATCTGGATGAAGTAAGCATTCCTTAAATGCTCACCAGTCACATAACGTACGTATTGGGCTTAAGCTGAGTGACCTTGTGCAGTCCCGACGGGAGCCGCAAGGCCACATAGACGTGAGGACGGATGTAGTCCTCCATCTTGAGCAGAATCTGAGCTCCTCAGCTGATTAGCATGCCGTCGTTTCCATGGACTCCGACATAAAAGTTGAGTACGAGGACGGAGTAGACTCCGGCCCAGTTCGATGCTCGTAAAAGTCTTGGATCTACTAAGCTAACCTTGCTTGGTCGAATCTTAAGAATTGTGAAGCATCATGCTGCGTGCTCCAGTGCTCGCGATATTCTAGGTATTGCTATAATAACCGGGACGCAGTGAAGCTGTCGAGCATGCATGGCCAGCATGGCGAAGCGTTGTCGCCAAGGAAGCTGTTGGCGGGGAGCTCGAAGCTCCAGGATGCGATGACATGGACTTCATGCTTCATTCCGCGCCGGCCATGACGTTCAAACACTGAGAAGCGACTCACATCTCCTTCATCGCCAAACTACTAGCCACCATTGCGACTTCGTCTGTCAGAGCAAGCCTTTGGCTGTGTCTTTACAGCTCCCTGCGGACGATCGGCAGACACCGCCGCAGTACCCGCTTGGCTCGTATATGTCTGCCTAGGAAGCATCGCCAATGCTCCCAAATTGAATTACAGCCCGGCCCGATGATATCCTTACTTGCGCTTTCTCCCATTTCTATCTCCCGAACCTATAACTAATACTAGCTTCCTCGAGATCATCATCAACACACCTGTTTCCACTCTGAATCGCGATGAGATGTGCCCGCGTGCAAGACGAACTTGATCCTAGGAACGCCAGACGAGACAGTCTACAGGAGCACATGGCAGAAGACGGCCAAACAGGAGGAGGACACATACCTGCGGTTCCGCCACTCCCCCGAGCGCGAAGCACATCAGAGATGAGTGATGGCTGGATAGACGCTGGCGCAGAGACGGCAAGTGCCACAGTTTCCAGTATCCACCCGTTGCCGACCCAAGAAATGAATTCCGTTTCAATACGCGATACTCAAGAGGGCGATGGTGCCTCATCTCCCTTGCCTCATGCTCCGCTCAAACCACAGCACACGAACAACCCATTTCTCCGCCATAAAAGTAGCAGTCACGGCGGAGAAATACAGCCCACGCTTTCCGGCCAAGACCATGGAGCAGCATGGGCTGAGCTCATGCCAGAAAGCCAAGCTCAGTCTGCTTCGCAAATGAATGTGCCTACCTCAGCGTCAACGATACCGACCGCCGACGCAATCAAAGAATCCGGTGGATTCGCGCCGCAAGCTGCGCCTGCCGCGAAAGGGAAAGAACCTCAGCTGGACTGGATGGGAATGCCAAATAGACAAGAGAATGGAACTGTTGCTTCAATTGGCGTTTCGACGCTACCAAACACTTCAGGTCCATTGGAGGAAACCTATCCGCCGCCCCCTGGCCCTCCGCCGAAGAAGCACAGAAACGAGACATATCAGATCAAACATGTCAGGTGGCTGGACTACGCGAACGGCGAAGAAACACGGGCGACACCGATATTGATGCAGAATCTCAATGGTCCTTGCCCTTTACTAGCTTTGGTCAATGCGTTGACAATGTCCACACCACGAAGTCGCGAATCTTCTCTGGTAGAGGCGTTGCGCACCCGTGAACAGGTCTCGCTTGGTCTGCTGCTTGATGCTGTAGTTGAAGAACTCATTTCTAATAGGATGAGTCCTCACGCCGAACTACCAGATATGACAGAGCTATATGAATTTTTGCTAGCGTTACATACTGGGATGAACGTCAATCCAGCTTTCATCTCTACGAAGCAAGTCCAGAACTTGATCGACTTGGAACCGAACACACCGACCTTACCGGAGCCAAAGATCCCTGGCGGGTTCGAGGCTACGAAAGAGTCGCGCCTATACTCAACCTTCACAATCCCACTGATACATGGATGGCTCCCTCCCCGATCACACCCAGTATATGCCGCACTCGAGCGCTCGGCGCGGACACACGAGGACGCAGAAAATCTGGTGACTCGAGAAGATGAGTTAGAAGAGAAGCTGGCAAGGACCGGTTTAGCCCCAGAAGAGCAGCAGCTGCTTGAGGACATTGCGAGCATCAAGTATTTCCTCACCTCTTCAGCAACTCAGCTGACAGGCTATGGGCTCGATACAATCACAGAGACTATGCCTGCTGGAGGTTTTGCGATTCTTTTCAGGAATAATCACTTCAGTACCCTCCACAAACATCCTTTGACCGGCAATGTCTTTTCACTTGTCACTGATATGGGATACATCAAGTACCCAGAAGTCATCTGGGAGAGTCTTGTCGATACCAATGGACTTGGAGCCGAACTATATTCCGGGGACTTTCGCACGGTCAGTCACAGCCCGAATGCTGCGGTCACAGGAACGGACGAATTTTCCAACAAAGATAACAACAATCAGGAATGGTCAACTGTTCAGAGGTCAGGAAAGGGGAAGCAAGTGACACGCAGTCCTGAGGACACGAGCAAAGGTTCGTCGACTTCTCAAGATGAAGCAAGAAGCCGTGAGCAAGAGGATGCGGATCTTGCGCTTGCGCTTCAGCTACAAGAAGAGGAGGAAGAACGCCATCGTCGCGAGAACCCTCCGCCGAGGGCGCCGGGTAGTCAACACAAGCCATCACAGAGCCAACAGTGGACCTTCAACCAACGTGCGGGTGCCTCTACGTCGAATAGACCAGCCATCGGAAGACAGGCGCTCAGCAATGCACCTCATTCCTCGCAATCTACTAGCTTTTCACCGAGCTCGAATGGTGTGATCCGGCCAGCTAGGGGTGCGCAACCTAATAATTCGCCTTTCGCCAACAGCTCCACTAATGTTTCACGACCCCGGCGGCCTACTGTGACTACAGTGCAACCAAGCGACCCCGGCACTCTCGACGTTCCACCGCCGACATACGAGTCTGCACTCCAGGAGCAGCCCTATCACCCTCCGGAGAACTCACAACATCATGATTTGAGTCCTGTCCCGAGCCCAACTGCCCCGCAGATCAACTCTGAAGGAACACCGATAAACTTCGACGCTCTGATGCAACGTGCGGAGCGAGATCAAGCCCTACAAAGACAGAGGGAGCGGCAATTCAGCACATCTCAGACTAGTTCGTACAATCACATGGCCTCGCATGGTGTGGGAATGAGCAGCGCATATGGAGAAGCAGCTAGAAGGAGACGGGGCTCTACGAATGCACGAGATAGAGATCGGGATTGCAATGTCATGTAGCATTGTTTTGAGGTTGGAATGAATGAATGTGCTCACGAACAAATCTCGGGTGACAGTATCTGTACATTCTTGGGAGGCTTTTGCCCTTTTGGATGGCTTGTTTATGCCTATCAGGGCACATGCCCCGTCAGTGGTCGGCTTCTCGTCAGACCAGTGTCGTCCGGAGCGAACGTGCCCCGTATTGTCGCGAGCGCTCCCGATTTGTGTGTACAACTTCACCGAGGTTGTAAAGTCTCCACCCCAATATTTACCGCCAGAGGCCTTCAGGACGCCGTGTTTGAACATTAAGCCAACGACGGCGTCGCTGAGGGCGCAGAACTTCGGGACCAGGTGGTCAATCTGATGTACTTACTACTGACTGTCACAGACCACCAGACAGGGACGGGTACAAATCAGGGAAGACCGGTCAATGAAGTCTGGACTCATGTATACATTTCTTGATGCCCTTCTATTCGTGAGGCGAAGATCGTGAACGCTATGACGAAGCAAATGTAATGGTATCTAGTAAAGTGCAAACAACTCGTGCGCAAGCGGTTCCCGACCACAAAGACCTCCCAACGTGATCGCAGTAACGTCTCTGGGGTGACCAAGACTCCAGACATGTCAACATTTCCCCTGCAATCACTTGCCAAAAGTCGCGTGTTCGCCCCCAATTAAGTAGTTTCAATCATACAACGTAGAGAATGCAAAGTTTTGTTTTGTTGTGGTCGACCAGCAAACGCCTCGTTCATGCCTGCAGCATGAGTCCCTTCATGGCCTCGACAGCAGCCTCGACGACATCACGCTCTCGTCGCTTCTGGACAATTTCCCGGAGAACGGTTTCACCGCCTCGTCGCCTGATTTCTTCGCGGGCACGCTTGCCAACTTCGCCCTCGACGGCCTCCATATTCGCAAGGCAGACGACACCGCGGTGGATGCATCCGAGGTCTTCGTCTTTGCAGAGACCTACCACAATCTCGACACCCCGTTCGCGGGCAATTATGCCTGACACTGCGTCGCTGAACTCGGTCAGACCAGCGAGAGCACCACCAGCAGCTTGTCGCGTTGGTGTGTCTTCTGAGTCGGCGAGTGCGAGGAGGATGTGGAGACGTCGTTGAGCAGCCGGGGAGCCGTCGGCAAACATTGCGATCGCGTCTGGACATGTTGTTGCGAGGTTGCATACGAGCTCGGTCGCAGCGCGTCGAATGAGGGCGTTATCGTGGAGTAGAAGGTCTTCGAGCGTTGAGAAGGCGGATCGCACCACTGCTTCGCCGCAGGAGAGTGTCGGATTTGAGACGAGGTTTGTGAGGGCAATCAGTGATTCGAATGTGGGTAAAAAGTTTCTGGGCGATCCGTCCGAGGAAGCAGCGGGAGTGAGGAGAGCGACGAGAGAAGGAAGGACGGCATGTGCGTGTTGCGCGACAAGTTTGGGGTCGACTGAGATGAGTATACGCGCGATGGCGTGGGCTGCAGTCGCTTGAGCGACAGTAGAGGCGATGGAAGAATGCTTGTAAATGGAAAGGAGAAGAGGCACGGAGCCTTGTTGGGCAATGCGACCACGCGTTTCTGCGTTAGTGGCCAGGTTGTTGAGCACTTGAGCCATCAGCCCAAGGCTGGCAGGTGTGAGAGGCTTGTTCACGGCTGAAGCCTTGAGTGACACAAGGAACGGCACAACGCCAGCGTCGATGAGATTCACACATCGGCTGGTGACCTGCTCGTCAGACTCGAGAATGGGTTTCTGACCATTTGGCTTGGAAGCATTGGCGTAGGCTTTCAGCTGGGCCATCTTTTGCTGTTCTTCGGACAACTTTGGCGCATATCGTGTGAGGTTGTCGAGCAGAGTCAACGCTCCGAAAGCCTTAGCAGCAGTGACAGAGTCCTTCCTCGGAGGTTCGAAAAGCTTGTCAAGCAGGGCCTCGTCGTATGCAACGTCTTCCTTCACGAAAGGCTGCATTGAAGCATATGCCAGGCCTTCGACACCGGCTCTTCTGTCCATTTCGGTGCTGCTGAATACCATTTCACGGAGAGTCGGCATGACATCCACAATGTCTGATTTGCGCCTCTGGCCACCAGTCGTCTCCACTGAATCTTGGACCTTTGCGAGAATGACAGCAGCCTGACCGTGTCTCTCATCTTCTTTGTCGTCCATGACGTGGTGCATCCAGTCCAGACAATGCTTTGCGATAGCTTTCCGGCACGCACTGTCGATACAAGCTGCGCTGAGCATGTCGAGAGCGGCTTTTTCGACCTTGATGGGTCTCGACTTCTTGTCAAGGAGCGGGATGAGAGACTGGAGGAATCCGTCAATGAGAAACAGCGAGGCAATCGTCTGTGTGGCAACTGGGAAAGCCTCGGCCGCGCAGGAGAATGCAAGAACAAGATCCTCAGTACCGTGCTTCTTGGTCCGCTCGGTGATGAACCGCGTAATGTACCATTCACCTTCGTGCTTGTTGGCCTCGAGAAACTTTGCGACGACCAAGACGGCCTGTCCTCGGATGGCGGACTCGACTCTGTAATCCAGTAGCTTGCAGACGGCTTCGAAGGTCAGCTCATCGATCATTGGGGCGAATCGCTCGGGTGCGACAGCCATGTGCCTGGCCAGCCCCTTGACAGCGCGGCCCTCGAATTCGACGTCCAGCTCAAGGACCTTTGCAAGGAAGAGCTGGAAGACATCGTCCATGCATTTGTCTCGTTGTTCCCGGTCCGTCCATGCCCGTTCGTCCAGCGACACGCGTGTGATTGCCACTGCAGATCCATCTCCTAAGTCGAACAGCTCGCGGAAGAATGGCGAAGGTCGTTGGATGAACTGACGAGAAGCATATTGTCGTGCGCCGAGGCAGCTTTCAATCAGGCTTGCGACGAGATCGTCCTTGACTGTAGCATCGTCACCAGCATCAGCACTGAGCGCAATCTCGAGGCACTTCTCCGCTATCGCAGGCGGGACCTGGGCGGCTTCGGAGCTCAGGTACCATCGCGCCTCTTTCGCAGCCGCAAAGTCGTGCTTGTCGTGGAATCGTCTGCAAAGTCGTAGCAAAGGCTGCAGCGATTCGTCGTAATGTACCTTGAGGAATGCCTCCTTGACGCGGGGATTTTGTGGGGCGAGAGAGGTGGCCTCCTGCAAGGCCCGCGAGCCCTCCTGTGAGGGTGTCAGCGGACGCGAGCTCTGCGGGGAATGTGGCGGCGAAGGCAAAGGAATGGTGTGAGTCGCTATCGCGACATTGTGCTTGCCATCCAGCTGGAAAGCCGGAAAAGACTGCGAGAGAAGATGGGTATGCACCTCTGTTTTGCCGGCGTTGACAAGTTCGACTGCCCGCTCGGCGAGTGCTATGGCGCGCGACTCTGCGGTGGTGGCCATATAAGGCACGGCACAAGTGGGAGGGCGCGCTTGCAGAGTTGAGATTATAGTAGTCGACGCCGAAAGAGAAAGAGTCGAGCGTTCTGCGTGTTGGGTGCTCAGAGAATTCAAGATTCTGGCGTTGCTGGCTTGTGACAAAGAATTTCGCGTCTTTTGCAAGGAATGACGTCCCCGCTGAGCTCCGATTTAAGCTGTTCAGCGACCTTCACAAGCTCGCAACGCTGACTGGCGCGGCGACAGGTGGGTTGACTGGTGCGACGGAACGTTTGTGATCGCAACACGGTCGAGTGAGGAAGTATGTGAGAGTTGTGACTTTGTTGTTTGCGTTTGCGTGGTGGAGGAAACTTCCGAGTCAGTCGAGCATGGATGGGTGGCGCCGGGCGCGGTCTTGACCAAGTATGTATCTGATAAATTATGCGCTTCGAGCTCGAGCTCGAGCTCAGTCCAATCGCGGTCCGGTAAGATGAACGACTCTAAGACTTGCAATGGAACAGCGCCGAAGCTCTGATGCGACGATTGCTGTTCAATGTTACTCGTTTCTGCTGCGATGCTTCACGCGCTGCCACGGCCAAGACGCTGCAAGACACCGGCCAAGAGCTGCACCAAGACTCCTGCGAAATGGCGATGGACGCCTGTGGATTTCAAATCTGCACGCCTGTGCTGCTGCTGTTCTGCCTATCGACGTGGTGCGATGGCTTGGTTGGCTGCTGTTGGCCGTATTGCGGGTGCAGTATCGAGACCACACTCTGGCGTTCACGACCAGGGGCAGCGGATTTCAAAACTTTCGATCAAGGATACAGGATGAGGCATGTGCGCTATCATGTGGACCGGCCTGCGACTTTGTACCAGCAGACCAGGTGGGCGTGAAGGCACGACTGGCCACGGAGACGCACACTCGCCCTGAACAGGCCCGTCAGGCAAGGTCTCATCTCGTCGCATACGCAGTCATGGCCCGAACGAGAGCTCGACAAAGGCGTGGGTGAACCTGTGGATCAGAAAAGCCGTCGCGGGCTCGCAGCAGGGCAAAGCATGGCCGTCAGCCCACTGGAAACTCTCCGACGGCATCCCGTCCTTGTCTGCTGGTCAGTGAGTAAATCACAGCATTATCGTTGGTTGAATATCGCAGCTATCCCTCATCCCACACCCCGTCCTCCCAACGCCAGCACTTCGCATACTGCATGGCGAGAATCTTGCAGCCTGATCACTTGCATCCTTCTTGCGTAAGTGCCGTTGCGCGTGCGAACAGCCTCCATCGCCGTTCGCCTGCGCAGGCAATCCTCATCACACTTCTGCTTCTGGATCGTCCAAGGCTGGGCGTTCGGCCGAAGCACCATCCGAATGCCACCCATTGCCAGAACTGACCTCTCGCCAAGCACGTGTCTTGCAACGACTCTGATCCTGGACGAAGCATCTCTGTGTGGTGTCGCTGCAACCGCCGTTTCCACCCTCACCTGGCTCAACAATCTCGTCACCCAGGTAAGTGACCGAGATCTGGCCCCAGCAGCGATCAGCTTACAAGCGTCCGTGGCCGTGATCAGCCATGTCCCCCACGTCATCCACCGATCTTCGTCTTTTGACTCACCATACATTATCCACCAGGCTAATCACACCAGCTGTGCCCCCATGCGTACAGGAAATACTCGATGATCAGAGCATTAGTTTGATGTCTGATGTTCGGCGACAAGACATTGATGCCATTTCCATGACGCCAGCTTCCTCAGCTGATCCGACACTTCGGTACTAGTATTGTACCATGTTCTTCACTGAGGCGCTAAACCTCCACATGCATGCTCCGTTACATCAGTGCTCGTATAGGTGTGAAAATCGGTCCGTCACCTGACCCATCTCGCCTGCAGATGAACCACCAAGTAAAAGCTATTGCTGTTCTCGAGGCGACCGATGTTCAAGCTCAAGTTCCGCAAAACTTCTCCGAGCCCGGCCCATCGTCGCCCAGCGGCCGGTCCCCGAAGTCGCCAATGGCTGACCTCCACTTCACATCCTTCTAGAAGCCCCCAATGATTCCAGGGCCGATTCCCCTTCCCGCGATAAAGCTTGGTGTGTCCTGTGTTCGCCAAGGCCCCATAAAATTGTTTTAAACTATGTGCTATGCTGCACTGCCTATGATTTCTATTGTTCGTGAAGCTATAAGCCCTTTGGCATGTCGTGGCTAATGTGACATCAATCGAGACGATCGAACATAATTCGACAAGGAAACAAGATGCATAATACCACACAAGAGGTGTGCCATTGGCCATGACGAGCATCCCTTCACACCGCCGGTAAGCCAACGGCATCCTCACTACCTAGCAACCTCAAGTCTCTTGGCGGCCGTTGATCGTGGCGTGCCAACCCCATAAATGCACCATTCGCATTACTTGACCGGCCGTCGAATCAGCACTCCGCAGCCAACCAACTGGGCAAAGAAGCTCACGAGTTCGCCAAGAAGGCGTGTTGCCCTGCGTCTCGGTCCTTTCGGGCCGCCGGCTTCCTTCAGAGTGGTCCCTGATGAGACTCGATACATGACCAAGGGCAAGAACACTCCGGCTTGGCTTTGGCATTAGGCTAAATACGATGTGATATGAAACCGTGTGTTCCACGGGAGTCGACGAGGTATCACTGTCCTTGTGCGTCTTAATACTCGTCTAGGTGCCTGGGTAAGTATATGGGCATGTACTTGTCGAAGTAGCGGAACGAGGAATTGACTTTCACCAAACATTTCTGGCGCTCGACCATGATCGACAGCGTTAGCTTTGAGCACTGGCGAGCTGGCCGGTTTCCAATCTCTCAAGAAATTATGGTCCTCTCAATGACTGCAATCACCATCGCCGCGTCGATGGTCGAGACATCTTACTCGACGACTACTTGCAGGCGGGGGCGGTCTCGATAGAGCGAACCATTGTGACATGTCCGACACATGTTCTACGGCACAGCAGAGTTGAGATACTCGGCTCTAACACGGCTTCGAAGACTTGAGCCGACCAGTCCCAGGACCGCCTGGCAAAAATTCCTCCCCGCTACTGACTTATTCAAGAGACGAGGGATCCCAGAGCATTCCGGCCGACTTGTCGTGGCCATCTGAGCGGCCTCTCAGCGCACCGAAGTCCTCAGGAAAGACGGTCCGCGCCGCTCGAGACGAGATCTCCCTCAATGGCGTTAACGGCGCATTCCAAAATCGAAGGCATGGCGGGCTTTGATGGCGCAACTTGGGTTCGTCGAAGTTCGGTGTATTTACGATTGAGGCTTCGAATCATGTCAGGAGAACCCATGGCGTGCTAAGAGAAGCCATCGAGCACATCCTTTCTCACCTCTGTTGAGTGCATGAGTGAGTCATAGTGAAAGTATTCATGTCGGGTGGCCTCCAGGCACGCTTGAAAGCATCAACGGACTCACCTAGCTCGGTTGGTGGTTCAGTTTCTCCGTCAAGACTTTTGCCAGCCTGCTCTGGATCCGGGCAAGGCGACCCAGAATCCTCAGAGACCTTTCCTTCGCGAACGTTCGGAAGGTGGAGCTGTCACGAGGCGGTCTTGAGACGCCGGCCTGTCGATCCGAAGATTATGTTTCTTGAATGTGGCGCTCACTGAGTCGGGTCGGTGTCGTTCTTTTGGGCTCGTACACGCAGATAATGACTGCCTATGAGTAGAACTTCAGTGAAGTACTCAGTGGCCAGGTAAGGAAGGATAACACGAGGTCTTCTTCCGCAGAATTGAGAGCTGAGGGCACAAAGCATTGCTTTTGTAGGGCGAATTGGCGATTCCGCGCTGGAAATAAGGTGAACGGCAGGCAGTGTTGTGGACCGTGGATTTGCCTGCTCGATGTCGCAGGCGAGCGTCGACTGACAGTGTCTCCAACGACTTGCATCTGTCAACGAATTGCCTTTGGCGGCTTTTTCCGGCACAAGCTGAAGGAGGCCAGCAATTGGTCAGCTCCAAGTGCAGCCTTGCCAATGCACAGAAAATTCGAGGCTCAACAACCTGCAATTTTGGCGTTATTTAGGACACTGAGCAATTCGTGATGGTACTGGAATGACGGCACACGTAAACCTCTTGCTGGAGAGTTCATCTCATGGCACCGCTCGTAGCACGAGTATCTTGAGCGTGAATTCCTACAATAGCTCGATCTGGTCATGTCATAGGGCGTCTCTCGCGAGGCTGAATCTTCCGAATTGAAGCTGCTTCCACACTACTCGGCAGTCTTCATGCAAGACGGCTCGTGAGCCGTCTTCAGCTAGCCGCAAAATCTCATGGCTCTCGTCTTGCCCACCATCGAGATCACGACTTCGTTGCGGGCAGTTGCGCTCTTTGATGAACATTTCCGTTGATGTTCAGATCGATCATGGGATAGACGCCATGGATCTATGGACAGAGGTCCGTTCGTATTGCACTAGCGTAGCCATTGCGCCATCGTGCGTGGTGATGTTTGTTCGAGACGTGGTTCGGGTCGTGCACTAGATACAGTGATGCGATTAAACTTCGGGGGCTGCGTGCCAACTGAACCCTCCGAGTCACGAGAGGTCGAATTTGTGTATGGCTGTTCGCACAATGTGAGTGAAGATACATTGAGTGACATGAAGAGAAGCACTGAGGGTTCCAGCTTCGTTGCATTCGAGGCCCGCAATTCGCTTCGCGCTTTACTGCATAAAACCGAACAACTACCGTGGCCGATATTATGCTGAATGCTAAATATTCAAGCAAATATCTTGGTTCGCCTTCTCCTCCACATCTTACAGCCGAAATTGTGGCAACTCTTGCTTTTCTATTTGCACACTGCCATCAGGGAGACGTACGAGTAGGATAACGTTCTGCTCACGGCGATTCGCTACGAGGGTTGACGAGAGTTCAGTCGAAGTTTGTTGATCACATTCAGCTCCGTTGTCCGTCTACCAGGACAGAACGAGGCCTAGCGCTCTGGGCCACTATTATAGCGTTCGTTCCTTGTAGCCTCTTCAAGCGCCCGTCAGCTTCTGCCGCACGGTCAGAAGCGTCCGGGGCGATTCGCCAGTCATCGACGTCGCTTGCTTCGCTGCATCTCGTTAGTCAGGCATTGACCAGTCTGACAGTCAATGAAATTATAGTGTGGCCGCAGATGCGGATACTGTAGCAAGGCCAGCAAGTCTTACACGCGACCTGCTGGTTCTTAGCGAGGACCGGCCAAAGCATCCAATCACCATCGGCTGTGTCTCGACGAAGGCAAAGAGACTCACGAGCGCGCACACCAACTTCATGCCATCTGTGCTGCCGAAAAAGCAAATCTATCATGATAACGACGTTGGAAACTCTATTTCGCCACACTTCCTACAGCAGCCTCGTCAAGACGGGCAGCCATCCCGGCACCGGAAAAAAGGAAAATTTCATCCCGCTCTCGGCGTATCGTGCAAGCCAACAACAAATATTTTGGATGTAGGTCGTGTGCCTCAGCATGGCTTCCTCTGTCCGTCGCTCTCAAAAAGCGTCACATTGGCCCTGCGAGCGCCATCCCCCTCAAAGGAGACTCTCTTTGCTTTTGTGAGCGGGATGGATGGTGTCGCGCAAGGTTGGCGGATCCCCCGTGACCTGATGAAGCTGCATGAGCTGGCAGCTTCTCACTCGCCCCAGGGGCATGCCTGCATGGATCGTACCCCCGCAGGTAATACATCCCAGTCCCTAGTCCTGATAACCCATATTTAGCGTAACGCCAGCATCGACCTTACCCGATTGGGTATTCAGATTGCTAGCTCTCGCGTCAGGGAGTGCTCGTTACCTTTTGCGACTGTAGTCTCGACAGGTCGTGCGAAGGATTGTTGATTTCGCGACGTGGCTGACAGACTGACGCCGCCCATCCAATATATTCGAGGAGCTTTTGCGATGGAGAGGTAACATGTGGCGTCTAGGTGCTACAACCGCTAATGGAAAAATGTTGCTACGCAGTCAGATCTTGGAAAGACAACGAAAATCAATAATAAGTGGTGGTGATCAATCTTGAGACATGGCGTGTGGCAAGACTTAGGTTGGCCGATCGCTTCTCATGGACTGCCTGGTCGAAGTGAGAACTTTCTTCCAGAACACTGAAAGTTCACAGATGGCGGTGAACTTTACTGAGGCCGGAGATATACGAGCGTCTCCTGGCGAGCCAATGGCCAATCGTTGGCGCCGAAAGCTGCGTATCCTTGGTCAGGTTCCCGGCCGGGGTATGCTTTCCTGACCTCAAACGACCTCTCGATATGACCCCAACGCACGAGGTTGCACACGACAGGCCTCCATTCTCGTATATGCGACGCCTGCACATGGTGCAGTCCTTTCCGCAGCCTGGCACCCCCCAATATCAAACGCTAACTCCTTCTACCGGTAAGCAGTGAGCACTTGAGCGGAAGCCGGTCATTGAGTCGACCTCCCAGGCACGCAACCTGCCCATTTCCGCTCCAAGCGGGCCCTGAGCGGTGCGATGATTTTCTTTGCTCATCCCCTGTTGATCATTGGGTTGATCTGGTCCATGTATCTCTATAGCGGCCAGCATACCAACGCTTCGGTATGAGTCTGGTCAATCGCCACGCCAGCTGAGCCGCGGTGCTGGGTCTCCAGGTCTTGTCATATTGCCTTGTACTACAAGATACGATGGCAAAGCCGCTGGATTGTGGAAGAAAGCTGATGGTTGCTTCGAACCTAATTCCCAGCGGCTCCCAGCTACGCTCAACATGCTGTATATGGCGAACGCATACTGGCATGGTAAGCCAGCCACGTTTTTATCGCCTGTACGGTGCTTGCTCGCTAGACAACCCGGAACAAGCTGATTGGCTTCCTGCCTCCAACCTCATCCCGGCACATCCATGAAGCCTAGCTTGAGATTATGGTGCGGTCCTGAACCCTATGTGGTTTGCAGCCGTGCAGCCGGTCCTGGTGCTTCTGAGTCCAGGCTTTGGCTTCCCGCGATGCAACAATCTCTTATATTTAGAGGTCAGTGTGTTCTTCGTGCTGATGGACTGCCACCCCGCTCGCGTCGTGCTCCAACCTCGCCTTCCAACGCGGCAAACTCGTCGTTGAGCCTGGGCTCGTCCAGCACAATGAGGCTCTTGCTAACCTGCAGTGCCCTTTGGGCAGCTGCGACTTTCAGCAAGCTCGTGTCCGGCGTCGCTAGTACGGACAGCTACATAGATGCAGACGCTGGACAGAGTGGATATCTTCCAAACCACAACATGGTAAATTGATCTTCCAGAACCGGTCTGACATCAGCTCATCGAAACAGGACCCCGCAGTCGTCGACAGTGCTCAGTTCGGTCAGCTGTGGAAAGTCGCCTTTAACAACAAGGAGAAGTTCTACGCAAAACCATTGGTATTCACGCCTACAACCACCGGAACTCAGATCCTATTTCTTGCGTCTTCGCAGAACATCATCAGAACGCTCAATGCAAAGACCGGCGAGGTGCTGAACACTCGACAAGTTCACACGCCATTCCTGCAGTCTGATATTGGTTGTACGGATATCCCGGACACGATCGGAATCATCGGAACTCCAGTTATCGACCCTGTCACGGAGATCGCATACTTCTTTTCCAAGTCCTACATAGCTAATTACAGATACGCTGGAGCCACCGGAACCTATAATGGCGTCTATTACTTCCATGGTGTCAAGCTGGACACATTGGAGGAGGTTGACGGCTTTCCAATCCTGATTGACGAATCTACTGCGGATAACCAACCGAGCGACTATTTCATTGGCGGAGTCGTCCTCCAACGTCCTAGTCTTGTGAAGGTCGGAAACTACGTTTATGGGGGCTTCGGAGGCCACTGTGATCTCTTCAACTGAATGTTCTTTCCTCGCTGTGAATATGTACACGAAGCTAATACCCTACAGATACTGGGCTCATTGTTGGGGTTGACGTCAGCAAAAAGAAGATTGCCTCCCAGTGGGCTACGGTGACCGGCCCTCTTACTCCCAAAACCGACCAATGGCAGCCCAACGGCGGTGGAGGAGAAGGTGGTGTCTGGCAGTCTGGAATGGGCTTGTCCACAGACGGCAACCGTATCTTCTTCGCCACAGGAAATGGAAACGGTCACGAAAACAACGGTGTTCCCGCCTCGGGACGTAGTGGCTGTCGGACCTTGGGTGAAGCCGTGATCAATCTTGGAATCGATCCTGATACAGGCAAACTCTCTTTGAATGACTATATGCAACCATACGACTATCAGAATATGGATGGCGGGGACCAAGATTTTGGAAGTGGTGGAGTGAATTTGCTCGATACAAATGTCTTCAAAGGTAATGGAATCACGGGGCTTGCGATCGCTGCCAGCAAAAACGGACACATCTATGTGATGAATAGGGAGAACCTTGGTGGATACAAGCTTGGCTCTGGTGGAACGGACAATCTTGTTCAGCTCATCCCACAGACTGTCGCCGTCTTCGGTGGCTCTGGTAGTTATCCAGGAGAAGGTGGATGGCTATACCTCACTCCTGTAGGGGCCGCAACGTTTGCCTACAAACCCGGCTTTCAGGCAGACGGGACACCTCAGTTCTCACTGGCTGGCCAAACGCGCGAGAAATCAGCTGGACGCGTAGGCGTCGGTATACCTACCATCACGAGTCTCAACGGACAGGCTGGAACAGCCATTCTTTGGATGACCGATCCCGATGCTGGCATTCGTGCCTGGTATGCTGTGCCAGGGGCTGATGGCTACCTCAATACCATCAAAATGCCGCAGATCAATGGCGTGAACAAGTTCCAGCGTCCGGCCTTTGGGGACACTCGTCTATACACTACAGATGCCAATGGCGTGCTCTATTGTCTCGGCTCGCCTGTCAACCTGCCATTGAATTGCTCCTCGCCGGTGGACTTTAGGGATGTTGCGCTCGGTACTGAGGGTAAGCAGACTGTCAACTGTACTGCTTTGATCGACATCACTCAGATCACAGATGTCGAGGTTGGCGATCTGAACTTTGTTGCACACCTAGCAGATCTACCCAAGGGCAGAATCGCCAAGGGCGCCCAGTTCAGCTTTCCTGTCATCTGGAATCTAACCAACGTTAAGGTTACCAACGCAGCAAATGCCTCATACGGCAACACGAGTCCCGGTATCAAGTCTACTCCGCTCACATTGACTACTCAAAACACCGTCCAAGGATTTGCCAACATCTTCCCTGTTTCGCTGACCGGTAATGAAGTTAGTAAGAACCCGTTCCTGCAGACTTCTCCAACAACGGTCGATTTCGGAGGGGTCATCCTCACAGGCGCTGCGGCCAATATGACTTACAACCCCGGTGGCGACGACGAGGACGATGATAGGAGCACAACTAAAAGGAAGCGCGCTGATGTTTCTTCCACACCCGCAACGCTAAGTATTAAGAATGCTGGTCTCTCTCCCATGGTCATCACGGGCTACGCCTGGACCCAGGATGAGCTCGAAGACGGCACACCTGATTGGACCAATGCGACGAAAGGTAGCACAGGCTCTTGGAACCTCGGACCAGGCTTCACGGCCTTGAACCTTCCTGACGTTGGCTCCTCTTTGGCAGCCGGAGAGGCCATCATTGTCAACCTGGCTTTCACTCCCAGCCTTGGTACTGGTGATTATCACTCATTCTTCAACGTCTGGTCGACTGGAGGAACTACAGACACCATTCTGGAGGGAAGCGCATCGACCTCACCTGTTATCAGCATGGCAATCTCTACCAACGAGGGGGGCTGGGTTGATGTGACCACCAACCTAAACCCGGTCATGGACTTTGGCGTCGTGGAGCCTGGCACTACTCAGTCGCTACAGATCCGTCTTTGCGATTCAGGAGGTTCTCCAGGCGAGATCACAAAAAGCAAACCTCCCAACGGTATTTTCTACATTAGTGATCCGACCGAGCTTCGCGAGGGCCTTGGTATCGGTGTGAATGATTGCGTGTATGGCACCGTCATTATGCAGCCTAAGCCCGAGCATTATAATCTACCCGATCAGCTCGCAACCAATACGTGGACCCTCAATACCAAGGAGGGTGTGCTCGGTGTCCATGTTGTGCAGATTCAAGGCACGATCAGGAGCCATCATGTCGGACCGCAGAATTCGACTGGCAACCCGGTATACACCTACCTTGGCTGCTTTCAAGACAATAACCCCGGTCGACTTCTTCCGAATCAGGCATATGTTGGCGATAACAACACAAATGGGAACTGTCAGGAGCTTTGTATTCAGGGAGGCTACATCTTTGAGGGAACCGAATATCAGCAAGAATGCTGGTGCGGTAACACAGTCCCGCCGCCCTCACAGCAGCTTGATGACGCTTTTTGTAGCTTTACCTGTTCAGACCCTAACGACACTTGCGGGGGTAATTACCTGACCGGTGCAATTTCCGTCTTTTATGATGCGACCAGATATACGCCGGGCAGTAACGATACGAATGGCGCTGGAGGCCTTCCAATCGCGCAAAAAGTCGGAGATTATACCTATCTGGGCTGCTACGGCGAGACAGCGACTGGCCGTGCCCTTGATGCATTCGCTCCCACTGTCCCCACAACCGGCACTACCATCGAATCCTGCATGGCTGGTTGCGTTGGCTATGAGTACTTTGGTATGGAATACGCAGGCGAATGCTACTGCGGTCGCTTGATCGGAAATGGTGCCACCCTCCAAGCAAGCAATAATCCAGACATCAATGGCTGTAGTAAGTTCTGTAAGGGAAACGCTTCCGAATATTGTGGTGGCCCATCTCGACTCAATATTTACCAATACAACGGCACCGACCCGCTCCCACCTACTTCGGGTGGAGGAGGCAACAATGGTGGTGGCGGCGGCGGCGGCGACGGAGGCCAAGTAGCTAACTCGATCGTCGAGAACCCAGCCTTCAACGGAGCCTACAACTATCTCGGCTGCTACATGGACAACGTTAACGGCCGTGCCCTCTCGGCGAAAGCGAATCCAGTGCCCGGGCCTAACGTCACAGCAGATACTTGCGCAGCAGCGTGTGCAGGTTATCAGTACATCGGTGTAGAGTACGGGGACGAATGTTGGTGCTCGAATACAATTGATGGCAATTCAGTTGTGGCTCCAGGTGGCAACGATACAGCTCAGAACGGTTGCTATATGCCTTGTGCAGGGAATTCGAATTACACTTGCGGCGGACCCAATCGCCTCACGACGTACAGCCTAAGTCCGAATGCAACAAATATTACCAAGATTCAGGATCCGATCACGGTCGGCGACTTCGGTATCTGGGAGTATCAGGGATGTTATTCCGAGGTCGCTACGGGCCGCGCACTTTCTGACCTCGAAAATCCGATCCCAGGTAACAGTGTCAGTGTTGAGTCGTGCGGCACTGCGTGCTCCTCATATAACTACTTCGGCGTCGAATATGGGTCAGAATGCTATTGCGGAGCGAAATTGGACGCTGGATCTGAGATGGTCAATGGTACGACTCCCGGCAAAACTGGATGCAGTATGCTATGTGGCGCGAACTCTACGGAATATTGTGGAGGAGGAAGCCGCTTGAACCTTTACAAAAAGTCTTCTGCAGTCAACTCTGACCCGAACATGAGTTCCATCGGCACTGCATCAGCTTCTTCGACCGTGGTTTCGACTGTAAGCCAAGTGACACCAACCTCTGCCCCTACGGATGCCGTAACATTCTCTCCTCAGACGATCAGTGGTGGGTGGAACTACACTGGCTGCTACACGGAAGCAAGCAACGGGCGGGCACTTTCAGACCTGCAAAATCCAATCTCGGGCTCCAACGTGACTCTCGAGAACTGCGCTGCCGCCTGCAAGGGCTATACTTACTTTGGAACAGAATATTCATCTGAATGCTACTGTGACTACAAACTGGGCACAGGCTCGATGCCAGCCACCGATGGTTGCGGGATGCCGTGCTCTGGAAACGGAAGTGAGATTTGCGGTGGACCCAACAGATTGACTGTCTTCAAGAGCAGTGCCTCGGCCCCTTCCGCTCCTGCAAAGCCAGTTACACGGACTAAGCTCGACGGATACAAGTATCTAGGTTGCTACTCCGAGGCTACAGGCAATCGAGCTTTGAGCGACCTGCAGAACCCGATCCCAGCCAGCAACGTCAGCGTCGAGAACTGCGCAGCAGCTTGCTCGAGCTACACGTTCTTCGGAGTTGAGTATGCAAGTGAATGCTATTGTAGCCAGGAAGTCAATGCTGGGTCGATACCTATTAATGGTTCCGACGAGAGTACGACTGGATGCGATATGGTTTGCAACTCTAATTCGAGCGAGTATTGCGGCGGACTGAGTCGGTTGAATCTTTACCAGATCAATGTCGCCGCTCAGGATTCGACACAAGGACCATTGAGATCACAGCCGAGTCCAGAACTGTCAACAAGCTCCAGCAAGCTCGCCGCAATGGCCTTGAGCACCATGAAGGCCGACTCGAGCTCAACAGGGATACCAACTGATTCGAAAACCGTCTCGGCTACGACTAAACCAGCCGTGTCCAAATCGACAGAACCAACTCCGTCATCATCAATACCCAAATCCAGCCTCTCCAAGACAGCCAGCTCTGAACTGACATCAATCCCTTCCACAGCAACAAGCTTCAAACAGACAAGCACCAGCACAGGAAAGACTTCTTCAAAGACGACCGTCTCAAATACAGTCTCAAGCACAACAAGATCTGCTGGTTCGGTGGCTACATCTATAACGGTCCCATTATCGTCTTCATCATCGTCGTCGTCGTCTTCGACTCTGACGTCCAGCACATCAGCCTCCGCGTCCGTGTCGCCTCCCAAGGTGGGCACGTTGAACAATAATTACGCTTACCTCGGATGCGCAAACTCCACCTCCCCATCCGCCCTCTCCGGAGCGTCGCACACCGACGCCAAGGCAATGTCCGTCTCAGCCTGCCAGTCTTTCTGCTCGTCATCAAAGAACAACTTGTA